>VXBJ01004009.1:257705-316023 GCA_013400055.1 Nycticryphes semicollaris | reverse complement strand
GGGGAAGGCGGTGCGGCGGGGCCTCCAGCCAATGTGGAAGGCAGCGCCTCCTCCGGCCCGCGGGGGCGGACGGCGCCACCCCGCCCCAGGGGAGGGGAAGCGCTGCCCCGCTGGTCCCCACGCCGCGGGGACCGACCGGGCCACCCAGCTTCGCCACCCCGCTGGGGGTTGAGGCCGGGGGCCCCAGCCTCCCGCCGTCCTGGGTAGGGAGAGCGGGGAAGAGGCCCGCACTCGCCCCCGGGCCTCGGAGTTGATGCCCCCGAAGGGCCGCCTGGGTCGGCGGGCGTTGGGCCTTAGGCCATGGCGGCACTAGCAGGGCGTCCCCTCAAGGCCGAGCCCCGTTTCCGTTGGTGCCAGTATTTCCCGTGAAACGCCAGAGTTTTGGCACCGCTTAATTCCCTTTTCCTCACGATCCTTGGAGTCCTGCCTTGGGTATTTTGGGGCTTATCCGACAGCCGCCATGGCGGCCCTCGGAAGTGCGGGGGAATCCCTCATCTCTGAGGGACCAAGTGGCTCCCAATGGACGGGCAACGGGCGAAACCAGGAATCTGAGCTTTATTCAACAGCCAGTTCCTAGAAGCTCTGCGCATCCAGCTGGCTTTGCTTCCGCACGCTTCTGCCTCTGCAGTGTCATAAATATGTATTTGCCTTCACACGTATTAATACAGAAACATGATAAATATTTATCATTTGACATAGTGTCTAAAGACATTAACTGGTCCATCTACCGCATCCACCCGCGGAGGAGGAATGCTTCGTATTCCTTGTTTCTCAGGAGAAAAAGCCCACTTGGCTTGTCATGAGTGAGGGTTAGAAGATTTTGGATTTGCACTTGCATTTTTTAGGGGTGCCCAGCTTGAGATGTGCCCTACGAGCTGACAGCGAGCCTTCCTCGTGAAGGTTTCCCGAGGTGCCCAAAATCTCAGGGCTCCATCCAGGGAAAGGCGCCTGCTGAGGAGCTCAGACCCATCCTCTCAATCCAGGGCTTTCCTCTCATCTAGTCCCACAGGGAGTCTCTGCAAGATCCTAGTTGCTGCCCGTGTTTTTTTCCCACCCCTGGCTCTTTCCGATGGCAATTGTTAAAGTGACAAGAAAAGGAGATCATTTCCAACGGCATTCCTGTGAGAAAAGTGGAGAAGAGAAAAAAGGCAAACTCATTTGTGCCCAGCTCGAGTTTCTGGTATTAGTCAGTCTGTCTCTTTGGTCATTCGGAAGTGGTGGTGTGTAAAAAGAACTTTATTTAACATTGCAGTAGATCAGAACAGATTTCTCTTTGGCTGCACCTTTCAGAAAGCGCTGACTTCTCCTCCTCAGAGGACTAAGAATTTTCAGTGTGTTCTCTGAAAGACTTGGGTACTTGTGCTTTCAGTGTCAACCTACCAGGTTAAGCATCTCGTCCACGTTCGTGGAGGGACACATCCCCTCTGCAAAGGCAAGTCACGTCCAGTGGACACTGCCAGACTAAAATCAGCCCACAGAGAGAATTTCAGGGCACGCTCATCCCGCCTCAGCATTCCTGGCTCGCTAAAGATCCCCATCCTGAACTGGGAGTTACTCCAATCTCGGGATAAGCCTTTTCTCTTGTCACTTCTAAACTCGGATGGTAGAGAGGGAAATTGCAGTGTTGAGCATGTCGCCGTGCCCACACACTGAGGTTTGGGGTTTTTTTCCCCCTAAAATCCCCCACAGTTGCTACTGCCAGTTCAGCCCACAAGCACCGTGGTTCCACAGGAGACAAGATGTATGGGCAGACAGGGGTGATTCAAGCACCAAGTTCTCAACCTTCTTCACGGTGAGGCGTCCTGTGACCCCCTCCTCCTTGTGCCTTACACACCCCATCCTCTTCTCTGGCATCTTGCTTTTAATTTAGCGGTTTGGCAAAGAGAAGGTCTGCTGCCATCCTGTGACTCCTGTTCCTAGTGGAGCTGGTTGGAAAACCTCGGAAAGAGCAGCTTTCCACTGGAAAATGCAACCCTGTCAGAATCGAAATGCTTTGCAAACTTGTGTCGCTTGCACTGAAAATGTCATTTTAAAAAAGAGTAAGTGGTTGGAGGGATGTTCCAACAGTGTGGGAACATCTCGTTTTGACATTTCCAAGTTAAATGTTTCAATTTCTTCCCTCAAAAAGAGTTTTGGTTTCAAAATATTTCATTTTATATTATATATTACAAAATAATACAAAATTTGAGAAGCTGAACCCCATATTTCCATCAGTTGAAACTGGTGTTCAGCTCCACAACTTCCTCAAGGTAAATAATTCATCTATTCTGAATTATTTTGTGGGGCAAAATTTTAAACGCTGAATATGTAGGGAAGCTGGAATATCTGAATTTTGTTGGGCTCTCAACCACATGGTGGAATTCCAGAACACATCCACAGCCTCCTTTTTAAAGCGTATGTTTACAAAATGCTTGAAACAGAAAAGGACTGGCTGCAGCCTTGTCTTTACTCACACTTTAAGCCTTGCTGCCACCAGAGAGAAAACCATTCCATAACAAAGATGAGGCCTGAGGGAAACGATGGGGGTGGACAAAGACGCTGAGAGTAGAAGTTCTCCCTTTCCTTTTGGTTGCCCCCATATTTCAAAGCGGTGCCTCAGTCAGGTATCTGCTGGCCTCCCCCAGAACGATTGCAAATGGAATTTCCTTCACTTCTTATTTCAGGAAGAAGAGGAAAGAGGGTAACAGAGATAACCCGGCTGATCCTATGCTCTTTCTAAATCACAAATCCCACCTATTCTTTGCCCTCTCAGATTATTATGTTTTTTCCAAATACTTTTATTTCACATTTTTATGAAAAGTATGCTTTGTCCGGCACTTATGAATGTCGTATTCCACCCATGGAGCACTTAATTTATCTGTTCAGGTTGATCAGAAGTACCTAATGAGTGAGCTTGATGATTTACTTAGCAAAAATCCATGCAATCATCAGGTTAGGTGCTTCAGTCATCTCAGAGCTTGCTTTGCTTGCTTTCTGGAGTTCCATGGCTGCTTTCAGGGTCTCCTCCATCTCTTTTCAAGAGCATTTCCTGCCAGGGCAGCACTGAGCACCATGGGGTGCACACAAGCCCTTCCACCATTTCACAGTCAAAAAAATCTCTGGAAGAAGTCGAAGAGGGTCTTCACCATAAATACAATTCTCTTCCAGCATATCTTGAGGGCTGTGATAGAAATTCCTTTGGACAAGGAAAAGGTTGAAAAACAAGCTCTTAAGCCTTGACCATTTTCCTGCACTAGCTTTCCCTTCCTAAACCACAGAGCCTGAGAACCTGGCATGTTTGGGTGCTGCTGCAGCAGACACAAGGACAAGTGCTCTTAAGGCAACAGGAATTTTTTTCAGCTTTTCCACGTTTTCTCTGCAAGCTATTAAACAAAAAAAGGTCAGGTTGAGACCCACCAAGTCCTGATTCTGCCCATCACCCGTTATGTGATGTTGGCCTCTTTGTGTTGAACACCCACCGCTTCAACTGAGTTCAGCAAGAGCTCCAGGAGCTCAGCACCTGATGTCCTGCTGTTCGTCTTTCTGTGCCTATGCTCCCCAGCTGTAAAATGAAGATAATAGTATCTCCTTTCTTTCACCACTCTCAGGCTTCTCTATTTAAACTATAAGGTCATCAAAGTGAGAACCGTCTCCTACTAGTAGTTTGTGAGCAGCTATCACAACAAAGTCGTAATCCTGGCTGTGACCTGCAGGCACTACCGAGCTGCAAAGAATAACAATAAAAACCCAATCAGAAATGTTATTGTCCAGAAGTAGCTTTACTGCCATCCAGCAAATAAGAATAATAAAAAAAAAACCCAACAAAACAGCCCAGGGAATGATGGAACCCATGAAAGTGATGGGTTACCCAGGGGCTTTGCTGATTATCCATCTCTGTATTTAATCAAACATTGTGAAGAGGTTGAGCTGCCAGCAGGCAGTCCCTGCTCGTGTCCCTGTCGAGTCACAGAAGTGTCCCTTGGTTTGGGCTGTCCCCGCAGCCTGCTGCAGCCTTTTGCTCAGGTGGCATGGTGGCCTTGCCCCTGACCTTGGCTTTTGTCACCCAGATGGCCACCAGCGAGGAACAGGCCCAGACCACCAACTCATCTCATGCAGGTAAACGGAACAGGCTCTCATATGGTAATGAATTTGTGTCGCTGCTGCCCCTGAGCCAAATTAAAACCAGTGGTGCAGGCATTCAAGCCTCTCTGTCCCGTCATTAACTGTCCCCTGAAGCCATCCAGTTCCCCAAATATTATTCTCTTCAGCTTCTTGCTTTGTCCTTTTAAATTGGAGTTGAGCAATGATGAACCAATTTAGCCACTGTTCTATGTAATTTAGGTTATGAACTCAATGAATTAAGAAGAGGAGAGAGACACACATAACACAGTTAAGAATGCATATGTTTTTTAAAAATTTGTAGTTTACTGCTAAGGGTTGTTAGTGTCCACACCAGGCAGAATGCATTTGAGCCTAATCTTCTGCTATATTGATTTTTTTTGTAATGTTTTGCCTATTCTGTTGTGGGTGGCACTGCAGGGTACTAACAAGGTTTTTTCTTTTGCTCTGATGGCCGCGATGCTGTGCTGTATCACGTTCCTTCCACCAACTCCTGACAAAGATGACAGAAAAGAAGGAGAGCCAGAAGACTGGTGAGCACTTGCTATGGAGAAGCCTCTGTTTTAAAACAAAGGCTTCCCCACATTCAGGGGCGGGGAATTGCTTATCTGACATCTGTTGCCTGTCACACGTTTGCTGACGCCCTGGGGAAGGACCCTTAGAAATGTTCTTTTGGGCTGAAGTCCACCGTCTCCTCCTCCTTCCTTTGTCATTCTCCCTCTGATGCACAATTCTGGCTCCTGGCACACGGGGAACTGCCGTGTTGGGTCTGAAACCACGACACGCTGCTCCCCTTCAGAGCAGCACCTTCTGGCTCCGGTGACTCTAATTGTCTTCCCTGCTTTGAACCCTTCGGCGCTCTGTGCTCTGCTCGGTGTGGCTTGGTATGGGCTCAGTCTTCATCGCAAATCTCCGGAGCAAGTGGCAGTCATCTCGTGAGCTTAAAGGTTACAATTTCAGAGTCTCCTTTGCCTGCAGAGTTTGAGTCTGTGGCTGCAGCTCTAGGTGAAGGTTCTCTGTGCAGCTTCGAGCGCCTGCTTGCAGCATTTTTTTTGCAGGTTCCTCCAGAGCTAAAAGCTGGCTGAGGCACAGAGTTTCTTTTTTCTCCACCCCCCGAAAATTACAAAACGCTGGTCCAGGTGGAAAAAGGGGGAGGAGAGTGAGTATGCTGTGTTAGAGAGGATGGGCCTCTTTGACCTTGGGGATGCTGCTTTTGAACCTTTTTTTTTTTATATTTTTCTAACACAAAGGGAACCACTGCTGCTCCTGAGTGATCTTTCAATGCAGAGAAACACCCTCATTAGTTTTTTTTTTCACCTTCTCACCTTTTTTCATTAAACCGTACTCTTTACAGTCCCGGTTGAACAGCAGGGAACATTATGAGCCGACTGAAAAGCATTTTCCTTTGTTAACGTATTTTTTCATCATCGTGCAATAGAGCAGTAATGAGGACACAGATCATCTTTTCATTATAAATATGCATAGCAAAGTATTAAAAAAAAAAAAGTGGGTTCCTAAAATAAATAAATAAACAAATCAACTGTGTGGTGAAGGGAAAGGAATTGAGAAAAACAAGATGACAAAGCTTTTTCCTGATGCTGTACCTTTGCTAGTGTGCAGAGGCATCAAATTCAGGAAAGTCTCCAAGTGATGTTGGGTGCTTTGAATGTTGCATTTAATGGAAGTAGGCATAGGATTGTATCTGCAACTTCTGTGCGATGCAAATCAATATCATTCATCAGTATGGCAAAAGAAACCAACAAATAAACAAACGAAACCCAACTGAAAACACAGCCTAAGATGACTCTAAAATAGATTGTCTCTTTCATGGAAATATACAGATTTGTTTTCTCGCTTGACTTTTGTTCGCATTTTCCTTGTTCCTGCTAGATATGAAAACAACCCATCACGTCAGTTTTTAAACAGGCATGGTATATATATTAGTCTGTGTGGCATGCGTGTTCAGTTCCAGAAAGGAGAAACAACTATGAGTTTGGATGAGAACTACATATTTTCTAGCTCAAGTTCGCTCGGAGATGTAGCTGTGCGGAGGAGGCACTCACTGTTGCTGTGTATGTGTTTGTACGGTACTTAATAAAATGAGGCTGTTACTGGAGGGTGAGGGAAAGAGCTCGACTGCTGCCGTGATGACCATAAAACCCAGCTATGAGAAAATGCACTGAAAGTAGCAGTGTGTAAGTGCTGTCCCAGGGAAAGGGACTTGGTAGCTCATAATCTTCTCTCCTCGTCCATCCCTACGGGATGCAGAGGACTGCAGCAGGTCTTTTGCCTGTCGTAGCACACTCGGCTCGGTGCACTGATTCAGCCATGCTCCTGGGTAGCCTGGGCTACGCGTGCCTAAGGCTCCCCTCATCCTCCCTTCCCTCCCCAGGCTGGATCTTACCATCAGTTTGCCCGGCACAGGGAAGCATAGCCAGTCTGGAGAACCTCCTTCCCCCTACATTTCAGGAGAAACATGCAGTGACTCCAAAGGAGAAAGAAACACAAACTTCCTTCTCTTCTTTTGTGCCAGCCCACAGGCTGTATGACAGTCTGGTCCTCAAGAGACCCTCTGGCTACTACTTTTGCCTCTACCAGCCTTTTCCACTATTATTACAATTATTGTGGCTACATTCGCTCATATGATCTAAGATTGTTAATGCTATCCCTTCCTGCCCCACAAATTATTCATTATTATAATACTATATTGTTCTATAGTACTCGCCATAAAATGTACACTTGTGTGCCTGTTTTCATTTGATAAAGCACTTCGGTCACAAAAGCACTCTCAGTTCAGATTTTTGTTATTTCAGAATGTTCACCCTTCATCTTGTGCCACCTGTGTGACTGAGGGGTCACCTAATGTTTTCAGTTCTGTAAAGAGACCGTGCGTGTGCTTCACAACTGCGGGTTTAAACACCAAAACCCAAACCACAACGCTCAAGCGCACTTAATGTTTTCTCTACGAAGGCAAGGGGGAACCGGGTGCCGATAGCTGATCACTTTGCAGCCCCTGCACACCATCCCTGGATCCACTGGAAAATAAATCCACCTTAATGGCAGTGAGGTTCTAGACAGAGATCATAGAATCATAGAAGGGTTAATGTTGGAAGGGACCTTAAAGAGTTTCACCCCCTCTGCCATGGGCAGGGACACTTCCCACTAGAGCAGGTTGCTTAAAACCTGCAGCCCATGCAGCTCACTTGGCAGCATTAACTTAAAGAAGAGAACAGGACAAACAGCTGCTGGGACAGGGGTTCTTCAGAGAAGAACCTTCTTGTGGATGTGTTTTGGCATGACTCCATCTTAGAGCCCTGTTGAGAAGAGTTAGGTTTTCTTGCATGATTTTGTCATTGGGAAGGACTTTTTGACTTCCACAATCAATCTACTTTATGAAAAAAAAAAGCAACCCCAAAAAATTAAGGGCCACAAGATGTGTTTTATCTCAAGGAAAATCAACAACATGATGTCTCCCTGAGAGACCATTATCTTGGAAGCATCCTTTATGGTTGGCTAGGGAAAGCTGACTTCCAAACTCCAACCTGGGGAGCAGATTCAGAAATAAAATGTGCTCTTTTCATAGCTACTTCCCTACAATATTTGGATTCACAGCTCAAATTGCAGAATATTAAAAAAAAAACCCAACAGGATCATTTAAGGACCAGAAGATAGACTAGATTATTTTATTATCTACATTCCAATGTCCTTTTCCTATTTCTGAGGTCCAAGCTTATCTGCTGCTCGTCTATACTGGCTCCAGCTCAAGGGGTCATATAACCAGCTGAGTCAATAGCCGAGCTTTTAGCACCAGCACCAGGAGCCATCTTGGACAAATGGAATTGCAGATAAATTCTTCAATTTCCCCCCTCCCTCAGTCATTTATAAAAGCTATTTTTATTAAAACCTTCTTGGGTACTTCTCCTGCTGCAGCTGGGAAACCATGTGATGAGCTTTTTCTATTAAACCCTAGAAGAAAGATGAGAAGTGCTTTGTTTACTTCAATGTTGTTTGAATTCCTTTGTTTCTGCAATGTCTGTTTTCTTTAGGGTGACTAAGAATACTAGAATGCAGCAGAAATAAGCCCTGGCAGATACTGCAGCAGCAGAATTTCTCTGTTTGGAAGGTATTTTTAGGTGAAAAGGTGTGAGACACGTTTAGCCTGTTTGTTGGGAAATTGTTATTTGGTTAACTCTTTTTAAGAGCGGCATTGAGAGACCATCTATTTTTGACCATGAGGTTATTTAGGCTTGCTGGACCACGCTTGCCTGTTGTACTGAGTAAGAAATTAAATGGTATGGAAGGTGTACTGTTCTGCCACCACAAACTAGGGGTGTCTTCTCTCATTTACAGCGGTGCAGTTGTGGTTAAGTTACTCAAGACAGAAGAGTGACAGCAGATATAAAGCTCGGCCACATATTTTCGTTGTCTGAGATCATTTGTGGAAGAGTCTTAGCCTGCCTACTTGTTCAAGTCAGTTTTCTGGTGGAATCAGTGCAATAGGATGACCTTAAAAGAGGAATTTCTATAGAGAGGATCGCAGAATCCAAGTCTGTTGTGCCTGATTTTTGTCCTTTATGCAAGTCTGTGTAACCTGTGCTTCCCACTTGCTTTGTGCTCTCCCCCAAACACACACACCTTCACCCCTTTGGAATGGGTATTACTATGGAAACAATTGTGTCCTTGCTATTGTTAAGGGCAGCTGAGTGACATCCAGAAATCCCATATACCCGCAGAAAATTGTAATAGTAAATCATCTGACCGGCTATTCTTAGCCACTCTCTCATGTAAGAGAAGGATGATATATAAAGAGAGATTATATGAAGGAGCCTTTTTTTTTTTTTTTTCTCTTAGAAATTTATGACTGCTCAGCTGAAGCATAAGAGTAAAAGTAAAAAAACCTAAAGCATTCCATGAGCAGCAAAAACTAATGAAGCCTAGTTCCCTATGGATTTGTATCCCATGGTTGGATTCTCTCATGACTAATACAGCGCTGCTGGTCTGATCACATATTTTCTTTTAGCTGTGGCATTCAGAATGCCTTTGTGCCGTGTGGATCCTCGGGTATCTAATAACAATTGAGTTCAAATCGCAGCTTTTTTGTCAATGAGGGTACTGACGATCTCATCTGCCCACACACCAGTTTTCATTAAACTTGTAGAAATCTAGCATCTGAGATTCCTATGCTTCCATCATACTTGGTTGAAGCGAACTATCAGATGCCAAAAGTAGTAGTGGGGAACAGACAGACACAAATAGATTGAATATGTGATCTTGTGAACCTTTTTACCTCAGGAAATCAGACTAAAATTTTGCATGACTTCTTGCTCCTTGTAAAAGATGTTTCTGTGCCCGGATTCTTCAGGCTGGCAGGTGGATAACCCTTCTCTGCCTCATAAGAGACGATGTAAAGACTGTTCAGTCTTTTGCAACAAATGGTTAAAAAAAGACAAAGTTTCAGCAAAGGCAATTCACATGAAGTATTTTCTTTTCACATTGAAGGTGGTGTGACTGCAGAGCAGGCTGCCCAAAGAGCATATAGAGTCTCTGGCTTTGGAGGTACTTGGAAGTTGGCTGGGGAAAGACCTGAGCTACCTTCTGTGAATTAAACTGCTTCAGGTGGGGACTGGACCAGGTCTGGACTCCAGACTTCCCTTCCCATTTAGCTTTTCCGTGCTTCTGTACTACTTATTCCTTTAGATTTCATTTCTGTAGGCCTCTGTTACTCAGGAGGAACCACAGTCAAGGTCAAATTCTTCAGGAACGTGATGTTCTGATAAACAATGTGGGCGCCCTGGCATGAACAAACCCTCCATGGAAAAGTTCTACTGTCTGTGACAAACTAGGGCTTTTATATTGAGTCTTCGGTGTTTTCTGAATGCTAGTTTCTTCATCAGTTCATTTTAGCTGTGTGTAAAGTCACTGTGAAGCTTCATATAATATAAAAATCTTCAGCTTTTGCTGCCTCCCTCTCCGATAAACCAGAGAATGCAATGCAGGCAGCAAGACTTCTGGAATCAGTCCCTCTTGCTGATAACAGATACTTCATAAATTCACTACTTTTCTTATATTATTTTGGAGAGTATGCTCTGGAAATCGTGGATGAAGTGGAAAAAAAGGGAAGCATTATTTTAAATATATATATTGAAAAAAAACATTTTGTAATGTGACTGCCCGTCCCAAGCGCAATCATTCTGTCCATTGAGCTGACAGTGTTCTGAAGCAGATGAAAATCTCTACAGACCTCATGAATCCAAACGTTCCAGAGCCCTGTATTGGAAATATATGGATGCAGGGACATAAAAATGTACATACAAAACCAGCATAAATACTTTTTCCTTACTGTTTTTTATTTCCATTGACATTAGTGCAGTGAGAGATGGTGAAATCGTACATTAGTAATGAGCGAAACGGCCGTAATAAAACATGCCCAGTGACGAATCTTTCCACCAGGAATCCAACTTTGCTTAGCTTGGACCTTTTCACCAACTCCTACAGTACTGTTACTAAAATTATTGGGTGCTTCGTTATTCGTGGCTTACCTTGTGACAGCACAGAAGAAGGGGGCCGTGGTGGGGTTGGAGAGGGCACCCGGGGAAGGCAGCAGCCCCTGCGACACAAGGGGTTTTAGGGACTCAGACCAAGGACAACAGGTGGACACACCAAACAGCCAGAGGCAGCACAAGGTATCAATGGGGCGATTATGAGCAGGGCCACAAGCAGCTGTCACACAGCACACCAGCTGCCTGGCCCACCCAGTGTCTCACATTGGAGAGAGGGAAGAAAGAAACCAAGACCCCCCTCCCCCAGCCTCACGGACAAAGATGAGTCTAATTGGAGCTGGGACATCATTGTTTTTTTTGGTTGCTTGTGCCCTTTTTCACCTCTGCCCGCTTCCCGGTGGATGTTGTACCCTCATTTATCTGTCATCTCTTTAGGCTAGGCTGTTCCACATGAAAGGCGTGAAGCAAAACTTCCCTGACCTCATCAGGAAGGAAGAGGAGATTTTAGATATTGGGAGGTGGGAGGATGGGACAGGGACATGTGAAGGACAGGAGTAGAGGAGTAATTTGTTTCTGTAGTACGTCCCAGAACTAGGTGAGCATTTGCAGAGATGAGGTTGATAGAAATCTTGGAGACCTGAGGGGGGAAGGAAGGGAAAAGAGTGGAATACCCTGATTTGTGTACTGAGACACTGCTGTGCACCAGCATGAGAAGTCACTGTGGCCTGGTCCCCCAGTACAGGCTGAAGCCTACATCCATCCTGTAGGGTCATCACAGCAGCAAACTTGCTCATTGGTATGATGTACACCACAATCACACACTGTCAGTGGCAGCTACCTCCGTATTAAGCCACCTAAACATAATTGACTGCTTGCAGGTGTATGCATGTGGGGTGTCTGAGCTCCCTGGGTAGTCTGTGAAGACCTAGTCAATACAGTCAAGAGATCATGGCAAGTGACTCAGGGGACCCACTCCCGAGCCTGAATGATGACACACCTCAGGTGCAATCCACTCCTCTTAAGAGCATCCCATTTTGCTTACAGCCTCCCTTTCAGAAGTGCATGGATCTTCTGTAGGTCTTCATCGTACCTGCTCCTCCAGGGTGGACATCTCAGATATCCAGGCACTTCAGGAGCACCTTGTTTTAAAAACCCAGTCAAGCTCTATGTTTATAAGTTGGAGCTAATGAGTTACTGTGCAAATTCCACTGGCTGCATTGACTACCTCTCTGCTTGGACAGCTATGGTTAACACCTAAACCTGTCTTGCAGTGAAACTCTGGAAAACAACAGATAAAAGTCATAGCAATTACTGCAAGGACACAGCTGTTAGTTGAGAAGCAACTTAAATTAGCACATGTAGAGCTCTGTGCCACCGCAGTAAATCAGCTTCCAGTACCTGAGCTAATGTGTTTAAGCCTGTCTGATATCCTCATGCTGCATTGCTGCCTGCAGTGGAAGTGTGCTTGAAGATTGCTGGTCCTTAGGACAATGTTGGTGTTGAACCACCTTCTCTGGGATCATGAGGTTACTGCACTTTGCAGGAGAAGTGAAGGTTAACTTGGTGATGTGACCTTGTGGGGTTTTTTTTAACCTTTACTGAAACTATCAAACATGGAAGTCAGGATTCAAAGCAAAATGTTCTGTATTTTTCCTGCAGTTTCTCTTGGGGCGAAGGAAGAGGGGGAAAAAAAAAAAGGAAGGAAAAAAAAAGGAGAATTGCCAAATTAATAATGTTAGCAATCACTTGACCGGCACTGCTACCAGCATGGAAAGTGTCCCCAGCCAGAGGCTGATACCAGCTCTGAGACTAGCTTCAAGCTTAAACTAGCTTAAAAAATATATGCAAAAGGAAAGAAGATGAGCATGTGATGATTCTGTGCCGGAAGGGGAGTTAGTTCAGAACTGAAGAGTTGGAGGAAGGTAGAAACCTAGGTCTTTATTGTTGTGCTACTTAATAAGACTTAGTGTTCTCTTGCTTTCCCTTGTGGCTGAAGTAAGGTAGCAAATCCTTCAACGCTGCCTGTAGATTAATGAAGGACAAGCCTATCCCTGCAAAGGAGTGTGGTATGAGGCTGCCCATACTAATACTTGCACTGGCTCCAGAAGCAATGCAGTAGAGCAATAAAGCACTCGGCACACATGGCTTTGTTAGCCACAATGGTGCACAGTGTGGCTACTGTGTGGTTTTGATGCCAGATAGCGTCTTTGCTGCCTAAGAAGAGCTCCAGCAGGTCAAAGGAGGTGATTCTCCCCCTTACTCTGCTCTTGAGAGACCTCACCTGCAGTACTGTGTCCAGCTTTGGTGTCCTCAGCACAAGAAGGACATGGACCTGTGGGAACAGGTCTAGAGGAGGGCCATGAAGAAGATCCGAGGGCTGGAGCACCTCTGCTATTAAGAAAGGATGAGAGAGTTGGGGCTGTGCAGCCTGGAGAAGAGGAGGCTCTGGGGAGACCTTATAGCAACCTTCCAGTACCTAAAGGGGGCCAAGAAGAAAGCTGAGAGGGACTTTTTACAAAGGCATGTAGTGATAGGACGAGAGGCAATGGCTACAAACTTGAAGAGGATAGATTTAGATTAGATTTTAGGAAGAAATTTTTCACTATGAAAGTGATGAGACACTGGAACAGGTTGCCTAGAGAAGCTGTGGATGCCTCATCCCTGCAGGTGTTGAAGGCCAAGCTGGATGGAGCTTTGAGCAACCTGGTCTGGTGGGAGGTGTCCCTGCCCAGGGCAGTGGGGTTGGAACTGAATGATCTTTAAGGTCCCTTCCAACCTAAACCATTCTATGATTCTATGATCTTCGTTATTAATTATGAAGGAGACTCTGCTGGGGGCTCCAATGTAGACAGCCAGAACTCTTACATGTGAATAATAATCAATACATGGCACACATACTGACCAGCAGCAATATATCATGTTTTGTTGATGCATCTCAAAGTGTATACCCAATGCACAATCAATCACATGGAGACATGTGTAAATGTGGTTCAGAAGAGGAAAGAGTAGTGATTGCAGGCTAGAAGGGCGTTTGCAAATGACTTGCAAATGTCAGACAGGCTTTATTTAGGCATTAACTAATTTTCAGATCAGAAACAAATGGAGTTTTGATTGGTTAAATTAAACAAGACTTGGGAAGGGAACAAGAGAAAGGAGAAGCATTTGAAAAATGTAATTGCGCACTATGAAATCCATGAACATTATGTAAGGATTTACAAATCAGCCTTGAATTACTGGGTAGTGAAGACAAGCATTTTGAATTGTTTTGCTGAAATCATCATCGAGCTTGAAAATAATTTAAGAAGGATAAAGGTGGTCTCAAAAATGATGTTAGAAACACACCCTCATATTTCAGTTTATAAGGAGCCTCTTAAAAATAATTCCCCATCCTTATTATTATTTGAAGTAGAGGAAATTGAAGGAAATCTCTCTTAGAATTTAGGCAGGTGAAACTGCAAGCAGAACTTTACAGTTTGAAGATCAGGCCCTCAAAATGTCTGTCTTAGCAACTGCACTCTCATCAAAACTCCTACTATCCGCTGAAGGAGGTTTGGCTGATGGAAAAAAAAAATCCACCCAACTCTGAGGAATTTCTGTTTTGTAGCTAGAGGTCCAGATCACCTTCCAATTGTCTGAAATGGATGCAGTCTCAAAAATTACACTCTCTTGTTAAGCGGTGGGTCTTTTTACTTTGAAACACAGGCTCTTTGTATTCAGTTCATAGCTTTCCTTTGGCTGCTTCCTCCGTTCTCCTTTTGTACGTATCGCATTGAAATCTCCCTTCTTGTAACTGGATGTAATCCCAGTCCCGGTTCATAATAACAGTGGTCACCGGTGGTGAGCAGTTTTCCAGGGGGAGTTCATTATCTAAAGCATTAATAACTGGGCTGGATAAAACAGTCAAAAATGTAGGGGAGGCAGAGGGAGCAATTCCGCAGTGCCGAGGGTTGGGCTGGATGACCGAAGGGGCCTTTTCTCTCTTGGATTTCTATGCCAATCGTGGAAGCACACAGTTTAATGAGCCAGTTATTCAAACATCTTCAGGCAAACCATTTTGGCCAGGAAGAATGTGTATTGGATGCCCAACTTGATGCATCTGAAAGAAAATCAATAGTTTTCCAAAGGCCACAATAGGACAGAAATAGTGCTGGCAGTTCTGGAGAGTTCTCTGTGAAAATTTGTACCATCAGTTATATAAGCAACCAAGTATTTTTTGCATCAAAGGCTGTAGTGAGCAATTTTAGTTACTCTTCCCTTCAGATCTTAGTCTTGCTGTCTTTATGTGGATGTCATTAGCATATCAGCACTCCAAAGTCTTTTTCTTCTTTTTATTTTAAAGTCACATCTTTCCCCCACCCAATGGATTGCACTCTGAATTCCCCTGTATTGCAGGATCTCAAACAAAGGACCCCCACTCCTGGAAACCATCGTCACATGTACATGGGAAATGAGGAACAATCTGTTGGATCACCCAGCTTCTGTTGCCATATCTGACTTCATACAGCATTAAATACCCTGGTTGAAGAGCGGTATCGGGTGAAATTCTGTCCTATCTGCAGATCCCCTCCTGAACTACCTACCACTTGAACATCTCATCTCCCTTCAGATACCAGTAGGCTGATCCTACACATGTCAAGTCATCCTAATTAGAGGAGAGGAGCCCCCTCTCCCATTGCCCCTGTAAACTCACCCTTGGTTCAGGAGCATTTAGGACTTTTTTGTTTCAGAGGTAGCTTCGCAGATGCCATGGGGATGTGAGTGGTGTAAATTGTCTGCAAAACTGCCTGTCTATCCGCAGAGATGCTGCACCACACTGCCTTATCCCTCAGGGGCAGCAGGCAGGTGACAGACCAGCTCCGTGGCAAATCTGGGTGTCGATCCCACAGGATGGACCAGTTAAACCCATCAAAAATTCTCCAGGAGAAAAGCCATTTAATTGAAAATAGCCATTTTCTGATGAAACATTCACAGAATCACAGAATATCAGGGATTGGAAGGGACCTTGAAAGCTCATCTAGTCCAATCCCCCTGCCAGAGCAGGAACACTTAGATCAGGTCACACAGAAACATGTCCAGGTGTCCAACATTGAAAGGATCTTGTTGATGTCTACAAATTTTCATTTTTAAAAGGTCCTTACAATTTGGCGTTTTTCTTAACATTTTCTTAAAATTAGACATTTTAGTAAGATTCTTGAAAAATATTTGACTGTCAGTTCCATAAACCAGCTTTCATTTCAAATCCTTATATATTTTATTACCAAATCTATATGTTTTGATCACTGATTTTGTACTCACTACAATGCCGACTGCTAAATCAATTACCAAACCTATTATCTATTACAAATGACCACTTTACTCTGTTACCAATGAGAAAACCAAATATGAATTACCAAACCAATTAGAATACCAATTAACAATTTCCATTGTAATTACCAGTCACTAGTAAGAATTACCCCAATGGCCATTTGGAATAGCAATTGCCAATTAAAATGCCAATTACCAAAGCAAATACCACTTACAGTAACACTTACCAATTAGAATACTGATGAATTATTGCATTACCATATCTGATATTGTTTATAATTAAAATAATTATTATGCTCTATTCATATATAAAATCAAATTACAAAATTGGAAAAACCTTCCAAATCAAAACGGAAGCGAAACCTTTCAGCTGACAGCAATTATATTTCCTTACAAAAACCTGCAGTATGAGAAGTTTAAACCTGGGGGCTTTTTGAGCCAAAGATGAATGAAAAATGTTGGAATTCCCCAGAGAATGGAAATTTGAGGTTACCCTTTGTAACAGCAAACTCTGGATCCGTTGGAAAGCCCACCTGCTCCTAAACCTTACGGCACCAGACCTCAGCCTTCCTAGTCTTGAATCCCTGGGGTAGGAACCAGGGCTACTAACTCATGCTCCGTGGGCGATCCGGACGGATGGGCCACAGCTGTCACTCTGTCCATGTGGGTCTTCTGGGCACGAGCAACCTGCAGAGGAACGCTCCTCCTTTAGAAAAACAGCTGAGAAAAGCACTGCTGCTCACTGGCCCCGCTTTTCTCTACCGAGACAGGGCTGCGGACCCGGGGTTAGGCCAGTTTTAGATGGTTGTGGTAGGTTGACCTTGGCTGGACACCAGGAGCCCACCAAAGCCATGCACTGGCTGCCCTCCCCAGCTGGACAGGGGAGAGAAAATATAACAGAAGGCTCGTGGGTGGAGATAAGGGCAGGGAGATCACTCCGCAATTACTGTCAGGGGCAAAACAGACTCAATTTGGGGAAATTAATTTATTACCAACCAAATCAGACTAGGATAATGAGAAATAAAAGCTAAATCTTAAAAACATCTTAAAAATCTTAAAACATCTTAAAAAAAGTCTTAAAAACACCTTCCCCCCCATCCCTCCCGTCTTCCCAGGCTTAACTTTAGTCCCAATTTTCTCTACCTCCTCTCCCTGCAAGCACTGCAGAGTGATGGGAATGGGGGCTGTGGTCAGTTCATCACATGTTTTCTCTGCTGCTCCTTCCTCCTCAGGAGGAAGACTCCTCATACTCTTCCGCTGCTCCAGCATGGGATCCCTCCCACAGAAGACAGCTGTCCACGGACTTCTCCAAAGTGAATCCTCCCATGGGCTGCAGTTCTGCATGAACTGCTCCAGCGTGTGTCCCTTTCACAGGGTGCAGTCCTTCAGAAACAGACTGCTCCAGTACGAGTGCCCCATGGAGTCACAAGTCCACAAGCGAACCTGCTCTAGCCTGGGCTCCTCTCTCAATGGGTCCACAGGTCCTGTCAGGAGCCTGTTCCAGAGTGGGCTTTCCAGGAGTCACAACCTCCTTTGGGTGCATCCACCTGCTCTGGCATGGGGTCCTCCATGGGCTACAGGTGGTATCTGCTCCACCGTTAACCTCCATGGCCTGCAAGAGGACAACCTGCTTCGCTATGGTCTTCACAATAGGCTGCAGGGGAATTTCTGCTCTGGCACCTGGAACACCTTCTGCTCCTCCTTTGCTGACCTGGATGTCTGCAGAATTGTTTCTCTCACATATTCTCACTCCTCCTTTCTGGCTGCAGTTGCTGTTGCACAGGTTCTTTTCCCCCTTCTTAAATATGTTATCCCAGAGGTGCTACCACTGTCACTGATGGGCTTGTCCTTGGCCAGCCATGGGTCTGTATTGGAGTCAGCTGTCATTGGCACTGTCTGACATGGGGGAAGCTTCTAGCAGCTTCTCACAGAAGCCACCCTTGTAGCCCCTCCACTACAAAAACCTTGCCATGCAAACCCAATACACTGATGCTTTGTGTGTTTGAGCCCAGAAATATTCTGTGATTCTGTGAAATCCCCTATTCCAGGAGAATTTGTGTAGCCACTGGGGTGTTAGGGAGGTGAGGCAATACCTTCAGTCATGATGGTGGAGCAGGCTGATCTGGAGCAATGGGGCTCTGTGAGGAAGCACAGACAGGGATGGAGGAGCTTCAGGGCTGAGCTGAGCTCATCTTCCCAGCTTTGGACCTATGTGTGTTGAATGCCAGGTGCATAAACCGGAGTAATGAAATCCTTTCCCATCGTGGGGCCCAGCCACGAGAGCTCTCTGGCCTGTGGCAATCCCTGACCCTGGCCACTGTCTGGAAGAGCACTATTTGATTTACATCATGAATCTTTCCAGGACCCCTGATAACCCTTTGACAGTGCAGAGAAGAGCATTCAACTCCTTGTGCCTGTGCCCCGGCCTGTTTTCATCAGTGGAGACATAACCTATGCCAGTTTTTGGTTAAGCACTCTGTGGAGCTGGGGGCTTAGCACTGCTGTTTCTAGAATGTGCTCAGTCACTTGCTGCACATGGACTTAAAACTAGTGGTTTCCTTCAGAAGTCCATTTCTGACCAGTCTCACATCCAGCAGCATCACTGCGGGACTGCGGCAGCTTCTCTATTTTTATGGGGACGTATAAGCTGAAGGACTTCTACACCACACTATATGAATATAGAACCTACTCCCTGAGCTGTATGAGATCCCAGCAGTACACAGACTATTGCTCATTACATAGAATCTGCCAGTCCATATGTTCAAATGATGAAGTGCGATACATTATTCACCCTTGCAGCTATTTTATAATTACATGTATTTGACTTGTTGGGGCACGCAACACCTCTTAGATACCAGTCATTGGGCTGGTTGGAGGCTTCTCTGGGAAATCCAAAATATTGCAGACTAGTGGGGTTTTTTTTTCAGTAGCTGAGCTGCTCCTGTGGGATATTTAGTGCAGAACATAAGCCCTGGCAAAAGTCTAGTGGTGATCCAGTCTCAGGGGACTTCTTGGCAGATGCTAGAACTGACAATTAATAACCATCCCTGGCAGAGCTGAGGAAATTATAGACAAGTCGGACTCGGGGATTCAAGTATTTCAGAAGTGCCCGAGCATGATGTCACTTTGCATGAACACAGATCCCAGTGGGGTGTGTGTGTGGGAGGTGAGGGGGCGGCGTGGGAAGGAAGGGACCAATATGGTTACGGATTATGCTTGTGCCCTCTTGGTCCTTGGCTTCTCTGGAGAGCCTTAAGGTCCTTGGCAGCATTTTAGCACTCCTGGGAGGGCAATGTGGCAACTCCTCCAGGCTCTGCTGTGGCCTCAGCCCTGCCCTGAGCGCTCAGAGTATATCAGCAGAGGCCTTTAGTGCTTGTCGCAGGCACCTTCTGGTGGTCTCTGCGGTGCTTGAACTTGGGAACTGCTCCAAGGGGAGGGTGGGTGACCTTGGGAGCCCTGTAGCACCTCTGGAAAAGAAGTGGGAAAGGGCAGGAATGGAGCAGATCTATTCCTTCAAACTGTCACAACACTCAGTAACTCCAGAGAGAAAAGTATCTGTGAAGGGAATATTTATTTGGATTAGGAGTGAATGTGTGGCACCTAAAAAAAAGAAAAAAAAAAAAGAGAAAACGATAAAAAGAGAGAGAGAGGAAGGATTATTGATGTTCTACTGCAGTTCTGTCTTCCCAACATGAACTTAATCTCTTTCCCAGACAGGGTTTAAATTATCTTTGTCTCTTTCCAAAATGCAAGTGTTATTCTCTTTCTCCTCATTTCCTCTTACAAAATCTGAAGTTTAAGACTAGAAGTCCCGAAGTTCAGCAGAACTTTGATTTGCCCTGTGTGAATTTGGTTTGTGGCCAGCAAGTCAGCAAAGGATTTTCTTGCAAGCATTTTGACCAGGAAGAAACACACCATCACTTTTTGCTCCCATAGTGATTTTCATCCATCATCGACAACTTAGAACAGTAAGCTGGCAATATTATCCACATCTTCATCATTAAAGTCACAGATTAATTGTCTGGTCCAAACTCTGATTGAAGATTAAAATGTCTCCCGTCGCAATACCTCTTCAACAGAGCTAAACCAGAACAAGCCTTCCTTGGACTCTTTAAATTGAGGGAAGAATGATCATATTTTACATTTGTAGTATCAGAGCATGGTCAGTTAACAGAGTTGTTTGCAGTGCTCTGTTATTTCCCCTCCAGGTTATGAAAAAGGTGGATTTAGGAACTACAGAGCAGTTGGCCAACTCAGCGAAGTCATTCCACAGGATTTTTTGGTGCCTATTGGTCTGCTTCCACTTCAGTTCTTTTAGGAGTATTTGGGCAAGTGTAATGGTTTCGTGCTGCTAATGGGTCCATCCTGCTCTACTCATTGTTACCGCATCTCTGAAAGATTGATCTTCTTTGTCATATTTACAACTACAGTGCTGCCTAAATTCTTTCTGAGGTCTGTAATTAAGCATCTTTTTTCATCGGAGAACAAAAAAAACCCCAGACCTCCCTTGCTCATCCTTTGTTTAGGAAAAGATGGAATTGCCCTCTATATTTATAGACTTCCAGATGAGTTATCAGACTGAAAAGAAAATATTTTGCTCTTGGAAGGACCATACACTGTGGGCTTACCAGCTTGCAACATAAGCATTCATTACACCATAGTGGCTTTGGAGGCAAAATTTAATTCAGCAACTTAATGAGACTTAATAAAGCTGATTGGTGATGGAACCCTATTGCTGTGCTATGAATAGGGCAAGGCTCAGGTCTGCAGAAGGATATAGGCAAATTCTGGTAACCCACTACTGGAGTAAGAGCCTATAAACCTGTGCCTGTTCCTGCAGATGCCTCAAATCTTTAGCTATATTTCTGACAGCTTTGTTCTCTGGGATCCTTACGTACTGGAGTACTTTGTCACAGCTTAGCAGCTCAGCACTTGTCACGTGCTTAGCCCATGACATCCACAAACTATGTATTTTCTGGGTGGTCCAGCCTGGAAAATGGATTCTTAGCCCAAAGTGGGTCTAGAGAAAACAGAGACATATCATTTACCTCCTAGCAGTGTGGTGAAGGCTCTCAGCCCAGCTGTGGCAAATATGGGTTCTGTTTCCTCTCCTGCCCATGGAAGTTCAAATGCACATTTTCCCACCTTCTTGGAGACTACCCTGCTCTTTAATCTTGCCTAAAAAAAGAGACTCTTGGAGCAAGAACTGGCACCCACATGTCCCTGTGCTAGGAGAAAATAAAATTTAACAAATGTCATATCTGGTTCTGAAGAATGACCACTTTTAAGAGGTGGGAGTGGAGACTCATAGGAAAGGGATTTTTGCTTGGGATCTCCACGATCCCAAGTCCTTGTCCTAAGCTGGGAGGAAGAAAGGAACCCCAAATACATTCAGGTCTGTGAGCATCAGTTGGAAATCAGCTCTTTCTTGCAGTGTGCATGCATATGAGGGAGGGAAGTGGTGTCATTATTTTATGTAGTATTCATATGGGGTAACCTACACTGAGCTGTATGCTCAGCCCAGTGGCTCTTCTGGCTTTTATTCGAAAGTGCAGGGAAATTAGCACCTCATCTCTGGCTTTGGACTCCACCCCAAGGACCAGGCACCTCAGAATCCAGCATGAGGATTCATAAATCACCTCCAGCCCCAAGTCCTTGCTTTACATCTAGCAGAGCGTGCAGCCTTTAAATCAGCACCCAGGTTCATGCCTACACGGGGCTTTGGCTTGCAGGAGTCACAGCAGAAAAGGAATCAAGGCCAAGCTGGATGGGGCTTTGAGCAACCTGGTCTGGTGGGAGGTGTCCCTGCCCATGGCAGGGGGTTGGAACTTGATGATCTTTAAGGCCCCTTCCAACTGTAACCATTCTATGATTCTATGAAGCTGAATGTGGGGCTCAGCCCTAGCACCTCCAGGGATTTGGCTGTCCCTTATGTTTCCTTCCCCTGCTCCTAGTGCCTGATTCTCCTCCTGGATAACTAATTCTGCTTCCCCAGCTACCCAGGGAGGATTTAACAAGCTGAACCTGGAGCAGCTGCCGGCAGGGTTTGAACCTGTGCTGAGAATATGGGTCAGCAGAAAAGCATGATTACACAAATGCTATTTAAGGCATTTCACTAAAATATAAAGGCCGTGGAAGAAAGGCAAGGAATCTGCCGGGTCAAGCAGGGAGCTGTCTGTCCATCCATCTGTGGAGTGAAAAAAAGATCTCTTAGTGTTCACAGCTGGCGTCAGTAGCCAAAAAGGCGAGATGTCGGGTTGGAGTGGCCCGGTCCTGTGTGGGTCTGAGCCCTTCCTGGGAGGTGAGGAGAGCTGTTGGCACCCCTGAGCTCCTGCAGCGCTTCACAGGTTTGGGTGCGGGGTGCCGGGTGCCATAAACTCCCACTGATGGCAGCTGCAATTGAGGAGTTGTGGAGCGTGGGACTGACTGTGCCACACATCCACCCCCTCGTTTCGCCACTACCCACTCATTTCGCCCTGCACCCAAACCCGCCGAGCGCTGCGGGATCGCAGGCAGGATCTCCAGGATGGGGCCCAGCATCAGCAGGATGCTCCTTCTCCCTCTGCCTGCTTTTGCCTTCGTGGCTGACGGCCTTTCAGAACAACAGATGCCACTAATTTTGTACTAATTTCTTATGGGGACCCTGCCAAGGTCAACAGGCCTAAAATTTCACACACGTGTGCTACCCTAAAAACATTTAATTTGGTGTTGGTTCTTTTTTTTTCACATCTCTATTATTAAGGCGGGGGTGGGAGAGGAAAATACCACTTTCCAAAAGGAGGGATGTAGCCACGTTAAAAATCCCAGCTGGGTGAACCGCTTGCAACGGATTCAGCAGATGCGGGCATGCTGATGGCAGGGTTTTGCATGCCAGCTGTGCCCTCTCTTGCCTCTCCGTGTCAGTTCTGTCACTGAGAGCTGGCAAGGGACACGGGGCCGGTAGGATGCTGCGCTCTGAGTTCCAGAGGCTCATCTCCAGGCAAGTTTCTGCTGGCTTGAGGCGGGCACCAGGGAGAAGAGGACGTCTATGTCTGTACTATCGAGGCTTGTCGGCAGCATAACCCTGCTAACAGCAAACCCTGCGTGCTGAGTTAACTCTTTGGCACCAAGCTGACGAGCTGGGTTTTGTGGGGTTTTTTTGGGTTTGATTTTTTTTCATCCTCCTGCAAACTTGGTCTCGTTGCATCCTTCAGCCCGAAAGGGGATTCTTTCTCCTGCTGCCTCAGCACACACTTAGAAAAACCCAGCCGGTTGAAGGAGGATCAGATTTTGGTCTTGTCAACCTTGCAAATGTTCCTTTAGCTTCTCACCACCCACACGTGCTGCATGTATTCATACACATATGCAAATAAGCAAATATAGTCATATGCGAGTGCGTACATGGAGAAAGACATGCAGTTGCACCTACATGGGTTTTGCGTAGTAAGCATAACATTAAAGTATAAAGGACCAGAAGGACGTATAAAACAAGAAAGTCTCTCAGATCAGCACAGGAGGTTTAAGCCCACTAGCCTGCTTTTTGTCATCTTAATTCTCCAAATCTTGTCAGAAGCTGTGCTGCCATCTTCATTCCTTTTTTTTTTTTCCCCCCAAAAGTCCTGTGGTGACCTGTGGGATGGGCAGATAATTACAAATATTGACTGATTTTAAGGCAGAGAGCAATAAAACATTGCCTAGGGGATTAAAAAAAAAAACCTGCTCCTCAAGTTGTCATACGTTGCCTGAAGGCAAAGAGCCAGCAGAAAATACATGATCAAAAGGAACTATTTTTATCCAAAGACAATTTCATTTCCCGCTCTTATCCTCAGAGACAAGTCACTGCTCGTTGTTATTACCTGTAGGTCTGGTGTGCCCAAAGGCCCAGTCAGATCAGGAATGCACTGTGCAAGGCACTGTACAAAATAGAGTAATGCTGTTGATTTTCTTTTCTCCGAAGATCACCTCCTAGAGCAGACTCCAGGGAGGAGGGCAAGCCACGAAGTCGTATCTGCTGCCAGGAAAATCCCATGAGGAGGAGAGGAATAACTGCATTTATCGAACGCTGTCCTCTCATTCCTCTCCCACGTGCGTGAAGAGTCTCTGAGGTTGCATGTCTCCCTGAGGAAGAGGGGGGTCAGAGTTCTTGGATGGGTCTCAGAAGGGGCAGCTCCATCACTCCGGCCCCAATGGCTCTGTGCTCCGACTCCAGGGTGAGGAGCGCGAGGGGAGCTGATGAGACGGCAAAGAAAACCATCTCCTCAGTCATTGGCGGCTCTTTCTGTTCCCAGTTCTGGTCTCCCCAGACAGCTGATACTTTGCAGTCCCCGAGAGCTGGTATTTCTTAGCAGCATCTTCTTGCTGCTGGCACCTGCACTTTATGTTCTGAGTCAGACATCCATGCTATACTGGCACGCACAGTACCATTCTCTACGGCCAATAAAAATGTGTTTGTGCCTGTGTTCTTGGAAATGAGTCCCCATCTCTCCTCGACAGCGTTTAGCTTCCGAGTTACTGTTCAGATGGGAGGTAATTAGGTCCTACCAGGGGTCTGGATTTACCGCTAGCTCTGAAACCAAACAAATGCACGACACGTAACTCGTGTTCTCCGTTCCTGAAAGCTGTCTTCAGCGTTTACCTCTCCCGCTTTGGCTCTCCTCCCCTTGGAGAAGGTACCGCCAGTTTTTCTGTCGCAGCTGTAGTTAAAGCACCTGGGAGAGCCAGTCAGGAGGATGTTGGCATAGATCTAACATATGTTGTTAGCACAACACACAAGCTTATCCCTCAGGCTACTTCACCGCCATCTCTAATGCAAGCAGTGGAGTCTTTCATAACAGAGACGTCGTGCTCCTCCCAAAGAGAAGAGAGAGCGCAGGTGCATTAGCAGGGTTTACTCTTTCATCCCCCCGCCACCCCTCAAAGATTAAAGAGAGACCCCACCTTATGCCTGTGATCCCAGAGCCTGGTTTTGGGGATCAGAAAAGTGGAAATGCTGCAGTAAACACTGAGTAATGCAAACCACACTACCCAGATATCAGTGGATGCCCGCGGTGAGTTCCCAGATATCTCAGCGGCGAGCTTTTATAACCTAAGTGCTTGATAGAGATCACCGTCCATCCAGCTAAACAATTAAAATCAAATGCAGAGTTATTACTGCGAGCATGTGAGAACATTATCAGGAGTACTGGATATAAAAGAGCACTCTGGTGCACTTTAATTCCTCTTACACTCGAGGTACGTGCCTGCCTCAACTCCTGCAATAAATTCTCATCAGTTGGTGCTCAATAGGCTGTGCTGCCCCAATGATGCACATTAACATTTTTTAACCTTTCTGATTCGGCTTTTGTAATTATCCCAACATTTCGCAGCCTTGTTTGCCGATTCTGTGTCATATGTTGGTGAAGGAAATCTAAGGGCTTCCAGTATGAATCCGCCAAATGTGACACCAAGAACAAACGTTGTTTCAGCTCCAAGTACAGGGGCATTCTCTTTAATTACCATAATATATAACTGCAAATATTCAGATGCATATTTGTACACATTTATACGCACACGCACATATTTACACATGCATGTGTACATTACTTAGAGCAAATGCTGAGGGACCCATAGACAGATACTTGGCACATAGAGAACCCACCATCCTGAGAAACTCAACAGGGATATTAATTTCCTTGCTAGGGGAGACAGCTTATCAAGACCTATATTTTTTGAAGTACAGCAGCTCCTGTCCAGATAACAAGCCCATAATCTCCCTCTTTCCCCACTGAAAGAGCAATGCTGGAGTTCTGACATAAATACACAAAAGCAGAAAAATCTGAAGTTAAAGCTTCCATTCTCTGAATGTGTGCTATATATCATACTCTTACCTAAAGATTGCTACAATATCTAGACATGACTGACAGAATTAAGGTCAGAATGGAAGATGAATCTCAGAGGATTTTTGTACTGCGCTTAAGATGAAGAATATTACCGGCTTTTTGAAAGCAGAAAGATATTTCTATGTAGATGTCAAAGAGAAAGAGATGTCTTTGCTTCAAAGCTCCATGCATGTGTGCACGGACATGCACTCACACAGGCAGAAGCACGGATGTGCTTACACCCTGCTAACGGAGAACATATATCTGTATTTTTTAGCCTACTGTATTTATATCTTTATTTTATAGTACTCTTTTACATGCGTTAAAAATTTGGTAGCCTATTTTTTTAGCCTATTGTATCTGTCTTTGAATTTTTAGTGCTATTGCGCATCCACTGGAAATGTAGTCTTAATAGTCATTCGTAGACTTTTTTACCCCAATTCTTTCATTCAAGTGACTTCACCTACTTTGGAAATTTTTCCTGTAAGGATGTGAATCTCTGTCACTAAATTATTAGTTGCATGAAGTACTCCAGTGTTGTACTTCAGTGTTCAGTTTGATATCAGAGTATTTAAGTACAAGGCAGATTGATAAAGGATTGACTCTCTTGTACCCTGAATGTATCAGGGAGTTCTCATGGGAGCAATACTGCCCCTTACGTTTTGAAATGCAGCGTTTCTTCAACATTTCAATCATTTCACCTTTCAGCAGTTGATAACGATGCTTAATTATCACATCCAAACCATTAACCAGCTAACCAAGAATGAAAATAAACATCTTGGGCCACTTTGTTTAAATTTGGGGAACTGGCCACGTTTCAAGAGTGAAGAGGGAGTCTCATTTGAGTGACTGTTCAGCTAGCACAGTGTTGACAAATGGCATGACTAGTGCTGAAAAAAATATAATCCCTTAGAATCTCCATCTTCCTAAAAATGCAAATATCATCATGGGGTTTTTTTGTTTTATTTTTTTCCATGCTGCAGGGAAACAGAAAGTTTCCCCTGGAATGTGTTGGTTGAGAAATATTAAAGGTTAACCTTCCCCGTGCTGCAGAAGGTCAAATGTACCCCCTTCGTGGGGATTAGCGCTCTGGTAATTCAAGCTACAACAAAACATATGCCTTTGCCTCGCTTCTCCCCCAACCCTGGCTCTTCTTAGGGTTTCCTGCAGGACTCCCATCTGTTAGACCAGTCATTTTCCTGGTACGCGTATATAGCAAGCGCTATAATTATCCAGGTATAGATATGTAAAAGAGAGATGATACACAGAAATGATACAGATACGTGTATTCACATACACGTACCTACACATTTGTAATTCTGGACTCTTTGAAGCCTCTGACAGATTTGCCACGGATTTCAACAGAGCCCAGATGCAGGACTTTATTTGCAGGTGCGACTGAGCAGTGCGTTAACAGTAGCATCGATCTGAAATTTTCTAACAGAACATTTTCCTGTTAGAAAATGCCAGTTTGTCCAAAGGGAAATATTGCATGAGAATGCACTAATTAAGATGACATTTCTCTTGCAGACAGAAATAAAAAAAAGTAAAAAAAGCATATTGATTGGGTCAAGATGTCATCCGTTTGGGACATTTTTGGTATGGAACTTAGTGATACTTTTCCCAAACTATTTTGCATTTAGAAAACTTTATGTAGCGTTTGATACATTTTTTTTATTAACTAAAATAGCAAGAGAAAATATTGTGAGATTATAAAAATAAAACTTCTTAGTCAACATATTTTATTCTTTTTTGGGGAGAACTGCTTTTGAGAAAAATATGAGAGAGTATTTTACATTTTGCTGCAGCTTAAGAGATTTTTTTTTCAAATGGTGCAATTCCTAGTGATGCTCAGCAACAAAGAAACTAGTTCAATCACAACCGCATCTGACATGGATTTTCTCATGGGGGCAAGCTTGAAATGACTGATCACAGAATCATAGAATGCTATGGGGTTGGAAGGGACCTCTGGAGATCATCTAGTCCAACCCCCTGCCAAAGCAGGTCCACCCAGAGCAGGTTGCACAAGAAATTGTCCAGGCAGATTTGGAATGTCTCCAGAGACGGAGATTCCACCTCCCCTCTGGGGAGCCTGTTCCAGGGCTCTCCCACCCTCAAAAGGAAGACGTTCCTCCTCATGTTTAGGTGGAACTTCTTATGTTCAAGTTTGTGCCCGTTCTCTCTTTTCCTGTCACTGGGCACCACAGAAAAAAGACTGACCCCATCCTCCTGACACCCACCCTTTTGGTATTTCTAGGCCCTGATCAGATCCCCCCTCAGCCTTCTCTCCTCCAGACTGAAAATACCCAAGTCCCTCAGCCTTTCCTCATAAGAGAGGATCTGAAATGGAAAGCTGAAGAGACAGCCATGGTCATGTTGTCACCAGTTGAGCCCAAGGCACTGAGGAGACGTCCCAACACTCCCAACATACTACAGGGAGCTGGCTTGGGGTCTCACACCCACACATATTGCCTGAGTTCCTCTCCACCTGTATCTTACAAAGCCTTCAGTGTATTTTTAGTGCTTAGCCAATACTAGCATCATATCAACCAGGGAGAAAGAAACTGCTGGCAGTGCTGTTTTAAAAATGACGTAATATAGCAATGGACATCTTCTCTGAGACAGTTGCCAGTAAGGGGTTATTAGACTTTTTTCCTTTATCCTTTAGAAACCTTGTGAATGGATCTATTAAATCTCACTTGTTGTTAAATGTGCTCCATGGCACTTTCTAAGTGGGTTGCATTCGGTGCCGAGTAAAAGAACAGTGTGTCATGAACCTCTCATTATTTTAATTTTGATATCTGTAGTTGGCATTTCAAGCTAATGAAAGACATGTACTATTCACAACAGAATGGTATTGTTTTACTTCATTTTGAAACATTTTTGCAGTGAAAAAAATTGACCATATTTGAGTCCTCAATTTGCCATTACAGATAGACAATTTTATTGTCAGGCTGATGGTTATGGGATTACGTCTTTTCTGGAAATGGTGAAAAAGCTGTCACATTGTAGATAAGTTTCATTCTTGCTAGCAGTGGAAATTCCAAAATACACTTCAGGTGATACTTTTATGAACAGCAGGATCAATGCAGTAGTTCAGAAGGAGGCAGGATTAGGGAAAAAAGTTTAAAAAAAGTAAAAGCGCTCTGCTCACATATGGAAATGAAAACAGCCACTGATGACTCCACAAAGAGACAGCTCAAATTATCCTCACAATTATCAGGTAGAAGACTGCAAATTATACTCCCAATTCACAAAGAAAAAGCAATCTAGAGGAGAAGCGCTGATTTACATAATCAATATAATACAAATTCAGGGAGGCCACTTTTCAGCACACACAAAAAAAGAAGGCAGAGCAGGAGATGGGATTTGCAGGAGGCAGATAATGGAAGAAGAACCCTGCTGAGAGAAAACTGAGATAAAAGAAAAAGGACTTTAGAGAGAGGAGGCAGGACAGCACCACCTTGCCTGTGTGCCAGCCCAAATGTCGACTCTAAGAAAGCTGCAGTGTGGGAAGTGGTTTAAGGCATCTTTTAAGTTTCACAATGTCATCTGAAATGGAGAGTAAGCCCTCGGACCAGCTTCTTGCAGTCTAAAATGTCCTTTGCTGGAAGTGTCGGATGGTTGATGATTACAATTACAATATTCCAAATATCTTAGAACTGTGATGATCTAATGAATCAAAACTCTTGGTTGCCCACCCCACCTCTTTTTATGGCCTATGGGCTCCAGGAGATGGGTGAACAGCTCCAGCGATTGAGAAGTATGCCACAAACTCTGTCACACAAACAGAGTCCTTCCCCTGAGCGTCAGAGAGGCCTGAAGGAGCAAATGGCTCACAGTTACTCTCATATGAATATTTCTACCTGCAGCATCTTGCTGCTGAGCATTTCCAGACATCACTGCAGCCAACAAATGATAGAATGGTTAGAGTTGGAAGGGACCTTAAAGATCATCAAGTTCCAACCCCCCTGCCACAGGCAGGGACACCTCCCAGTAGAGCAGGTTGCTCAAAGCCCCATCTAACCTAAAAAGTTGATGAAAGCATTCGTTTGGTCTTGTAGCTGAAAGTGCAAAACCTGTAAATGAAAACAGACTCATTTACATGGGGCCTGATTACACTTGGCTTGATCCAAAGGCAGGAGGTGATACCCATGGGACTGCCAGCATTGATTATCAGGAGCTTGGTTCAAGATAGACTTCGGACTCTGGCCACAGTCTAAAAAGGGCTTGGACACACTTGTAGCTTTAAGCATATTTCCACAGCTCCACGGAGTCACTGGGACTGAGGGAGCTCAAAGCTGGGACCAGACCATAGGATCTTCTGGGGAGCCCGGGTGCGTTGGAGCGGAGTTCAGGCCCCAGGTGTGGTGGCTTTATTGCTGCGTGTGGCTGGACAGGCTCTCGCCGCCCTTGCACGGTCCTCCCCAAGAAAACATCTCAGGACAGGAGCTGCAGCGATTGTGGAAATGGGTCACTGCAGGCACAGCACGGAAACGCCAGTGGCCGAGTGCGGATCATCCCTTTCGGCACAGCTGCAAGGACATCATTCTCCTCAGGCTTCTTCCTTTGCTCAAAAGCAGCTGAAATGCAGCACGGCCTCCAATAGATCGGGCTGAGAAAACCTATTTTGATGTCGTGGCAGAAACTCCCTTCTGCTCCCATTGGCAAAACTCCCTCTGATGCCTGTCAAGGGCCTTTGGGGGGAGGTCCCAGCCCCAGCGTGGGACTCCACGTCCTCCCAGTTGCTGAAGGGGGGGACCAAGGTGGGCTGAAATGAGATGCCAGAATGCTGACCGCAGCTCTCTGCCCCTCCAGACAGTGGAGAATAATGCAATATTCACAACCTTGGAAGGAACCTAAAAATAAATTTTGCAGGGAAATAATACATTCTTTCTAATCTGAGTCAAACCTAAAAATTAAACAGCTATAATTATCAAACCTAATTTAATTAAAAGTAGCTACTCACCATCTGGTGTTATTTGTATAAATTTGGAAATCTACTATTTCATATTAAATTCCTCCATTTAACAAATTATGTTAGAGAATGTATTTCTCCACTATAATCATTATGTAATTGATCATTTTACAAATTATATTTCCTTCTACTTGATAGAAATATATTTTGTATAATAACGGGGCAGATGATCAGCCACTTTTTTCATCAAAACTGGATTTAAAATTAAGACTTGCAACATCAATAAAAAATAATTCACTGAAGTAGAAAAATGTAGGATGAGGCAAGATGTTTTATTTCTCAGCTTGGTCATTGAGAGTATAAATGAGAACTGCATGGGATTTTTTCTGCACATGTAAGTGTATATGCAGATATATAATACTATATGTATGCCTATTCTTGTGTGTGTGCAGACACCGGAATAGTGAGTGAAGGACAAGAGTTGGATTTGAAGAACACTGTGTACTTTTCCTGATTCAGTGTGGAAACATACAGTTGTAGGTATTTTAAAAAGTATCATCAAAAAATAAATTTTTCTCTTTCTCTCCACAGACATGCAATGATCCTTTTTACAGCGATATGTAAAACTGATGCTAAAATAATAAGGAGAATGTCATGACAAGACTGCAATTTGATTAACACCAATATGTTTGACACAGCTCGCACGGGAGACACGGCTTTCTCTTCCGTAATTTTTGACATGTAGGTGTTTCTGTAAGAAAGTAGAGCAATGTATAAGTATCATAAAAAAAACCCAAAACCAAAATCCCATTGCAACTGGCAGGACTGGGTGTGTTTGCAGAGGGAGACGCACGGTGGGCATCCATAGGAGGCTGTGGGATGGAGAGGAATCACAGCGAATGTTGAGACAGCAGAATGGATGCAGTTTTTACTGTAGGCTACCGAGATAGGATCTGGAGACGTGGAGTTGATCCCAACTTGCCTGCTGATCCGCTGTATAAATTAGAGTAAGTCTCTTCACGTGTTCCCGAGCGATGCAGATGGCAAGCACTTCTGGGCAGTGGATGGTTCTCCAGTTGCACTTGCTCGAGAGACGGGAGCTCTTCCCAGCCGCACTGTAAGAATAAATAACGGCAAAACACAAAAGATCAAATGCATCATTCAGACTGGATGGTAAGAGAAAGGAAAGGAAGCAACAGAAAGAAAGCGGAGGGAAAAAAAAATCCTCCCTAAATCTTAAAAAAGACTCTTTTTTTTTTAAAAATGTGATTCCACCCACGGTTTTGGCATGCCATCACCTGTGGCTGCAAAAACATGAGTTGGCCTGTAAGTCACCTATTTGCAATTCCCTAAAAATAAATGCAGGGAATTCCCTAAATATGAACGCAGGGACACTGCTAAGCCATCTGCAGTGACCGGAGACCTTTCTCAGACCGAAGAATTCACTGGTAACAGCAGCATTTAGAAATGATAAGGGAAAGAGTGCTCCTGTTTAGCTCAGCTGATGTTTAGCTTGATCTTCTATGTAGGATTCTTGGCTGGACTAAGTGTCCTGGGGCCCCCCAGCAAGGAAGATGCTCCCACCCCTCTTTCCCTTATGCAGCTTTTCCTTGGCTTTTCCCTCCCCAGCTGGGGCTCTGCCCCACAGCTCCCTGGTTCTACCAGGAGCTCCGTCTCGCTGACGAAAAGCTTCGCAAAGCTTCGCCCTCTTATTTTTTCACTCATCAGTATTTATAGATGAGCAGGCAGCAGCATCCAGCCCGTCACGTTTGGTGCTTTGCTGTTTAACAAACAAACGAATCCGGCACGGATGAGTTTGGTTGTTCGGCTGCTGTCGGACTCCGCCGAAACCCCCTTGATGCTCTTTGGACACGAGCCTCTTCACAGCACCAGGGGCCGAGCAGGAGGAGCACCAAGAAGCCCAAACACAAGATGCTGAGATGTACGCAGGGGATGCAACATGACAAACCGCTAGGTTTGGTTAAATCGGGGCTGTTAATTATAGCAGTTTAAATTGGGTTCTGACTCAGATTTTGAATTCATAGTGGCAAGATGACAGCCTGGAGAAGGTGTTTGCAAATGGCTGACTCAGAGAATGATGATCAGCACGACGGTGCCTTCTGCCTCTGCTAGTACTATGTGTTTATAGGAGCAATGTTATAAGGTGACAGTTGCCAGTTCAGCTCCACCCCTTGATCTGTTCACCGGAGATTATGAAGCCTGGAAAGACAAAGTGAGCAAATGGAGGAAGGAGCACATTAATTGGGTGAGTACAAAATGGCAATCCGCCATCTCTCCTAGTGCTCTGTCCTCTTCTTTCCACATGTACTGCTGGTTTTCCAGATTTTTCTCTGGGCATCCAGCTGCTTCTGAATTGTGTTGATGGAATGGCTTCCAAGTGAAGAATGAGGATTTCCTAAATCCTCTTTGTGAGCCAGAGCCACAGAATCGCTACTGGTTCTCCAAATTCTGAGGCCATGGACAGGGGAGGCCACAGCTCCCGGTCCAGGCTTGGAGACCCCAGGATCCCAGTGCCCTTGGTGGGGCTGTAGGAGCCTGGAGCTCCTAGGGCCTCTCCGGTACCAAGGGTGCCAGAACCTGGAAGCCCAGCTCCTCCCTGCAGGAGCTGCCAAAGGAATGGACGCTCTGGGGAAAAGCTGCCTGATAGGAGGGCTGCAAAACCTGCCTTAATTTCTGACCCAATTCTGCAAAAATTGGGCATTGTGGGAATACCAGCTGCTGACAGATTTCCGGTGTTGTCTCTCCTCTCCCGAGAGTGCTTTTGCTTTTTCCCACCACTTGTCCCTGAAGTCCTTCCATTCATGCTTTCATGCAAAATGAAAATGTCCAAGATTTCCTTCCCTGTACTCCCAGTACAGATTAGCTCAACTGTTCAAACGTTGTAGGGGACTAACTTTTGTAGCTGTCACTTGTGAGTTACAAGCAATGGCCAAAAAAAAAATTTAAAAAAAATCTAATACCACATGAATAATGCAGCTAACTCTCTCTTTGATCTTGGAAATCCTTCTACCTGTGCTCGGCTGAGCACAGCCCCGGACCAGCCAGCGGGGAGGATTCGTTACGTGGCTGAGCCAGAAACCAAGAAGTACAGCCGCTAACATCACTCATCGCTTGCTCATAGAAATAAGGCGTAGCTCCTGAAATTATTGTTTTCAAATCTCTGACTCTGCTCTAATAATTGCTAAAATTGAGAGACTAATATATTCAATGAATTAGTGTTTCTCTTCCATTGAATAGCTGAGAACAGATTGTGATTCCCCGGTCTATTTGTTATTCAAATGAATTCAACAGATACCTTTTCTAATCTTTAACTCTGTGGACTGAAAGCAAATATCCACAGTACGTAGCTGTTGGTGCTCTGATAAATCATATGCATCGTTTCTGTTTCCTGACAGGAACACTGTGCAAATACCTAGGCTGAACCCTTGTTTATGCAAATATACAACTGGGTTTTCACAAGAACTTATATATGTGGCTTTAAAAACTATCTCCTTATGCCTTTTATATAGATATAGATATATATAGAGAGAGTAGTTACTGAAGGTCTATTTCCCAAACTGTCACAGACAATGAACACAAAAGGGATTTCAGTGGGGCCAAAGCGAACTTATATACTTTTTTTTTTTTTTTCTTTTTTCTTCCCCTATGGAATATCTATGAACAGACTGTGATTGAGGCCCTGATGCAGAAAGGTGATTTATGACAGGCTTAGCTTTAAATGTGCTGCCGGGCTCCTATTGAATTCAGTGTGACTGCGCAAGCGAGAAATGAAGTATGAGCATTGTCTTGGGAAGATCAAGGCCTAAGCTAAGATTATCTGAAAACTTTCTGAATTATTCAGCTCTAATAATCACTGTTTGGACACTACTCCTGAAAGAACTAAGCCTGCCATCACAGCTCCTGGGTCTTCTAGCCAACCCGAACCATGGAATATTGACACGATTCCCCTGTGCAAATAAACCAGCAAAGATAACAGTGAGCATCCACAAATGTATGCGTTCTGTAAAGGAACATGCCAGGGAGAGACAAACCTTGGACACAGGAACAGTTGTTGTGGATCTCCTGGAGGCCACCAATGGCATTTTCCCCAACATAACATTTCATCAGCAAAATCTTATTTTTGTTTCAGAACAGAGTTTATTTTTTCTGGAAGGAAGCATGAACATTTCTCAGGGGGTCCCAGCAGGATTTCACAGACTTTTGACTGGGTGTAGCTGAGAGGAAGAGGATGGGCAGAGGCATACCTATCTGAGATCATGTAATTTCCCATATTAATAAGCTGCAGAATTCCTGCAGGCAATATCAGGCAGCCTGACCACTGGCAAAGAGAAGAATATCATCTTCATGTGTTAACTGAACTGTGATTATAATTTCCACAGTAACAACACAACAATTTCCTGGAAACTAAATCATAGAGTGGTTAGAGTTGGAAGGGACTTTAAAGATCATCGAGTTCCAAACCCCCCTGCCATGGGCAGGGACACTTCCCACTAGAACAGGTTGCTCAAAGCCCCATCCAGCCCATTTCCAGGGATGGAGCGTCCACAACTTCTCTGGGAAACCTGTTCCAGTGTCTCACCACCCTCACAGTAAAGAAGTTCTTCCTAATATCTAATCTAAATCTCCCCTTTTCCAATTTAAAGCTATTACCCCTTGTCCTGTCACTACACTTCCTGACAAAGGGTCTCTCTCCAGCTCTCATTCTTGTGTCGGGAGGACTCTTCCTGGTGACTTTTGTGCTTTCCAGTCTGAGGGGGTATCCTCACAGCCATGCAAATCACACACTGCTTTCAGGTTTACGTGCTTGCTCTGTAGAGAAGCCATATAGATCCCTTACACAAACTCAGACCGATTCTCAGTCCCTGCTGTGAAACAGATGTTCTCAAGGTGGGGAGACACCCTCTAGCAAAAGGAGAAAGTCAGAGTGGAGCGTCTTTCCCCAGCTACAAGTTATGCTTAGCCCTATGAGAAATGTTCTAACCTACCTTTGTGCCTGAAACAACTCAGTGAGCGGAAGGAACGAGGAATAGTTGCAGTGATTTACAGTTTTTTGTGTTCTCTATTGTAGCAAAGTAGTGGCGGATTGACCAGTCAGGGAGATGGCTGGAAGAGAAGAGAGGGCAAGGCAGAGCATTAGAATCCCCAGATCAGCTTCCAGTCTGGATGAGCAGCTGTTACCATCTATGGCCACCTGGTTTTTTTCTCTTCTGCATACTGTCCATCCAGCTATGATATATCCCAGTGGTATATTATGGTATATCACCTTTGCCTTTCCCCTTACCCCTCTGAGCTGGGCATTAGTGGCTACATTTGCACCACAGAAGATACTCACAGGATATTAAAATCAGGGATAGCCAAACCCTTTTTTGGGGAAGCTACAATCAACATCTCTGAACTCCAAACCAAAATGCTGCCACCACACTCCCTAACCTGAACGGCCCTGGGAATGGTTCCCTATGTCTATCACAAGCAAGGCTGCTCCTGCCCAAACCCTTATTGTGGTGAAAAAGGGTCAACACAAGAAAAACCAATTCCTGACCCCTTACTGGGGTGAGGTGGTGCAGTGGATGGAGGAGGCTGAGTGGCTCCTGGAGCTGAACGCTGCTCTGGAGAATATAAAAAGGCAGGTGAGCAGAAGGCAAATACCAAAAAAAAAGAAAGAAAATAAGAAGGTGGGTAGGAGGCAACTGGGGAGGGAGTTCCAGGAAGGGCTGGCAGGTGCTGGGGATGGTGTGAGGATCCTGGAGGGCACATGCTCAGCTTTTTGTGCTCATTGCACCTTCTCAGGGCCCATGGCCTGCAGCAAAGCAGCCGTAAAAGCAGGCATTGTTTCAAAGCTCTTACCCAGTCATGCTTAAAGGGTTTGTACATGTTTGTTAGAGGTTGGAAGCAAAAATGTGAGTAAAAACATAAGGCAAGCCCTCAGGGTAGATGTACTACTCTGTGAGACAGTGTAATCTGGTCCTGCTGCTTACCAGCTTTGCACCTGGTTAACTCTAGGTCAGAATGAAGCTATATAGTCAGAAATTATTAGTCGTGACCCCAGACAAGAACGTAACCTTTCTATCTTTAGGCTCCATTGAAATGGCAATACCCTGATTATGGAATATTTTTCCGCTAATTAGGAATGCAGGCTCTACAGGTCACTGGGAGTTCATACTATTCCCTTGGCGTAAGCAGATGTCTTCAAGATAAACCTGTACTAAACACATCAACAGCTCTGTGCTATCTTGCATGCACTAGAAAAAAAAAAAACACAAAAAAAAAACAACAAAAAGAAAAGAGAGACAGCAGCTTGCCAAAGACTGAAGAGCCAGATGACTCCAGAAGCTAGACGTTAATTTATGAACATTAGGTAAATAATTGCCTTTCAGGTGTCGGCTCCTGGGCTCTGCAGCACGTGGCTACAAATTTGTAAGCAGGCTTTACTGGTGAGGCACAAATCTGAGGCAAGGAAGATGTGATGCACAGTGCTGTAAGTCCTGTGGGGCTCTGCTGGCTTCATGCAGGGCTGATGTGGGCATGGAGGAGGTGGGGAGCTGAGCACCCAGGTAACCATCATCACAAAAACCTGTGCAAACTTGCTGCAGCAACAGCTTCACTCTTGTTTCTTCCTGCCCTCTCTTTTGCTCCTTTTTCTTGATTTTATTTACCCACCACCATTAGTCTTGCTGTTTGCCTTCTAGCTGCTACCCAAATTCTCCATTTCCCTCTACATCTCCTTCATCTTTCCTTGCCCATCTTAAGCAAACACTTACATCTTCTCTAAACTTTATTCCTTCCTGTTCTGCCCTTTTCCTGATCTATTTTCCCATTTCTCAGTCAGAGATATGCCTTATTCCAGTTGCAGTTTATGCAGGGTCTTCTACTCATTGTCCTTGCTACAGTTTTCTATAGCAAAGGTCTCTCTCCCAAAGGCAACTGGTCACATTGCCTGATGAAGGTAGCTCCCTCTGCTCTCCCATCCATCTTCTTTGTACCAGCTGCTGGGGTTCAGCTGGCAAACACCATGGGCTCCTCGCAGCCCATAACCTTCCCCAAATACTTGCTCATGGGAGGAGAGAGTTGCTGGCTTCATGGTGCCAATGGAGAAGCAGGGTGATGGGCTCCATGTCTCTGAGCAGCTGCGATGGCTGTACCACTGCAGAATTATGCCCTTATTTTCCCAACAAATGGCAAGGAGTTTATGTTGTTGGCCAAGCGGGAGAGCTGAATCGTTTGCATCTTCGTGACTTATAAATCTTCATGTGACAGGTCACAGTGGTGAAGGCATCTGCCATGCTTTGCTCTTTGGGAAGCAACTGGCCGAGTTTCAGCTGCTATTTAAACTGCTGTTCAACATGAAAACAGCCTATGTCAGGGCAGGCAATTTTCTGGAAGGATGATATACTGCCTAACTGCATCTAACCTGCACAACAAACGCTGCTACCATACCCTTCATACGTTTTTATCCCACAAGATACTAAAGTATTTGCAGTTGATACAGGTGCAGGACAGCATCAGCTGTCCTTCAGGTGCTGAGCTGGGATTTTGTCCATGCTGCTGCACAGCCATTTTCACAGGAAAAGAAGGGATAAATAACAACCCTTTATGTGTCTCTGCCCAGAGATTCATGGGTGAATCCTTCCCAGGCATGGGAAAGTACCTACACAGGAGGGTACTTCAGAAGCCCCCCAAGGGTAAGGGATCTACCCAAAGTCAGCGTATGGTGGGCACTATGCCTGTGAAGTGAGAAGGGAATTGCCAATACGTTGGAAATAACATCCTGCTTGAGCCCTAAAGAAGCCAGGGCTGTATCTGTGTGTGCCGTAGGAATGATGGCACTTCTGGTGGGGCTAGGGGAAGCCAGCAGCAGAGGGGAGGGGGCTGAAAGGAGCCACATGCCGCTGCTGGAGTTGAGCTCAAGTAGCTTTGTATGGGCTGGTCAACCCAGGATGGACACACACAGTGCCCTTTCCCTTTCCTGTGCAGAAAAGCAGGGTCCTCTATCACCATGGCTCTTCCTCAACCCAGCAGGAACATCTGTACACAGCTGGTGGGCAGATAGGAGGGGCAGCCAAGGACTCGCTGTGGTACTTATATTTTCCTTTTTATTAGCGGCAGCATCATTTCCACTTCCTCCTTTACCTCCTCACCTTGATTTCTTAGTACTCTTGATTGCATGGATGATAACCTTGTCATACCAAGCAGTACTGAGGTATTGCTGTAAATAGGGGTATTTTGAACGGAGCCCTTTTTCTGTCTTTAATAGGGCAGTTAATGTATTGTTCAAAATAGGAAGGAAAAAACACAAGACAGGAAACCTTTTTCTCAGTGGTGCCTGTGATGTCTATTAAAAATGTGTGTGTTACTGCAGGGGAAACATCTTCTCATCTGCCACGTAAAAGAAATTGAGAGGTAACATCCGCTGAGAAATATGACCCAGGCACTGAACAGGTCTTGTTCCATATGCTCATATATTTACAGGATGCCATGTAGTAGGAGAGCTTTTTCCAGCTGTTATGTCTATATACACTACCTTTTTAAATATAAACAAGTATCTTTCCACAGAAGTGACTGTGTTGCTGCTTCTTCTTTAATCTTAACAAAGATAGAGATATTTTGGCTGGTGGAGTCATTCGGGTGGAGAGGGACCTCAGGAGGTGGGAAGGGAACCCAGGACACATCACAGAAACCTCCTTGGAGATGGTAGGCAGCTGTTAGGTACCTCCAAAGTCGCCTCTTCTCCAGGCTGAACAAGCCCAACTCCCTCAGCACCTCCTTATGGGGGAAGTGCACTCAACCTTCTTCCTGGACCTCTGCTGAATTTGTTCCTATTTACTGTTGCCTTTCCTGTGTGTCAGGGAGCACAAAACTGGAAGCAGTATCCTATGTGGTCTAATGAGTAAAAGGGGATAACCCCTATCCTCAGTCAACTGCCACCCCAGCAGCACCATCACCTGCACCACATGGAAATGTTTCTCCAGGCAGTTAGACAGTGATGTCCCAGTGATTTCCTTGTTCCAGTTGGGCCTGCGACGGATTCCCACTTCTTGAGGGCTCTGTGTATTTTGGGGGAATGTAGGAATGTTGTTTTCCAGTGTCACGTTGGTGTTTTAAAGGCTGGCATCACCATCTGCTCTTCTTCTACCACAAAGGAAAACTGCATATAAAATTTCCCTCCTTTTCTCTTCAATTCTTAAATAGCCTCTGGTATCACAGTACTAGAGTAGGTTACAATATTTAATATAATTTACCTTTCAGGGTGGTCCTATGAGACAGGAAACTAGTTTCATTTTGAATTTATAAATATGTAAATGAGGTACAGAGAAACTAATAGACTTGCCCACAGAAAGGTTGTCACAGAATATAAGCCTGAACCCGTACCTGCTCTGCGAAATGCTCTCTGTGGTCTGGCTATGTCTTCTTTCCTGCTTCTATTTCGGTGTCCTGTTGCATTGGGGGATGAGCTGACCTGTGTCACTGCACCCTGCTGAGCTGGGCTGCAAGCTGCATCCCAATCTCACACACCTATGGAAGTGGTAAAGGGCTCGGGCTCCTCCGTCAGCTCTTCAAAACCGAGCGCCCCAAGGGATGCTGAACTTTGGCATCTCCTTTTTTTTTTATTTGTCTTACTCTGCCTCAAAAAATGAGCTGATTTCTTACGCTTTCAGGCAAAGCATTGCAGAAAGTTAGTTCTTCAAATGCAGAGCAAGGAATAGCAGTGGAATAAACCCAATTTTCATTGTATCTGTTCTGCTTCCCTCTTTGGTTTTGGTGTTGAACCTTCTCTGTCCCTTTTTGGCTCATTTCAGTGCATGAATCACGGGTGGATCTCTCCAGCCTCCACTCCCCATTTCATCGAAAAAAATGGAGTACAAGAGGTGCAAGAGAAGCCCCGGGAGGGAAGTGCCACAACCCCAGATGTTGTAGGGTCTATGTCCCAGCTGCAGCGAACCTGCCTGTGGCAGCTGCTTTTGCGCAGCCATCGACAATAGCAGCTGGAAGGGCTCTGCTGTTAATGGTTCATCCCCTGGGGAAAGAGCTAGTGTGAGGAAAAGCAGCAGGCATCATGTAAAAGCTACCACAGCGTCACGCTTTACTTTTCCTTTTGTTGTAAAGCAAGTGAGGAAGCAAGCAAAAGTCGACAAGTTCCCCTGCCCTGGAAGTGCCATGAGATACTACCCTCCCAAATTATGCTCTCCCCTTTCCGATTGAGTCTGTAGGAGATCCAGCTATTTTGCTATTGTTTCGACCTATTATATATACCCTTCTTAAAGTGGTGAAAAAATGAAGGTGGCCTATGAGCAAAATAAAAATGAAAAAAAAGAATCACGAGCTCCGGAGCCTGCCCTGTGAATGCATATTCCTGGTGGGTTTTTTTCTCATCACCTGAGAAAAAGACACACATTAGGAGTAATAAAACAAAATAGAGGTTTATATCCTCACTACAGAAAAAGAAGCAGTTCCTACGTTCATTGTCGCTGTGTTTTGATATATGTTTAGTTGTATTATGTCCTAGGATCATCTAATTACCATATAAAGTGTAGCTACTTCCAGTTTTACTATATAGCGTTCAGGAGAGACTTTGATTTGTGTGCCCTAGGGTACATCTGAGAAATGCATAATTTTCTTTAAGTCCCCTCTGTCATGCACCATCAGTAAATTCCTGTACAGATTACAACATGGATGTTTAGTCAGAGGTCTGCACTCCCACGGAGGAGAGTGGGAGGGAATAATAAATGTGTGGACCAAAGCGAGGAGGGAGGGGGAAGAAAAGGTAAAAGAAAAGAGAGGAAGAGAGAGAAAAATTCCATTAAGAAAGGTTACTGAATCAAAAAGAATTTATCAAAAGTAGACTGGTGAGAGTGGCTCTTGAATTTTTATGAATTTGTGGGGCACACAAGTCAGTCTGCTTTGGACTGTAATTTCAGGTAATAGCAGAACTGGGACCACTGGGGCATACTGGCACACTCTGTCACTGTTTCTAATCTCCATTGCTCTGGAACACCGGTTACGCATCAATTCAATTAATCACCAGTGATAACAAAAGTTGTTTTTTTCCTACTTTAGAAATGTTGCTTTTTTTTTTTTTATCATTTTTTGTGATGAACTTTATCAGACACAGTTTCTTTTTCCCCCACAAAGAAAATCTTACGAAGTTCATTTATGCAGTGGGCATAAATCCTGTCTCCTACTGTTTTCCCCTGTAACCTAACAAGAAATATGGCTTATAGCTCTGCTAATTCTCAACATTTAATGTGGACTGATGAAAGTAGTTCATCACTTCGGGGGCTACACCATGCTCAGAGCAGCACATATGGACCAGGAGGCACACACGTGTCAGACCAGGGCAGGTACATGCGGCAGCAGCATGGCATGACACACATGGTCTCAGATATACCAGGACACTCAGGTGTCTTAAAACCGCTTGTTAGGGATACATAGCATTAAAAAAATGAGCACTTCCCATTGTAGAGCAAAAACCTCTCTCTTTCTTGTCACTCTCCCCCCTCCACAGATTTATCTCCTCCTGTTAATGACTCCCTTTTTTCAATTTGTGTCTCTCTCTGGCAGATAATACTTTGTCTCCCTGTTCTCCTGGCTTGGTGTGCCTCTCGCCTTGTTTGCTGCTCATTATTTGCACTCCGGCAGGATGTAGATACAAGAACTTGCCCATAATCAGTTCAATAATTCCACTTCAAATCCAGCCGTTCTGCTGCCACATGTAATCCTGACAACTCATTATCCACCAGTCCGGGTAGTTCTGGCTCTTGCATATTAGCTGTGCTGCAACCTCAGCCTCCTTCCCTTGCCTCCTATTGTTTAATTCACTATTAAAGTCCCCTCACTGGCTTGTACCCTCAGTTGCGTTGGTGCACTGGGAAGGAGAGGAGCGCAGCAGTGCAGGAGAGACACCAGACTCTTCCCAGCTCCCCACACACCACTTTTCCTGGTGGGAACCCACAAAAGCATATTTTCAACTTGTGACATATAAATGATTAGAGCTGACACAACATCTCCCCTCTGAAGACCTGAAGATAACATTTATCAGCCTGCGAGGCAGGCAGGTATGCTCATCCCCATGTAATGGAAGGGTAAACTGAGGCACAGGGGGAGGACACATCTGGAGTGCTGTGTCCACTTTTGGGCCACCCAGTTCAAGAAGGACAGGGAACTACTGAAGAGAGTCCAGTGGAGGCTACAAAGACAATCAAAGGAATGGAGCATCTTTTTTACGAGGAAAGGGCCTGAGAGACCTGGGTCTGTTTAGCCTGGAGAAGAGACGATTGAGAGGGGACCTCATCAATGCAGATCAATATCTAAAGGGGAGGTTGGAAGTAAAGGGCAAATTGGAACACAGGAAATTCCATCTGAACATGAGGAAAAACTTCTCTCCTTTGAGGGTGACGGAGCACTAGAACAGGGTGCCCAGAGAAGGTGTGGAGTCTCCTCTGGAGAAACTGAAAACCCACCTATCCAACCTGCTCCAGGTGACCTTGTTTTGGCAGCAGTGTTGGACTCGATGATCTCTGAAGGTGCCTTCCCATCCCTACAGTTCTGTGATTCTGTGACACAGACTTGCCAAAGGAAGTCAGAACTGGGCCTGACACCATCATTTGCAGCTCCCAGACCAGGTAGCAGTGGAGTGAGAGACACCTCAGTTGGGACCCAGGTGCCTCACCATGCCACAGTCCTGAGAGCCAGGCAATGGGTCTAGTGGGGCTGGTGGTGCGATGTTTAACACTGACTTAGGGGCAGGTACTCCCTGGGCTGGGGAATTTTCCTTGCTGCAGCATGCAGGAGGTTTTCATCTGGATTGATGAGACCAGGGATGGTTTCCATGGCACACAGGAGTCTCTTGCCACATCCCTTCGCAAAGGGACGGGAAAACCAGACACTGAAGAAGCCAGGCAAGGACCTAGCCACAGTCTTCACAGCAAGGCAGGAGAACTTAGTGTGTCAGCGTGAAGCGAAAAGGTTGGATATGAAGTTTACTAGGTGGCAAATAGGTCTGTCTTGTCCTCTCTCCTTCAGTCAGTGAAGAACAAGTCTATTTCTAATCATGGAGACCCTATATATAACTAAACACAGTTTTTCTTCTTGTGCAGTAGAGGACACAGAAAATTTCAGTCAGGTTGCTCTCAGATGGTCTGTGTAAGACTCAAGCATGTGCTTGGAGATGACTACTCACATATAGCTCAAAAGATGAATCAGGATTTTGGCTTTAGCTCCTTTTTAGAGACAGCAGGCCTGGTGATGACCAAAGTGGTGGCTTTTACATCAGCTCCTCCAAGTGAGAAATGTCTCTGACTCAGTGTTTGCACCAGGCCATATAGCACCACCTGGCTCAGGCATTCAGGTACTGTCATGGCACAAATCATGACAAGAGGTGGTGTACTCTCAAGTGTCTTTGAACACTCGCTAAAGTAACTGGGAAACTCAGCTGCCACCACCCAGAGATGGCTGTGATGGGTCCCAGGGGAAAATGAGAGGTGACATTTGCTCTGCAGCCCTTACTTTTAAGGGCCTAGAGCTAACAATTGCCTTTAAAAGTGGAGTAATGCTTGGGTCAGTGCAGCCATTGAGGTAAGCAAGCTAAGGTAGCAATGTCTGCTGTGTTCCTGCTGGGGACAATGCTGCCTGTTTGGGGATGACACCTGTTCAGTTTGGGAGAGTGCAGGCAGTTGGCTTCAGAGGGCCTGAGGGCAGGAAGGGTCTGTTTGCACCTTTTTTAATACCTTGAAGATTTTTTTGTTGGGTGCTTTTGGCCGGATTTGCTGCAAATGTGTAGGTCAGAGAAGACCTGCTGTCTTGTATATCCTTTCACTTGCTCCCCTGCCTGATAGCACCACTAGATTGAAGGAACACTTCTCAGTTCTTTTACAGTGATTCTGTTCCAGCTGATGCCCCTAAGATGGGAAGGTCCTGAGGAGGGCACAACAAAGCTGATGGCTTGAACAATTGGGCAAGGGTGTGTGTGCACCCAAAACGCTCTTGGAGAACAGTAATGTGTCTCCATGCTTTGCTCCTTCTTTTCTGTCTTAACCTCTTTTGCACCTTGAGGCTTTTATTCTGTGCCTTTCAAAATACACAGGCCGCCAAGCTGACTGCAGTTCTCTCCATGTCTTCCCTCAAATCCATCAGTCATGTTTTCCTGGGTCTCTCTTGTGGTTGGTCCTGTATGACCCTTACAGAAAATTTACGTGACAAGAAAGGAAAAAGGCTTTACACTATAAAAGAGCAGGGCTACTCACAGCACAGGGTGGTAATTCAGAAGGTCTTGGGTGGCTGGTGGCCAACTTGATATGAAAACCAAAGCGGTGTGTGAAGCAAAGGAGAGAGCAGCTGTGGCTGTGCATTGGGCAAGCTGAGATCGTCTCTCTGTGAGCAACCATCACCGCTCCCTGACCCAGACTCTCCTCCTTTGCTTTGTCCCACCCTCCACTTCTTCTGGTGTGTGTGGGGAGCAGCCTGGCTGTGTCCCCACTCTGGGATGTCCCCACTGTTCTGTGGTTAGAGACCTGCTGGCACTGTGCAAACCCAAAGCTGACCAGACCCACCTCACGCAACCAGAAGCTCTTTCAACGTTTTTACTCTTGTCAAGCCAGGGAAGTATATTTTCATGGAGGGATCAGGAAAATGTTGATGGACTCTCCTTCCCATCCCTTCCCATATTCAGTCTGTTGTATCTGTTGGTGATGTTCCTGCTTGTCTCCTCTTTCCTACCTGTGTGAAAGTGGCTTTCACTGACCGGTACATCAGATTGCGTTATGCATTTCATATCTCAATATCTCCCACATTTTAACATGACTTCCCCACCTCTGCCATCCCCAGATCCCATCCCCTCCTAAGGGCTAGGCTCCTCTTGCATCTCTCAGAGGCTTAGTGTTTCTTAATACATTTAAGAGAAACCTGCAGGAAGAAATGGGAGAAATATTAGTAGAGAGATGACCCAACACTTGGGGACAGTAATTAATAATCTAGGAGCTACTTCAATGACCTGGATGAATTAAAGAAGCTGTCAGGAAGGAATGAAATGTATAAGCATGGCACAATTAGGAGAATTACAAATGGAAATACAAAACAGGGTATCCACGACTGGAGAAGAGCAGTGCAGGGAAAGAACCTGGGGTAATCACTCATGAAGAAATAAGGATGAGTAGTTAATGAAAAGCCATAATTAAGAAAAGGCAAATACAGTCTTGGGATGTACGAGAGGGAAAATAATACGAAAAATATTACCCAGAGTGTTTTGCCACAGCAGCTACCATCAGCTAAGATGCAGCTATCAGCAGTGCTGGGTTTGTGCCTCTGGCAGGTGAGGACAGGAATCCATGGCTGAGAAGCCATACTCAAGAGCTCCGTTCCATCCCTGGGCCAGCAAAGCCTCTGCTTGTTAACTTACACACACACTGCAACGTCAGTTGATTTTCAGGCTGTTTCAAGGGCTGAAAGAGCAGGGAGAGATTAAACCTTCTTCCTGGATCAGGTAGGAGTTTTCACATCTTTATATTTCATGTCCATGCTTTTAATCTCTTGCTCGTACATGGAAGGGTGACTCCTAAAGCTACGGCAAACCTGTGCAGGGACAAGGAGTTTATCTCCTGCTCACAGCTTTCTCTTGTACACACCACAGAAATTATGCACGATGGTGGGCAATCCAAAAGGAGATGAGACGTTGCTGAAAGGTGAGTGGGAGTCAGCTGAGCTGGAGCTGGGCAGCACCCGGGTGTCTGGCTAAAACCACATGGTGACTCCTCTGATTTTGACCAAGTCGCTGTGTCTGAGGGCTCCCATACTGTACGACCAGTAGGTTGAGGAGGGACAGGAGGAGAGCTGGCAGCAGGCAAGTTGTGGACCTTCTGGTGGCAGTGGATAGCAGGAGGAATTGTTAGACTCAAAGGTTGGATGTTCAAAGTCCATAGTGGATTCATTGCAGCTGCTTGTCTGTCTCAGCTCTTTTAGAAATCCTCTCCAACTATAAGAGGAGTTACCCACTTGGGTTACTCAAGCCACTGCTCTGGGAACAGTGGGTGGCGTGCATAAAAAGGTGACACAAAGAGAAGACAGCTGCTAAACAAAAATACCGTGGTTTTATCATAAAATGCAAATGACTTGAACTAAAGTAAAAACAATATGCGTAATGAAGAATGGGTAGCTGGGAACAGGGTCCCAAATATGAATGGACAAGATAATCTAAGAATGCAACGGAAATGGAAATGCCAGCAAGTGCAACGAATGGAGCAGGAGTCTGCTGTTGTTCCTAATATCATCAATGGAAAACTCTTGCTGACATCAGACCCAGACATAACCATTTTTATTTATTCATACCATTATTTTCCACTGTGGTGAAAGGATGAACCCTCTCAGCCTTGTTCCCTGGGGACACTAACCTGGTCTGACTGTGACTTTACCACCCGTCCACCACTTGTACCTAAACCGGGGGTGCACGGGGTCATGGTGATGGAGAGGAAGGGCAAAGGTGCCTTTGGCTGTAGTGCAGGGAGCCTGATTTTGCTTGTTCTCTTCCTTCCCCCTGTGTTTGCCATGTCATTGGGATAAGAACTGACATGAGGAGAAAAATAGGCAGTCCTTGGGAGAAGATGAAAATGGTGAGGGAGACAAAGTGACCTACTCAACTTCTTTAATCCTATAGAGGGAAGAAGGTACTTTAAAAGTCAATATCCCCTGTTTCCTCACCCACTGGGTTGTGCAATGAGATCTTGCCTGAGTTCTTTAAAATCACTAAGTGAAGGGCAGGGAACAGTTGTTGTCTTATCTCAGGAAAAACATCCATGCTGATCACTGTCTGGCCTAGCCTTTGAAGTCATGAAACTAGAGTATCTAAGTACCACTACAGTAAAACTGGACATGCTGGGCCCCGTGTCCATTTTAATGGCTTGTTAATTCACTTTGCCTGCAGCTGTGGAGAGACTAGAAACCAGAAAATCTAACTGCAACAAAATCTTGCTGCTAATGGACAGGAGGTCAGTCCTGTCCTTCCTGTCACAGGTGGGCTGCAGCAGCTGATAGTGCCTCTGTAGTAGTGGCTTTTTGCCCTTCAGATGTAGCAAGTCCCTACCCCCTCTGATAAGCAGGAGGGAAAACTCAAGCAAATGTTTTCCACCTGAAGAGCAAATGTGATTAATTATTAATACCACTCTGTTAAGAGTACGTTGCACTTCAGAGACATTAACTGATTGACAGGTCCCTGACCTAAGCAGAGTTCTTTCTGTGTCTAAGTATCACAGGACAGGTAAGCATGGCAGTCAAAGGAAGGGTTGGATTGAAGAGGTGGAAGTGCTACAAAAATAATATTACATTCTGGTGTGGATACACACAAATCTTACATGTGCTGCAACATCGCCGACACCAAGAACTCCGTAAAGTTCAGGAAAGAATTTGGTATTTGACTGTTGTGAATAAGTTTGAGTGGTTTCTGATGAGCTTGTCTGACCCTAAAACCTTACTAAAACCGCTGGAGAGAGCAACAGCTTTTTAGGAGGGCTAAAAGAGGTGGTGATTAAATAATACTCCGTTACTCGGGTGGTAACTGACCAGAGATGCCCCAAATTATGGGCTAATGTGACGATAAGTGTACATAGCATGGAGGTCTTACTGCAGCTGTTGGGTGGTTGTGAGCCAGAGACAGATGACAAGAATATAGAGTCTGAAAACAGCAGGCGGAGCAAATGTAGCATGGCCTCAGGAGAAGACAACCTCTGTGGGCAGCGTTCTGATTGAAAAAAGAAGTTTCAAATTTTGGGTAAGGAAAATACTTCCTGTGTTCATGGCACCTGAATAAAAAAGGGTTGCTTCAGAGAAATGTCTGATCACATGCCAATAAAAGGCAAGGTGAGGCAGATCATCTGCAGCAAACAGAAGTACAGAGGTTGCAGGAATTAGTCAAGGGAACTAGCAAGGTAATAAAGTTTGCCTGAACTTATTGCCAAACTGCAGCCTCACTTAGGGCTCTTAATCATGCCTTAGCCCCAGTACAAAATCCTTAGAAAAGTGACTTGAGCTCTTAGGTTGTCCACAGCTGAGGTTACCACTTAAAGTTGTTGGGCTGACTCAACCAACTGGTTTTGAAGTGGGGAAACATCTCCCATCCATATCGCAGTCTTTGTGCAATGATTGGTGTGGAAAAGCAGGTAACATTGACGGTGAGTGATTTTGACTGTCTTAAATCACTACTTTGGCACACATGAATCAGCCTCTGCAAGGGCTTGTTCCTTGCTCCTCTTCATACCAAGACCCTTGGGTGCTCAGCTCCAGTATACAACTGATCTTCGCTAACATGCAGACCTTGGTTGGGCGAGACAAATCCCACTGGAGCTTGGCTGTCAGTGACCAGGAGGCCCTTGTGAGTCTGCCGGAGAGGATGCAATACACAGGGATGCCCTCTCCTTCTCACCCCATCCTGTACATTTTCTGTTCTCTACCTTTCCAGTCTTCTGAGACATACACAGGCATGTTTTTGTTTTCATAAGCACAAACTGCTTTTATTCCAAAACCAATTTACCTGTTATTTATGGGAATCTGGGTGGAACCGCATGAGATAAATGTGGTCTTAATTACCCTCACAGGTAGTACAAATGTTTATTCTTTGCTTGTTTTGTTTCATTTTGGGGGTGGGGGTTTTTTTGGTTGTTTGTTTTTTTTTTCCATGTTAAGGAGAAACATTAAGCCTACACAATATATGCAAACACATTTTGCTGTTTGGGCAAGAAGAATCAGTTGGGTGACATACTGTAATTCATCAGAAGGTCTGACACTGCATTATGAAAGGATACTTTTCTGTATTTTGAAAAATCTTTTTCCCAACAAGCATTCAAGTGCATTGTTTGATCAAGCAATAACAACACTTTAATCTACCTTGTGTACTTTCTTCAAAATAAGAGGTCAGAGAATAATGGTTCTCTCTGTTTTTAAAAAGAATCCTTTTAGAAATGCTCTTAGAGGAAAAGATCTGGTGCCAAGATTTTTCTTGCTTGGAGAATTTAGCGTTTTGCTGGAATAGAAACCATCTCCTTGAAGTCCAAGATGACAGATAATGGGACTTATTCTTTTGGTGTCACAGAACGCATCCCACACAAATGTACTCTTCCCCTGTCCTTCAGCAGAATCAGACAATCTTGTTCCTGAATCAAGGTCTGCTGAGGTTACTCTGAACCTCTCTGCTGATATCAGTCAGCTCTGGATTAGGCCTCTAGAATATAAAGGAAGAAATGTCTGACCCTGACTATTTATTTGCATCCTTATCCCCCATTGATTCAATGTGAAGTGAAGGAGACTTGGCACATAGTGCCAGGAACTTGGCACTGTATAAAGAGTGAGTGGAACAAGCTGGGAGATGGGTAAGACACAGGTGTAGGTCAGCCTAAGCAGTGTGGAAATCATCAAATTCTCATCAGCCTCACTCACAGCTCAAGGACAACACACGTGTGTGTTAGAGGAGACCTTGATCAAAGTGGTACAGGATTCTCCTTTTCCGCATCTACATGTTCAGCTCCTGAAATATTACTGATCTCAAGCACTGATTTAGGAGCACCTCAGAATCTTGGATGCTTCTATCCATAGAAAACAACCATGACCCTACTTCTTTTTTTTTTTTTTAATGTAAAATAGTGTAAAATTTTAAATAAAAGTGCCCATTCTAATCTAGTTCACCTGGGCTCCTTCTGTTGTTGCCAGGCAGCAATGGGTACCTCCAGAGGCTTGTCCATCCCTCCTGTCTTCCATCCATCCCTCCCAGGATTGTAAAACACTAGTTAAGGCTTTAAGATAGGCAACACTGGGTACTATAAATGACACAGGTATTGCGCTGTGCTTGATCAGGATTTCATTTACTGCAGGCTGTTAGCCTCAAAGCTGCATAGCATAATTCTTTTCTCTCTTGGCCATTCCTTTGACAAAGATTAGGTGCCTGGCAAGTTTTCATATTCATTTAAAAATCTAGAATGCTGCCAGATAGCACAGCAGTCAATCATGACTGTTTTTTATCAGGACCTCATCTGTTTCAGGATGTCAGTGGAAGTCCTGCTTAACTGAGCAGGGCAGAAGTTGTCCCATACATTCTCAGCCCCCCATCCCTCTGGCTATTATGCTTCTTTGTCAAAAGTTCATGTATTTAATTTATAGTTTTTTGGAACAACCTTTGGGACTAACTTCACCAGAAGTTAAAAAAGTGAGAGCTAAAACTGGAAAGTCAAATTCAAGAACAAAGTAATACAGATAATTAGGCAGTTGTGAATGAAGGTCTGAATCAAAAGCTTTAGATATGTATGACCGTGTTAGGTAAGATAATGGTGGGAATGATATAATAAGGAATTCTGTAAATGTAAGGGGTCAAAGTGGAGAGCCGAGGTGATCTTTCTCTATCTGTGATTTTTAAGTATGCCTAACACCACGGGATTTTTAAAGGAGATGAGGGGAAAAGGATCTTTCAAGTTTGCCCATTTGGCAGACATCAGTTCAGCTGAGCTAAGCAACCTGTGAATGGAACTGACAAGTGCCATTATCCCAGGTGCTAAGGTTTTTTCCTCTTTTATTTTTAACGAACGCTAGAAGGACCCAATTTCCCCCCCTCCATCTCCCCGGAAGACCACAGCTGGAGATTTGCCAGAAAATTCAGGGCCGCTGTTTGGTTTTAAACCAGAGCTAAATAGAGATACCTTAATTTCTAATAAGCAAGTGAGACCTGCACAGAGTGCAGCCCCAGAACAACATGCTGAGCTGCTGCCTTCAGCAACCATGGGCATGGCTGGCATCACACACATGCGAGGCTGTGAGCACCCTTGGGACCACTGCACATGGGCCGCGGCTGGTCCAATAACTATTCCAGCCTGAGAAGCTGTTCTTTAAAACAAAACCCGACTCTGCAGAATGATTTTCCTCTTTGCATCTTTTACCAGTGATGAGCACCATCCTTCTCTGCGAATAGAAGATCATAATTCTAGATTCTATGCAGCTTTTTAGGTTAATTTCCATCCCTTTCTTTCTATGAAATATGTTCCCATACTTCTGGAAGGGCCAAGTGGAGATAATCTAAGAAAGTACCGTATATAATTTTATGAAGATAAAAGTGATTAAAGAAGCAAGTTCCAAGGCAGAAGCACTGATGCCTTCAAATGCTTGTGAAACCTCAAAATAATTTGCTCCTTATTGATGCTGATGCTGCACATTGCCATTCTGAGATGGCCTCGTGTGTCTCCCTGATCTTATTGATTGGAGAAGGTGCAGAGATGAGAACTGGGCTCAGCACTTTGTGTTTTAAGGTCACTTTTACCAAGTGAGCTCATATCTGCATCAGGAACAGTGTGGTGAGTGGGACACAGGAGGCTCACAGGAGGCTTTATCCAGCACTGGTGAGGCCCCACCTTGAGTCCTCTGCACAGTTTTGGACTCCTTACCACAAAAAACAGACATTAAGGTGCTGGAGCAGGTCCTGAGAAGGGCAACAAAGCTGGTGAAGGGTCTGGAGAATAAGTCTTATGAGGAGGGGCTGAGAGAGCTGGGGTTTCTCAGCCTGGAGAAAAGGAGGCTGAGGGGAGACCTTCTCTCTCCCTACAACTCCCTGAAAGGAGGGTGTAGAAAGGTTGGTCTCTTCTCCCAAGTCACAAGCGATGGGACAAGAGGAAATGGCCTCAGGTTGTGCCAGGGGAGGTTCAGGTTGGATATTAGGAAAAATTTTTACACTGAAAGGGTTATTAAGCCTTGGAATGGGCTGCCCAGGGAAGGGGTTGAGGCACCATCCCTGGAGGTATTTAAAAGCCAGGATGACATAGTGCTTAGAGACATGGTTTAGTGAAGGTTTTTATCAGTTAGGTTGACAGTTGGACTAGATGATCTTAGATGTCCCTTTCAACCTAGACAATTCTATGATTCTATCCACCACACCAAGCTATCCCACAGCATTTTATGGTAATAAACAAGACCACTTCAGTGACTTTCAGGCATGAGGCAGTTGGCCTTTTAGTAGAGAGTGGGAGGAGTTTGTTTGCACAGGATCTCTGCATCTCCCTGCTAGACTGTCTCTGAATGGTTGAGAAACCTGCCTCTCCTCTGCAGCTGGAAGGCTGCAGCCCCTTCCTGCCAGCTGGGCATCCCGAGGGTGTCGGGAAAAGGCGAGCATGCAGCTGCCATCCAGAGCTGATCTCAGAGCTCATAAAGCTTCCCTGCGTGTGCAGGGTCTGGGTAATCATACCTAACCCATTACGCAGATAGCGCAAAGCAGCAGGCAGTTGGTAAAACTCAATAGCACCCAAGGAAAAACAGTTTATTTCTATTTCAATTAGTTTACAAGAGCACTTGCGTTTTTGAAACTTCATAAATGATGAAGTAATTTGCATTTAACTCAGTTATTGTGTTGCGGGATTTGCCAGAGCTCTTCAATTCAGATTGCAAACTGCATTTTCCAAACCATCCAGGGCAGGCTGCATGTTAGTCTCTCTCGTGGCTGCCTGGGCCTGGCTGGAAAAGGAGAGAGACCTGCACAGCAGCTCAGGCTCCCAGGCTCTGTCAGGCAGCTCCAATGGACCAGCAGGAGTTACAAACTTTGCCAGTTCAGTGAGGTGGATTGAAAACTATCTGATTGACCAGGCCAGTTGTAGGCAAGTGACTAGAGGTGTACCCCATGGGGTGGTAGTGGGACCAGGGCTGGTTTACATCTTCATTAGTGACCTAGATGATGGCAAAGAGTGCACTCTCAGCAAGTTCACGGACAATACAAAACCAGGAGGAGTGGTTGATACGCCTCGGGGGTGTGATGACGTTCAGAGAGAACTGCACATCCTGGAGAAATGGACTGATATGAGCCTCATGAAGTTCAACAAGGGGAAAAATAAAGGCCTGCCCCTGGGAATGAAGAACTCCAGGCATCACTACACACTGGAGGCTGATCGGTGGCTGCTGTGTAATTTGGACATATGGGGAGAGAAGTGTTACCTTACTTTGACTTCAACTAAAAACTATGATGACCCCTGTATTTGCTATATCATGATGACCTTGTATCCTAGATGCCACTTCCACATAAAAATATGACCAATTAACCTGGTTGCAGCTACCTACAAATTTCCGCTCATCTTTAGCTTAAAAAGACAAGTATCACTGCTAGAATTACTACTACCATGTCCTCTTTTATTAGAGGTTTTGCTATTTTCTTGTATTTATTTCAGATTTCATTCTTTTTATTGTGGGAATTATTCTAAAAATCTGAAGTATTTTTCGTATTCTCTAGTTTGGTAAGATTATAGCTGTGGAACAACATATAACCTCTTGCTTATAAGCCTGGAATCATGCATCTAGGCAGTGTATCATCCAAGAAATTTGGGGTTTTTTTCCTGTGATGAATCACTTTCTTCACACCATTGTACTCTAACCTCATAATGACATTCATTATCACAACATATTCAAAGGCTCTGCTCGTGAATGTAGTAAGGAGCTGTTGTTATAATAAGGATAAATTGGATGGGAAATCTGGTAGTTAAAACTGAGCTGAGTTTACTCTTTAGGATAAGAGCTCTACATTTGTCTTTGCGTTGGAGGGTAACAGAGTTTGGATTAAAACCAGATGTTAACATCTGGCTTTCCTCACTCTATTCTGAAAGACTAGCACAGAATTACAGAGAGGTGATTTAAAGGTCATCTAGTCTAACACCCCCTGCAATGAGCAGGGACATCTTCAACCAGATCCGGTTGCTCAGAGCCCCATCCAACCTGACCTTGAATGTCACCAGGGATGGGGCACCTACCACCTCTCTGGGCAACCTGTTCCAGTGTTTCACCACCTTCACTATAAAAAAATTGGTTCCTTATATTTGGTCTGAATCTACTCCTCTTTAACTGATAATCATTATTCCTTGTCCTATCGCTACAGATCCTATTAAAAAGTGTGTTCCCATCTTTCTTATAAACCCCACTTTACGTACTGAAAGGCTGCAACAAGGTCTCTCCAGAGCCTTCTCCAGGCTCAACACCACCAACTCTCTCTCAACCTGTCCTCACAAAAGAGGTGCTCCATCCTTCTGGTCATTTTCGTGGCTCTGTAGCTTGATACTCCCAGAAAAGATGTCTTCATCCCAAACTCATATTTTGCTATGTCCTGGGCTCTGAGATGTACCCTACCCTGCTATAAAGATTTGCTATATCATGACAGCCTCATTTCAGGCACTGGCATGTCTTCCCTGCTGCAAATATCAACAACCTTGTGATTTTTAGCAATGTAGTAAAGCAAACAAAGGCAAATCTGGTTGCTGAGAGGCCCGGAGAAGTAGGAATGATTTTTTTTCGTATTTGATGTGAGGAAGAGGCTTAGGGTAAAGATGATACATGGAGTAATTTGCTGCCTACCCAGAAAGGGCAAACAGCTTTATGTCAGCAGAGATGTACAAGCCAACTTTGTTATAGCTGGGAAACAGATCATAAAAGGTATCAATGCTTAGTAGCTTGGGATGTGTACAGAGTAAGTTCTGGGATCATTTTGCTTTAGGGAATTTTGGTAAGTCAGCCACAATAGTATTACAGCAACACACACATACTATAATGATGATAAGGTAACCATGGCAATGAAGATGAGACAGAACTGATTCCAACATACACATGTACGCCATAGAGGAGCCATCTATGAACATATACAGTTTAAGAAAATGTCAAGTACACATGATCAGGTCCAAAAGCCACTCATGCAAAGGATATTTGCTTTCCTCATGAGAGTATCATCCACCCTCTTCTTCCTTTTTTTGTCTTGCAAGACCAGAGAAATAATGGACTTGGAGGGGACAATAGGTTGTTAGTTAGTTTGGCTTATGAGAGTACTATCTTTATTTTAGCAATAGAGTGAGTAATGCTCTGTTTGGCTTCTGGACCAGCAGTACACATATCACAGTAGTAATTTCCATGTGATTGAACGGGTGAAGCAAGTACAGGACAAAATGTCTGAGTGTTTCTACTTTTATCTCAGAGTAAACCTGAAGTCAGGCCCAGACTTGCTTTGAAAATTAGGGACAGCAGTTTGCACCTGGGAAATCTGTGTTATCACTAGAACTTTACTATGAAGTGTCAGCTGAAAAATCAAAGCCCATCAGTGAGAGTCTTCAGGGATGAAGAACAGCATGGAAGAACAGGATGTGGTAGTAGTAATTGTAGCAGTGAAACTTCTTTTTCTTAAGTTAAAGCACAGCACAGATGAACAACAAGCACTAACCAATCCCATAAACCTAATGTAGAGAAAACTCCCATTGGTTTTAGTAGGGATTTTCCTATGTTTGACTTACAGTATTCAGCCCACTGCAATAGAGTTTCATAAGCGTTTGATTGCAAAAATGGTCCACAGGTCCAACAGGCTTGGATTAACATTGTCAAAGACATGTTCGAGGCTTGCAGCTTCATGGCAATTGTCAACAGCTCTTGCTCTTTTCTATGAAACAGAAAGAAAAAATACAAATTTGCAACACTACAAATCTGGTTTGCATAAGTCCTTGGGCCAAAGCCATTGCCCATGTAACTCTGTTGCCTTAAGTCGCATATATTTTCTTCCTGCTTTTCACTCCAGAGATGTAGTCACTGCAGGCAGTAAAATGATTTGCTGAGAATGATTGCAGAGATTATCACAAACAGATCCTGATCTCTAATCTAATCAAAATCTCTGTCTAATACCCTACACATTAAGTCCAAGTTCAAAGTGTTGTGCTCTGAATGATGTACTTGGCATCTCTTGGATCAGGCAGCAGAAGCAGGAGATGAATGCATAAAGCAGGAAATGGATCATGGCCAATTAGTGGTGCAGAAGCCGTGGCAGGTCATTTCCTAAATAACAAATGAGCCTGGCAGGCTGGCATGTTTTTGTGCAGTGACCTGAGTCAGGCGAGCGTTGAAAGACCTTATTCCAGAGCCGCGGGTGGCTGCACAGCCCAAACTGCCTGGGCTGCTTTTGGTCCTGCAAGACAGGCTGAGGAGGCCGTGTCTCTGGGCGTAGCGCAGCTGGATCAGTGCAAGAACAAGAGAAACTTGGGATATAAGTCAAACTTGTCACTGCGAGACATTTACAAATCATCTGAACTATGGTCCCCATTACTCAGAGGCTGCCTCTGTCCAAAAAGGAGATCTATCCAGCGGGGAGGAGAGGGGAAAAGGCAAAGCTCAGATTTCATCCAATTACTTTCCCTCATCCCTTTCCTCAGTTATCAAGAGATAAAAAAAGGATTTGAGGAGCTGGGAACATCTAGCCAGTTAGAGGCCCATGAGGCCAGCTCAGCTCTGAGCCCACCAGGCCAGGCAAAATGCAAACAAACCATACAAAATGCTTCTTGCTACAATGGGGCTGCAGCATAAAGAAGAAAAAGGGTAGAAACAGAGGGAAATAGAAGCAGAGCAAGATGATGGGGTTTGTCCTGGTTTCCCCTCAACCACAGAGGTGGGACTGTCCTCACAAAAGATGGTGAGGAAATGTGATTCTTCCAGCTCACTACTGTCCTGGTGGGTACTCACTGGTTGGTAAGGGTGGACACCCCAATGTACAGAGAGAAGAATATTTTTGATATTAAAAAATCCTAGTAACAATAATACTAGGGTTTTAATCTTTAAAGATGTCACCGTTTAACAAGAATGATCAAATTAGTCCATTGTAACTTTAAGTCAACGTGAAATAGAATAAAGGATGAAGGGACCAGAAGCCCTTTTTTGTGACACAAGAGGGCACGTATGAGAAAGGCAAAAAGAGTAGAAGAGAAGAGAACAAGGGATAAAGACACTTGAAAATCTTTTCCTCACTGCTTCTATTTAGAAGAGAGCTATGTGTTTGTATGTTCTTAATCTGTCTCTCTTGTTTTCCAGGCAAAGAACAGGTGTGAACTCAAAAAGAATTGGCTACTTAAGTCCCATTATATTTGTTTTCTGTTTTGAAACCTCCCAAGTTTTGTTATGTGCTACAACAGCATTTGAAAACCCTTTCAATGACCTCTAGCTTCGGTTGTGCTTTAGATTTGTTTCTGTCATCAAGGCCTCCAGCAAATAGTTTCCTCCATGGAAACGCTTGGGGCCTGGGAATTAAAAACTTTGATTTCTAGAAGCTCATACATGCGTTGATGAGCTATAGGTGGAAATGAAGACAAACGCAACCTTCTTGCAAAAAAAAAAAAAGGGGGGGGAGGCGTTGAATTGCAGCCTGGAATCTGGAATTAGGCTGTACAACACATACTCCTGACATCAGACCAGTTTTACTCATTCCTCTTTCTGTGCTTGTTACTGAAGCTATTACAGATAAACACGTTGACAGCTCATCTTAGGAAAAGAAACATCTCAGCTCTGCAGAAAACCACCCTCAGAATGGTGTGTGTGGCTGCATAATCTGTATTAATCCTAGGGCAGAAAGCTGCATCTGCTCAGACAGGCAGAAAAATCAGCTGGCAGGAGAGCTCACCAAGCCTCTCTCCATTATCTATCAACAATCCTGGTCAACAGGAGAGGGGCCGGATGACTGGAGGGTGGCCAATGTGATGCCCATCTATAAGAAGGGCCGGAAGGAGGATCCCGGAAACTATAGGCCTGTCAGCCTGACCTCGGTACCGGGAAAGATCATGGAGAAGATCATCCTGAGTGAGCTCTCAAGGCAAGTGCAGGGCAGCCGAGGGATCAGGGCCAGCCAGCATGGGTTTATG
>VXBJ01004009.1:153763-257561 GCA_013400055.1 Nycticryphes semicollaris | reverse complement strand
ATTACTTTCTAGTTTTTCAAGTCTTCAGTAAGAAACCAGAGCAAGATGGGCTAAGGTAGGTTGTGCCGAATTGTTGAGAGTTTTTGTGTTGAGAATGAAGCTCTGCAGAGACTAGAAATTCTGTTTAATGTAAATTTTCAAGGTCTCAATGTCAGTTTTCACTGTGGTTAGGCATGAAACCCTTATGCTTCAAAATATTCAGAGAAAATTTTTTCAAGACTCATTTTAGGTTGCTCAAAATACACTTCAGCAATGATACTTCATTGTGATCTTATTTCTTAGAAATGTTGTTATAATATGAAACAGAATACAAAATTAAACATTTCAAAGGAAGACAATGCTTTCAAAACAATAAAAGTCCTGGAGTTTAACTCCCAAAATCACAAAACAAGATAGTCTGATGTCAGAGGTACTTTTGCTGTTCAGACTGAAATTTGGCAAAATAGCCATGCTCATATAATAGAAAAAGGTACCACTCACATTCTCCTGTCCAGCCCTCATGGACAGCTACTAAAAGGGGTACAAATTATTAAGTATTTATCAATATTGACATTTTCAAACAAGTTTATCAAACCTGTAATGTGATTTGCTCAATGACATACTTTAAAGGGAAAACAACACTTTTGTAAACAAAATTTTATATTGCTTATAAAGGTTTTTTTATATATATATGTATATCCACACCTTTTAAAAACAGCACTAAATACTAGAAATTCTTTCCTGTGAGGGTGGTGAGACACTGGAACAAGTTGCCCAGAGAAGCTGTGGCTGCCCCATCCCTGGAGGGGTTCGAGGCCAGGCTGGATGGGGCTTTGAGCAACCTGGTCTGGTGGGAGATGTCCCTGCCCAGGGCAGTGGGGTTGGAACTTGATGATCTTTAAAGTCCCTTCCAACCCAAACCATTCTATGATTCCATTAAAAGCTTCAAAAGATAGGAGAAGGATGAGAAATATCTGGTTGCATCGGTCAAATGATTTGTTTAAAACCCACATGTATTCTATAGGAGATTTTATTATTCTGTAATTCTGCTATTTGAGCCTATGATATATGGTAGGGAAGTGACACTGTCACCTTATACTGCCAGCCTCTGATGTGACAGCTGTGCAGATAGGGCAAACAGAAGCTTTAGGAGGAAAGGGGAAAAAAAAAAAAGCAGAATTCAAAAAGCAAGTGCACAAAACTAAAAAGTTGCTCTTTACTAAGTAGACCCAGCTTATGACCCATGAAATTATAGACACAAAGAAAGTCCATAGTAAAAGAAGCTTTCTGATTTTGAGATGGTCATGAACTGGAGCTATACAAAGTCATTGAACTCCAGCATAATACAAACACTGGGGGGAACAAGGAATTCAGTAAATCAAGTGCAATGGGAGGGAACAATAGAAGTCAGTAGGCATCATCCTAAGAACGAGGACCAGGGCAGCCTTCCAAAGGAGCTGTGTTAACTCACAAGGTAGGTGAACAGAAACAAGAAGAAGCACAATAGTGAAAAATGTTGTATTTCTGCACTTCAAAAAACCCAAACAACCAACCAAAAGAACTGTGAACTTAAGTTTGCTAACTGGAAATGACAGAGAAGAAAGAGCTGGGTGGACTCATCTAATTATAACTATGACATTACCACAGGTAGGATGGGCCAACTGAGCTAATTCCATTTGGTGCATGAAAGCATGAATAGCACAGTACAAACTCTGTTAGGGAGACTTCATCTGGACTTTTGCGTGCAGCTCTAATCATTCATGTTCCAGAAGGCAGCTTAAAATTATACCAGGCAAAAGAAGGGCTGTTAGAATTATGCAGGGAACAGAAACAACTATGGAAGCGAAGCCGAAGAGAAGTTATGTTTATGCTGCAGCGAACCATAAAATCAGGTACTTACAGTTATGAAAATAGGATGTTTCCCTTAAAAGATTACCCTGCAAGGAAGCAGCATAAATCAGCCCATCAAAACCCTGTGCCTGGGACAGGTTGCTAAAAGCTAATCCCGCTGTTTTCACGCTGCCCTTTATCAGCCAGTTTATGGAAGAGTTTGGCACGTGTAACCTCAGAAAGCAAATGCTGAGGTGGGATCTGATTGTCATCCATAAATATGCTGAAGGAGGAAAACGGGGAAGCAACAGAGAGGAAAAAGAGCTAACGAAGCTGAAGGACTACGTTGACACCTGGACAAGCGGTAAAAACTGCGCATGAGCAAATTAGTCTACATAGCTGAAGAAAGATTTTAACCATCCAAGCAGGATAGCTCAAGAGTGGCTTTCTTGTAGAAAAAGCAGGAGCAGAAAGCTTAATTGATTTTACAGTTTCATCAAACTGGAACTCAATTAATATTTTAAAGGGATTTCATGGCACAGCTGTTTGAAATAATAGAGATCTGGATTCAGTGATCCAGAAGATTGCTTCTAATCCTATCTTACTAAAATACAGCTGTAAATAGGCCCAGAAACATGAAAGTCCGCAAAAAAAAAAAAATCCTCTGAAAAAACCATAGCAAGTAAAATAAAAAATAGGTCCAAAGGGTATCATTGTGTTCCCAGGAGAAAGGGGAATCTGAATTGGAAAGCAAGAGATGCATTAGGAAGGGAGAAAGCATTAAGCAACACAATAGAGTCATCTTGTAAAAAAACCCCACATTGTTGTTGTCAGAAACGTTGTGATTTAGTGTCCTTATTGATAACCCACAGGGAATGTGAGCTGCACACAAAGAGCTCTCACCGATGACCCTGGCCTGGGCCAATCTGAAAGGTAAGTCAGGACATGGAAATAACACAAAGTGACCGACTGAGACAGGGGACATAACTAGAGAAAATAACAAGTTCCCACTTGTAAGCATGAAAACACACCTGAGGCGAAGTCCTCCAAAACACTTGTAGTCAACGTCAAACTGCTAGGAGGAATACTGAAAATCTCTGCAATGAGAGTGGGTGGCCAATTGAACATAAGTGCATATTACAGTTTGGCTGCAAAAATGCTGATGCAATTTTAGGGTGCAGTTCCCTTGATATTCGAATCAAAGGCAATAGAGACCTATTTTCGACATCATTTTAATGCAAATGTGTCTGGAATAATACACTCAGTTGGGGGAGCTGCTTTGCGTGGACAAATTGGAACAAGAAGGGTGGGAAACAAAATTATCAGGAATTTAGAGTGGTTTTCTTAAAAAGAAGATTTAAAAGCTCTGTGTGTACGAACAATAAAGGTCCTTCCAGCCCTGTTTTTCTGTGACTCCATGCTAAGCAGATAGAGAGTCAGAAGATAGTACTGCCAAAGGGGAGGAAACAATTTAGGCTGCTACGTAGACGCAGAAGTGCCAAATGGGGTGAAATTAGCAACCTGAAACCTCAGGCTGACTAGCAGGAAAATCTTTCAAGACGCATCCAGCTGTAGAAAAGCTGCCGGGGGATGTGGTGGAAGCCTGGTCACTCCGGCTTTTTACAACAAGGCTGGACAAAACACTAGAAAATGTACCTTAGGGAGCAATTCTTCGCTGGCAAAGAGCGGTGGAGCAGATGATCTAATAGACTTCTTGCATCTCTAACCTCTACAGTTCTCTGATTTCTTCCTGCACAGCACAATATTTCAAGAGGAAAAAGAAATAAATCGAAGGTAAAATATTTGATGGGGGAAAAAAAAAAAAAAACCCACAAAAAAGCTGGAGAATGAATGGAGTTATGGAGTTCTGTCCTCTTGCCTTTCTGTAGTTAAAGGAGTTGCTTCTGGCACATTGTTTTCTTGTCAAAGGCGCTTCATTTTCTGTCTCTCTCACCATTTTCTCTCTCGCTACAAAAGCAGGAATAGCCACTTGGGACTGCTGATGCCTTTCTGGGGAAGGATGTTGCTCTCATGCTGTGGAACAGCATCAAGGCTTCGGTCAGTCAAAACATAAAAACTTCATTGTTTTCTTTGGGAACAGGTTTCTTTCTAAAGCAAGCCCTGAGTAAGTACATGCATATAATCATAGAATCATTTAGGTGGGAAAAGACCTTTAAGATCATCAAGTCCAACCATTAATCCAACACTGCCAAGTCCACCACTAAACCATGCCCTTAAGCACCAGCGTATCATTCCGTCTCCCTTCCCATGTTGCCTTCTCCCCCATTGCAGGTCTGACGCCCATTTCACAACTTGTTTCACTCACTTCTCACACAGGTACCCTGCTTTTTGGCACATGCTGCCTCCTGCAGCCGAAACACCTTTTTCCAAGCTGCTCCAGTGGCCTTTGGCTCTTTGGTCTGCATTTGGGCATTTCTTGAAATCCTACTTTGTTTTTAGCAAAGGATTATTTAGTCAAGTAAGGTGGGGCCATTTATAGAATCGTAGGGTGTGGTAGGTTGGAAGGCACCTTTGAATATCCCCTTGGCTGAACCCCTGACAGGCCAACTTCAAAGTTAGAGCAGGCTACTCAGGGCCTTTGTGTAGTTGGGACAAATTTCTGATCCAATTTTTAGCTGTATCTCCAACGATGGGGATTTTACAGCTTCTCTGGGCAGCCTGCTCCAGGGCTTTGCCATTCTCATCACAAAAATATTGTTCCTTTAATCCAGTCATAATTTCCCTCAATGTGGTAAGGCCTCCCCATTCTTTCTCCTCACTGGACTAAGCAAATCTACTCTGTCAGTCTCTCCTTATACATAGTGTGCTCCAGCCCCTGATCATCATCACGGTCCTCTGCTGGCTTCTCATTAGCTTGTCTAGACATGAAATAATAGGATGAGTTTGAAAAATATTTTCCAGGATGCCTGGAAAAGAGTTCCCAACCGAATTATTTTGTTTTTTTCACTCTTTAACTGTCTGTTTGCACATTCATCATAAATACTAAGAAACCTACTGTAAACTCTTGAAAAAACCCTCTGCCTCTTTCATGTTTGCAAGTGGCTCCTTCAGAAACATCTAACATATTGGGGAGAAATAAACTATAATAATGGTGTCTTCCTGTCTGTGTTTGCTCAAGGCTTTTTTTGCGGGGAAAACGAGCATTCATAAGTCCATACCAGCTGCAGGGAGGATTGTGTGTGAAGAGCACATCCGAAAAAAAGGATTCAGGTTTTTCAATGCTCATTCAGACTCATCCCATTCATCGTTAGTGGGAATTGCAAGACCTCCGGTGAGTTCGAAATCTTGATCGGTGTATACATCCTGATGACAGGCAAACGTGCCTTCAAAGGGAATAATATACTGATTTTCAAAGTCATGGCAGCTTTGACACACAAACCTGTCAGAAGATGAATAGATATGTAACATAAGAATATGCACTGCTGCCTGGGGTGCTTTTACACAACGCACTGTCCCTCTCTAACACCGAGGCACCGTCCACGTAAGACCAACGTGGGTAGAGAAACCCTCTGGCACTCTTTCAAAATCCTGTCTGAACAAGGGTCTTCTTTGCTGAGGTGTTGGTTGTTGAGGATTTTTGGAGAGAATGAGCAGAAGGTGGTGATGAGCCTGAGGGCAGTTTGTCATTGTGTATGGCAGAAAGGGTTTCCCACAGTGGAAGCTTTAGCAACATTTCCTAATGACAGGCTAATAATATTACCCCACTGTTAGATGGCAGTAACCATCCGAGTGTGGTTTTGGTCACGACAATACCTTTACATTTTGTGGGCCTTTTCTACAGAGAAATACTTTTTTTTTCCTATTTCTCGTGCAAATTGCACTTGCTTTCTGTATGCAGGCAAGAAGTTCTGTCAATAAAGTGCAGCCAGCTTCATCTGAGTAGCTGTGATTTACCATAGCGCGAGGCTGCACTCGCACAGCGAGAAGCGAGCTGTTCAGCCTAGCAACGTTATCAGGATCTTAGAGCTTCTGCCTCAAATTGCCAAGCACACGCTGGGACAGTTAGATTGTCAGGACCAGCCAGTTCCTAGAAAAATGTCCCCCAGCACATGGCTAGTTGTCAGGTGATGAGCAAACCCAGCAGAAGTGCTGCAGAGTAGCGGGGGGTCTGTGGCTGTGCTGAGCCCCAGTTTTGTTTTTCTTCCCCTTGCCATCAGTCAGTCCTTCCCAACCTCCTTCAGTCCTGTCATAGCCCATCATCTGAAGCTGGTGCCAGCCCCACTTCAGCGCAGGACATGATAAAAAGAGGATTAAAATCAAGCTGAAACCCGAAGTTGCCTACAGAAGCACTGAGCACAGGCTGTGGAAGAGTGGGGACGCTAAGGTGTCAAGCTTGTGGTCAAAAAGTGCCTGGAGTGTCTGAGGGAAGAGGATCTGCCTGAAACAGCTGTCTTACAAGACATGGGGGAAAAAAGATTCCTATTTACCTCAGAAAACTACTGGCAGCACATACAGGGTTGTCATGGTGTGTGATATTAATGATAGCAATGGGATGTGAGACTTTTAAATTTTACATCTCAGCTTCCCACCAGCACCTTGCTGGTAGCTCCCTGCTCACAAAACAACTGGTTTGGTTCCAGTTCAGGAGATCTTCTCACCTATTTTCAGTTACCTAAAGATGTGGCATGCCGTCTGGGCTCGTCGTTTGCCTTCTCTTTAGAGTCAGTAGAGAGAGACATGGCTGATGAGTTATCCCATCCTGTCTGGAGGACTCTGGGCTTGGGTGGGGATGTCACACTGAGGACAACAACACTCATCGATCTGCAAGCAAAGGTGGCAGGTGCTTGAAACAGACTGTGAAAGTGGCTTTGCTCAGGCAATTTAGGAATCTGGTTTTGCGCTCAGCTAAAGCACCGTGTGTCAGTGCGGGAAGATGTCAACCGTGTCTTCACTCTCAGGTTTGCCCACTGTCTTTAGAAATTACAACGGGGCATCTGGTATTTTTCAACTAGGCATGCCAGTGCACGGACACCCTTGTTTGCACAGAGTAATCACAGGGATATAAAAAATCAATACAGGCCAGGAAGTTAGAAACACTTACTTGGAAACACCTCTTCAATCAAAATGGGAAAGGAAACGCGCTGAGCTCCCTCTGACTTTTAAAAGACTCATCTCCCTCAGCGGGTCACTCCTGATGGGTGTGAATAGGACACTGTCCTGTCTAGTGACTGTCCTGTAGAGGAAACTATAATGCCTACAGAAAACAAGCCCCGATTTCAAGTTTGAGGATTACATGCATCCAAACCATCAGGCTTGCGATACACCTCCAACCTCCCTCTTTCCTAACAAAACCAAGGCTAAGTCTTTTTCTGCTTTGTTTTACTCTGTGCCCTGTCCTGGGCTTCTCATCGGCCTACGTGGCCCTTGTGTTCCCACAGCCCCTGGGAAAAAAAAAATACACATGTAAAATGAAGCAAAACAACCCAAAATGATTCAAATATTGCCGGCGACTCATTATTCCACGCAGTGCGCCCATCACTTTTGTTGACTTCAAGGCTGTAGTCACTCACGGAGAACAGGGCGATAGTATTTACATTGGGATTTCAAGGAAGACTGCTCTTATAAATTAGTAAAAGGCATGAGTCATCCCAGCGCAGTGTTTGATCCAAGAGACGCAGTTATCAGCCCAGCATCTCTAGCATCTGTCCAAAACGCCGTGCACCCTCATTAGCACGCTATTCCTGGGAGCTAAGCAGGCTGGAGGTTGTGAAGAGGTGCTATTGTTATACCAGGAGTAATTCTTATGTTTTATTGATACCCAATAAACTGTGCGTTAGCCTGAAAGCAGAGAGAGAGAGGCAGAGGGAGCGGGGCTGGTGGAGATAGCGGCGGAATAACACTCGAACACGGGGAGTGGAACTGGCCAAATCCTCCTCAATTACTTTTTTTCAATAAATGTCAGGTTTTGGGGAGGAGAACCATCTGAGCAATTTAATAATTAATAAGGATGTATTCATCCCGCTGTACAGCTGGACGCATCACCTATGAATAAATCCCACAGATAATGTATTTGTGCTTCTTCCTAATACTTTTTTTCACTTTTTTTTTTTTTTTTCCTTTTGTATTACAGTCTAGTCCAAATTGCCCTAGGACTTTCTCAGAAATCAACCAGATATAACCACATGGGGGAAAGGGAACAAGTGTGTGGACCTCAGGCCCTTGCCAGTTGAGGGGCAGAAGTGGTGTTTGAAATGATTAGGGCTCCTGGCAATGCAGGGAACCGGACTGGTGAGGCGGGGAGATGAGGTGATCACGCTACGGGACTCCGTGAAAGGCAGATGAATATGGGTGCTGTGCACAAGCTGGGAATTACTGTGGGTGTCAATTAACCTCGCAGATCACAGGGTTTATTAGGCTGAATTATTTATCCCAAAGATAAAACACTGAAAGAAAGAAAGGCATCATTAAACAGCACAGCTTTGCACAGAGTTTAGGCAGTGAACCAAGTTTCCGAACAATTTAATTTATTAGGGACCTAAATTGTACTAGATTATCAAATCAAGTGGAATAGAGGGAGGCAATGCATTTTATGTTCAGTGCCCAGAATGTAATAAGTGTGTTATTCCATTCATGCCATGTCTCAGGCTGAGTTATGAAGAGAAGGGGATGTTTCCTCTGTAGGGTAATTTTCCATTTTTTATCCATTTTCAAAAGCTGTCAAACAGCTGTCATGAAGGAAAAACGTTGCTAGTTTATCACTGAAGCTTGAAACCTGTTAAATGCGAATGTAAAGTGGAGCACTACATATAGTCCCAATACAATAGGAAGAAGCTTAACTGTTTGAAGTCTGTCTTTGTTGAGATTATACCCCAGCAGAAAAGGACAATAGGAGAGTTTTGCCTTGGGAAAAGAGAGACTGACAGCTCTGCATGTTTTTCCGCAATCAATATTGTAGACGGGGCTCTTCTCGCACGGTAGAGTTCAATTAAAGAAAAAAAAAAAAAAAAACAACAGGAGAATTTGGGGGAATTCCCCAAAGAGTTCAAATCCTTCCCGGGAGGAGGGAATGTTTTGTTTTTTTTTTCAAGATGAGCTTGCATGAAAAATTCATGCAGCGGATGGATACATTCATACAAAAGGAAATTTGATAAATAAATACTTGTCTTAATTTGTACTGCCTCACGTAACAATTTCACATTCATATTGACCACTTTAGTTTCCAAAACTAGCCCTCAGTGTAAACATGTGTAAAACCAAATCATCCGAAAAAACAAAATAAGGCAAAAGGTCACACATGCTAACTGAAGCAAGTAGTTCATAGCAGTTGCTCACAACATCCAGGAAACAAGAAACTGCCACATGCAGCCAAGGAGCTGGTACAGGGCTGAACACAAAGAGGCAGACAAAACACAGCATGAAAACGGGTGATAAGCAGAGATTTGCAGCCATCAGGAAGGAGAGAAGAGGAGGCAGCTGCAAAGACAGGAGGCCGGAAAAGATAGACGAATTGGGCTGGAAATATATACAGTTATGATGACAGCTATGAAAGAGATTACATGAAGCTGCAATTAGCTAGCTGTACTCGACTGCTATTCAGTCATACTTGCATCTCTCTCCTCCTTTTTTCCCCATATTGACTGCATGGGGAAGATGGTCATCTTTGTTGGAGAAGAGTTTTGTACGAAACATTCGAGTTGAACAAATTGCCAGCCTGCTCTACAGCCTTTGCATCTCCAGGCCATAGAGAAGTGCAGGAGGACCCTCCACAAGAACTCAGGAAAGCCCATGGCCTGGCACAGCCTGCTTCCTCACTACACTCCTCCACCAGGAAAACAAAACCAAAGAGGAATAAATGCAATATTCCCTCTCCTTCAGGCTCGATGGCATTTTTTTCTAGCCATTTCTGTGTCTTTGGTCCCTCTCAGTTCCTCTCACCCACCTTTTTTCCACTTCTGAATGGTTGTTTTTTATGTTGTCTTCCAGAATTTTATTTCCTCAGCCACTTCTTCCCTTCAGATACCCACTGCTTCCTGCACAGTCTCTAGAAACCTCGTCACCTCTCCCCATCTACCTCCCCTTGTCCCAGCCCCCTACCTATATCCCTGTGCCCTGTCCCTGCTTCTGTTTCTGCCAAGATAAACTTTTTGGTGTATTTTGTCCATGATCCCTCTCTTCACAGTCATTTCCTTGGTTGTGTGATTTTGTCTGCGCTAATGAAAGCCCTAGGATACAAGGCTGAAATGGCCTTTTCTTAATTTTCTATTCCTTTACCCTGATGGATGCTCCCAAAAGCTTGCTCTGGGAGTTCCTCTTGAACTGAACCCTCATGACAATGAGCTTGGCTTCCTCTAAGCTGATTGAATAAACAGGCAGAAAAGATACCCCTCCGCTACTCACCACCACCACCAAGAACAGAAATCATCCCAGTAGAGCTTTTTTTGTTGTTATTTTTAAAAGAAAAAAAACAGAATTAACTCTCCTTCAGCCTATGGTGCTACCAGAGTTTTGGTGCTCTGGTTTGACTCATGACCGGGTGAGTCACCCTCAAGTGAGGGAATATCAATGTACAGTAGAAATGGAATATCAATGTGTATACTAATTTTTAAAGAGTAATCTACAAACTAGAAGCTGATGGTTATGTTTAGTAATAGGATACATTCAAACTGCCTTGCTTTGTCCCAAACCACGGCCCTCATTACACTAGATGTTTCACCGCCACCAGGTGCCCCTCCTGGGAAGGAGGCTGGTGGGTAGAAGAGCTGCATGGTCTCTGCAAGGACGAAGACAGGTTTTTGACAAGTAGGGCCTGGGCAGACAGCTAGGTTTAGGTGAAATGCCCCTTGTCTCTGGTTTATAAATTTGTAAAATTAAACCTTGTAGTAAGAGGAGGAAACTCCTGTGCCTGTGTATTTTTTAAGTTCTTGTCCAAAAGACCCTACTACAGAAAACCAATTTCATACACTTTAGAGGGACAAAGGGCTGAGTCAGCCCTGTTAGGATTTGAACCTATCACTCCAGGGAGCCTAATTATTGCAAATGTGTCACTTAGACCATGAAACCCTTCCCTCTTGCTCTAATCACCTCTTAAAGAGGCCCTTTTGATCCTAGAAGGTTACGCAGCACCTGTGATAAAGGCAAAGTATTTAACAAAGTCTCCGTAAGTGGAGTATGTCATTATTCATATTACAGCAGGTTTAAAAGAGCCGGGCAAGAATGAGAACATTGTGCTGCAACAAAGAATACAGTAGCGGCACTGTGAATTGCTTCTCAGCTCCAGCCTCTGTTTTCCTTCTGCTACACAATGGAAAAAGGGAGCAAGAGGAAAGCTGAGCTAAATTGCGCCTGCTCCCACCATCCTGCACCCCTACCCGTGTGTTTGCTTGAAGGAGGTTTGATCTCAGGTCGCTTGGCTGCAGGAGGGTGATGGCTCAGCAAGGCTTGTTCTCCTCTGTACCCGCACCAAGTGACTCCAGGAGCCACGCGGTTGAGAATGTTCCTGTTATGGGTTTATACATCCACGTCTGTGCTGCAGGCAGCCGGGTGCGTGGGCATTGTGGAGGGTAATAGGGAAGGCAAAGGTGCTTGTCCAGCTGTGGGTGAGCAGCTGAAAAAAATAGCTGAAGCCAGGACTGCTAACGACAGCTCCTTAAGTTTCTTCGCATCTCAGGATGTTAGTAGTATTTCTGCACAGTTTAGAAGGCATAAGAGAAAGCTGAGGAGAATCTCTTGTCTTATGATAACAAGGCTCAGGATTGGGGGTGGAAGGAAAAACAGGGCTGGAGAGTAAAAGGAAGCCATGTTTTTCCCAAACTCTGAGATTTAAAGAAAATGTATCTCATGCTCCTCCTCAGAGATAAAATTGTAGCTGATAATTTTGCCTTTGATTCCTTGGGAGAAAATGGAATAATTGTCCCTCCCTCCTTCCCTTACCTGAAGGGGATGCACGCCTTCTACTGACACGCAGATAGACTAAATCTGAAATGCTAATGGACTGGCAGTGTTTGCAGTGGGGTGAACAGTTTTCTGCTGGAAGGCTGGTTGGCAGGATACCGTCCTGCAGTCATTGAATCATTGCACTGAATCACAGCCATGTTGGCAGGATCCCATTCTGAGGAAGTTCACAGTACTGTCAAACACCTGCTGTTGCCATTGAATGATATTATGCAAGATCTGAAATTCTATTTATTGAGATCCCTATTTGATTTCTTCTTTTATTTTCATCCTCTTCAGTCACCAGAGTCTCAAATGACTGCAGTAAAACCTTTTCCCAAGAGCGTTATACAATGCTCAGCCTGATGCCAGGATACCAGTTCTTATAGGGTGAAAATCCGCTCTTCTGACTTTGTGCTGATGCAGAGATGCCAAGACAGCACGAGATACAAAGACATACAAGCATTCCTACAGTATGCACTCCACAGGGTTATTCAGGTAAAAGACCAAAAAAGGCTTTTACTCACAGAATCCCAGACATCCTTTTTTCCCCTGAAAGCCCTGCTTGTACAGCCTGGTGGGAGGGGGATCTCCTAGTCTTCTTAGACAGTGATTGTTTCAAGACAAGAGACTTCTTGAGCCACCATGACAGGAAGCTTGGCTTACACACACCTAGGAAGAGTAACAGGTTATAAGGGTTAGAGAGCAAGTGTATTCTTCTCTCCAATAGAATATAAGTTGTTTAGTGGTTTTGAGTGGCATTTCCATGGCTTTCTCCATACCTTCTGTCCTGCCATGTAGTCCACTTCACCTTGAGTTTTGGGGTCCTTTCTCAAAAGCAGAAGTTCAGGTCTTAAGAAACCATCTCTTAAGGCTCCATAAGGCTCCAGCCTGCCTCTTTGGCTTTATTTCCAGCCCAGCTGGCATTGGGTATTACTGGCACATATCTGACCCAGGGCAGCCCCAGCCCTCCCAGCTCTCCAGCCACCTGCACCATGAGCAGATCTGCTCCTTCTCTTTCCTTCCATGAATCTGTACTCCTCTTTCCTGCACCCCGCTAATTCTGGACATTCTACTCTGCAAACACCACTCACTGGCTGGATGTTTCCTCGACTGATGGATCTTCTCTCTGCACAGGAAAGGTCTTTTCCTGGCCGAACTAAAAGATCTGTTTTGTTAGCAATTCATTAGGAGATGTCAGAGAGTTATGCCAAGCTGGAACAGAGCTCTTCCTGTCAAAGCTCAGCCTTTCTTGCTTGTTCTTTCTTGAGCAGTTGGATAACACTGTTACCTTGCATCAAGCTCACAGTCTGAGTGTGAGCTTCTTGCTGGCTTCTCACATCCAGCCCCTAGCTCAAAGTCTCACCTTTTATTAAATAAAAGTAAAATCCAGACTTGCTAATCAAGCTACACAAATAAAACTCTCAACTATGTGCTTGTTATTGTGAGTCTCAGTTACTAACACAGTCTTGCCTTGCCAATATTCCTCTAGAGCACCCTGTAAAGATCATTTTTATAGTCTGTCTGTCTGCCCATGTCAGATTTCGTGGTGAATCCCTCCATTGGCTGCCCTTTCTCTTTTGTGTGGAGGCCTTGCTTGCCTCTGTGCTGTCATTTTTCAGCACTTAAAAGGTGATTTCTGTTTCCTGATTGCCCAGATTGTAGTCTCTGCTGCCTCCTATGAATTTCAGACAAGTCCCTTTTCTCTCATACCATGTTCTCCATGGTCCCTCTTCGAGTTTCAAACATTATCTCCCTTATTGTTGTCCTTGAAATCCTTCCTCTACACTCACCTCATACAGGAGAATGACCAAAGCCTTGGAACAGGCTGCCCAGGGCAGTGGTTGAGGCACCATCCCTGGAGGTATTCAAAAGCCAGGTTGACATAGTGCTTAGAGATATGGTTTGGTGACGGTTTTTATCAGAGTTAGGTTGATGGTTGGACTCAATGATCTGAAAGGTCCCTCCCAACATAGACAATTCTATGATTCTATGAATAGTTAGGCTGGCAACAAGTTCTTCATGATGACCAAGAGTTGTTCATTTTCCCCTTCCCTTCCTCTCATGAGAAATTAATGTCTCTTGAGCAAACCACGACGCAATAGGATTTAACAACAACAAAGTATTTCAAAGAGTTATCTTTAAGAAAAACAACAAAACCAACCCAAACAACAAATAAAAAACACCCTACAGAAAACCCTACAAGCCACACACACAATTTTACGTGTGTGTTTTAGAACAGCTTGTGGGGATTTAAATTCTCACAATTAGTTTGTGTTTGTAGAAGGGAAGTGAGGGAGGTGAGTGAACCAGCAACTGGGGTATCACATACTAGTTGCTGGGATATCAGCAATGCAGAACTGTGCTCAAAACTACCTGCCCCATCTCCCCCCTCACCAGCCACGTGTGAAGCCTGTGGCAGGGCAAGGGCTTGGACCCATCTCAGCTCCTCGTTTAGTGCCAAGCACTCAGGCATTAATCATCTGCAAACTTGCTGCGCTGTCTCCAAGCTGATACAAGCTATTCACTTCTAAGCTAAGAGCTTGGAAACAATAGCTTTTAAAACCAGGAAGCAAGATGGTAATTAAGATGACCTGTCTATCACACAGATTATTAGACTGCATTATAAATGTTTGGTTGCTGAAGATTAATTATGTAAATCTTCACAGGAGTCTCACACAACTGAAAGAAATATTAATGTTTGTTCAACAGCTCTGATTTCTTCTCCCAGCTAAAGGTTGTCTGAGTTCTAGTCTGCTCTCAGCATCCCATAATTGCCATCAACAGCCACGATGCTTTTGCTGCAAGTCTCTGCATGCACGTGGTTGACCAGAGCTTGCAATGGTGTTTCAGGCAAACACCGTCCGGATCTACAGACATGGCAGGTCAGGAGTCTGAGGTCACATTGGATATGACCTGTCCTTTGTTCTGTGGCCATGAGTTGTCAGGTGATTAATGGAAGAATAAAAGACCCTGAATCTTTAAGGCCACTGGGACTTTGTAAGAGGTTTTGGACTACTTTTTCACTACGTAACACAGATGACGTTTAGAAAAACAACTTTTAAGTCCAGTGTGGACTTCTTGAAGCTTCTTCTGTGCTGCTGACAAGCAGAATCATCTGAAAAGTATTAATTTTGCAAAAAGTTTTATGAAGTTTAATGTAATTACTTTCAACATATACAAAGCTAGGCTCAACAGAAAAATGTTTGGGGAAGAAGGTATTTTGTGAGCTCTATCCCTAAGTGAATAAGTAGAGAAAAAATGTCTCAGTTTTTAAGTTCTATATCAATAAACTATTAGTCTGAATATCGTTCACTAGAACGCCTTGAAAATGTTAAGGCAGGATCCTGGCCCCAGGGTTAGTGGGTCATGTATGTGACAAGTGGAACTCATGTCAATTAGCATCTGACGCCCACCATGCAAAATCTGTGTACAGTCACCTGAGGAAGTCCTTGTGTTCAGGAGTGATCCTTTAAGGGTCTGAAGCCTTTAGGGTGAGATGAAATGACTATTCCAGGCCATTAGCCCTAATGGAAATGGAGGTGTGTGGTTCAGATGTAGATATTTGCATTTGGTTAGAACAGCTGAGCTGTTCCAGCTGTGGATTATCAGGAGAAGGCTCGTGTTCCCAATGACCATAAAGCCCGTATTTATACCTGCTTTCCAGCTGAGGCCTCTCTGTCAATAGCAAAGTGCTAATGTGAGCCTGTGTTTTGGGGCTTTGGTGGAAATGTGCTAAGGTATTCAAGCTCCAGCTTCAGTTTTTTGCCACCAGCATCTCCACTGCTCAAAGTCATAGGGTTTTGCAACCTCAGAACCCTCCTGGACAGAAATGAAGCCGCAAGGGGAATGCCATTACAAATGCACAATAAATGCTATAGGATGAAAGCAATACTTCTACTCAGCTGGAGGGGATCACAGCAACTTCCTGATGCTGGGAGACCAGGAAACCAGAAGTTTAAACAGGAAGAAACTCTATGTTGTAAGTTACAAGTGAAGGTGAGCATCACTGGTCACACAGTTTCAAATTCAGGATTTTTCTTTTGTGCTCTAGACCTCACAGCCATATGACAGTCTACCTTTGCTGCAGAATTGAGTTTTAAAAAAAAAACAAAAAACAACTCTTTTTGCTATGGTTAAAACATGGCAAACTAATATAAGAAATCTGTGTCTTGTTGATCCCACGTGTCTCAGTCCATTGTTAACTGTGAAACATAAAACCAGAAATATAAGATATCATTGATTTTCAGTCCTTCCCTAATGATGATGTTAACAGAAAAACCCAGCTACCTTGTTTGTTTTATATAATCCCCAAGCACCTCCATGGTTCCTCAGGTGCCAAACCCAGCACTTATTAACACTCTGTTCCCCCGGGCTCCTTGCAGAACACTTTGTCGCTGCCGCTACTGCCTTTCAAGCATAACTGCACAAAATTAAAAAACAAGCGTGTTAAAAAAAAGAAAAAGCATGCAAAATGCAAAATTAACATGCGAACAAACAACAGGGGCCACTCTACTGATTATATTTTCACTGTCATGTTGTATTAATTAGAGCTTCCCATCCCTTAATTAAAGCGAAGCAGCCAGAGAATCTCCACCACTGAATCAAAGGGTCTCTCTGAGGGGTTTACAAATGCACCGCCAGGTAATACCTGGGGCCTTGAGTGAAGAGATCATCCTGATCAATGGCATTCAGAGCTTGGATCCAAATTTCCACAAGGTATGGGCTTGTGACCCAAGGTTTTGGTCTGGCCCCATCTTTAATTAGAACCTGCTTTGGATTTCCCTAACTCAGCTGCAATACTTGGCATGGCCCTCCTGCATATTTAGATGACAACTAATGAGGATTTTTATTAAACTTGAGCCTCGGCCGGCTGGGAGGAGGGAACAGCTTTTTAGCATCAGATGGAAAAGACTTTTGCCTCTGGAATATTTCTCAGCACGGAGCAAAGAGCTGGGGGAGGAGAAGGTGATGGGAACGCTGTCAGTGCCGCCACTAATGGGGCCTGCCTGGGGCATGCTGTTCACTATCCCTTGGAAGATGACCTTGACTGCTAACATTTACATTTTAGCAGCCATTTGACATATTTGATTGTGTCTACAGCAAAAATTGCACAGTTCTGGGAGAGACATGTAGCTCAGATCAATGTCTTCAATGCCACTGTCTCCTCTTGTCCTGCCAAAATCTGATATTTGCTGTTTAGTCTGAAAGTGCATGCTACAGGAACACTAAGGCTCTGCCCCTTCTTATTAATGCAGGTAATCGATCTCATCAGGCACCATCCGTACAGGTTAACTCAAAGTACAGCCTGCAATTAAAGACCTTCTCAAAACAATTAAGGTATTCAAATTGGTAAGAATAGTGCTCGACATCCAATGAACCAAACAGCTGGCCATTATTATGTGCCTTTGGTGTCATTTATCAGCGCTGGACGTGTGGAAGAGACTGCAGATGTCTGCCAGAGGTATCGCTGGGTCAGATCTCGGAAAGCTTTGTGTCTGCAGCTCCTGTCATTTCCTTACCCCACAGGATCTGTCTTGCAGAAGGTGGAGATTTGACAATAGCTCCCAGTCCTTACTGCCACATGTTTCAGAAGCTCAGCAGATGGCTCTGTGCTCCTACCACCTGGCCAAAGGGTGCTGTCGCCCTTCCAAACAAATGGCATTAACACCTCTGAGGGACAGGCCAACCCACCGATGCTGATGTGCTCTAACTTGTGATATAAGGATGGCTAAGAGCACACATGGGGACAGATATGATGGCTTACCAGATGGGTGGTAATTTGTTAAGCTGCTATAATGCAAAAGCTTTCAATTGAGTATTCATACCCTAAGATCTTCAGCCAACAAAAGAGTCATTTGGTTTGCCTTTAATATAATTGGAAAAGATAGGAAATTAAATTTTTAGGCCACAGTGTGTGCCAATCCCTTCATTTGCTTTGAAAAGAAAAATCTCCCTTTCACTTTCCTCCGTGCTGCTGAAAGTTCAATCACTTATCAAAATAGTGGTGCCCTTTGTCCTGGCGCATTACTCTAATGCTAAAACATATGTTATATTAAATATTAACCAACCACTAATTGGTGCATCGTTTGGCCAAGGAAAGAGGTGGCTTCATATAGTCTGTGGCCTGTTTCACTCTTCTGATGCCTCAGTACTTTGCTCTTCATCTAACTTATCCCGTTACTCTGCCTCTGTCAGCCTTGAGCTTGAGGACCATTTTGGCACCTCCTGAAGTCAGTTTGCTGCTCCCTTTTGCGTCCTAGTTTATGTACATCAGGACTGTCCATTGTGGGCAATATGCCTAGGGGCTGAGCTGGTGGATTGAGCTCTGGATTTTAATTTAGTTTGGCAACTGTCCTCCTGGGTGAACATAGGAAAATCACTTAATCTACCTTGTGCTTCTGTTTCCCCGGTGTAAACTACAGGAGGAGAAACATTGATGTTTAAATGGCTAAGGTTGTCCCCTTAATTCAGGACATAAGAAAAAACCCTCATGTGTTGTAAAATCTCATGCTGGAAAATCTTTGTCAAAATAATTGCATTCAGTTACACTGTTGGCAAATTGGTAAATATGAGATCAGTTCACTCAGCGTACCTGGAGCTGGTGAGTGCCACTCAGGCTACGATTACGGTGTGAGATGAATAACTGGCTGATTAATTGAATGGCAGTGATTTTTCAGAACAAGATGTGTAACACTACCTTTATTTGCATGGCAAGAACCACACACCTTCAAATAGTTTCCAGGCTCCTAAGCAAAGCAGGCTTCTTACTGAGGTCTGTAGCTGGGGCAGCTGCAGGGAGAAAACAGTGGGAAGATCTGCGTGGTGTCAGGGATGACAGAAGTCCAACCTGCTGGGTAAAAGGATGGTACACACTAGAACGGCCATATTGCAGTCCAGTCACTCTCCATCCTTCCTGATGTCAGCAGAGGGAAGACATAAAAGTTTGCACTCAGATTCACAAGCTTCTTGGCTGTGATCCTGCCCTTGCAGGTGCAGGTGCACCAAACCAGGCAACCTCTAATCTCACAGAGCTGGCCTCCTGGCCTGTGTTTCCCCAAAATGCTAAAGATGCTGGCTAAAACTCTGAGGCTTCAGAGCAGAAAGCATCCATTGGCAACTCAGAGTGGGAAAGAAGCTCTCTTAAAAACCAGTTTGTCCCCAGACCGGGAGCTCTCCTTGAAGCACTGGATTGAGATAACTTATTGAGACAACCGAGTAGGGTGGGTCACAGTTTAGTAACTTCTGTCCCCCATGGCGTGCAAAGTCCTTTACCCCTCAATTTGAAAGAACAAGAATAAAACGAGCCTCTCTGTCTTCACTTCCCTCCTTGTTGCTCCAAAGTGTAGGTGGGAGAAGAAGCACCAAGGTGCCTCTGCGAGGGACAGGAGCCCAGGCTGGCTGTCCCAGCCTTACAGACAGGCTTGGCTGCCAGGTTACAGAGCTGAGTTGAGGACAAGTGCTGACAGCTGTGGTCAGGAGCTAGCGAGGAGGTGTGACCTGAAAAGTCATCCCAAAGTTACAGTCACTGAGGAGCAACCCGCCTCAGTGAACCTGGGTGGCCAGATCTGTTATTAGCACAGCTCTGGGTCTGCTTACTCAACACAAGCTGTTGTAGGAGAGAGAGCTTTGGCATTGGCTGGGACATTTCAACGTCTAGAAGATCTGGTTTGGTTCTTTTTTTCCCTATTAAAAAACTCAAATCTCCTATTCTGTCTCTGCATATAGTTAATTTTCTGTTACAAAAAATAATGCAGTAAAAAAAAAAATCTTTCCATTGAGCAGGCCTCAAGCTTTTGAGATGCTTCAGTGGGCTACTGGGAAATCTCTTTAGGACAGAGTCTGTCTGGCTGAGCTGTCAGATTGACTGCTAGAGGCACAGCGGAGTTTCAAATGGACGAGCAGTGTGTGTGTGAGACGCATCCCCAAAAAACAGGAAGATGTTTGACAAGCTAAATGTTTTTATTTGATGATGGAGAACGAGCAGGAACATCAGACAGGTAAATCACCCTGCCAAGTGTGAGGCTTCCTGACTGACAGGCTCATCGCCTGCCCTGCCTGCTCGAAAGAATCCAGCATTTATTTCTACTGAAAAGCAACTCTTTAAATTGCCATTTCCTGACTTTTCATTACTGATTATAATTGCAATGTGCAGGTTCAGAAGAGCGAAGGGAAGCCCTTGCTTTGCGGGGGGAGGAAAATGGGAAAAGACTCTTTTTGAGCCAAGCAGAAATGAATGAAGCTGGAGGGGGTAAAAGCAAGCTTGCAAATCATCAGAAATCAAGCCCAAACCATCTGAAGGAGAGAAGCAGCACCAACACTGACATTTATCAAAGTTTAGCAATTAAAATCATAATATGCCAATTAGAATACATGTCAATGACTGCTACTAACGTACTTTGGCAATGCAAGTATCTTTATATTAGGAATGTTAAAAACATAGCACTGGAATTTGAGGTCATTTAGTACTATGTCATGTTACAAACATATCCAATTAAGTATTTTGCCTAAGTGCCGTGATGAAGAGGTCCAAATAAACAAACAGACTAGAAAGAGAGCATGAGGACATCAGGTAGTGGGATACAAAGTTGTTTACCCAAATGAATCTGAGATGCCTTCTTTAGACACGAGTGCCAAAGCCACCAGTGGATGTCTCCTTTCAGTCCTGAACAGGTGAAGGAAATAGCCTTGTTGCTCAACACCATGCATTTTGTACGGATCCTATTCAGCAAAGTGGTTAAACATGTGCTTTAATCTATTACTATTCAGCAGTTAGGTACTTAACTTGTACTAAAATTCAGGAGAAGATAAGGATGCGCTGGATCAGAGACTATACACCGCATATTTAACAGAAAAACTATTTTGGCAATGCTTGAAAACACTTTAAAAATTTTATTGGGAGTGTTTTGAGATCTCTGGACTTCTCAAGCCCTAGTTACTGTAAGGTGAAACTTAATCAATCCAAAGTGATTCGGAAGACATCCAGAATAACTTTACTGTACATAGAAAAAAGGCTCAGCTTTGAAGTCCGCTATATGGAGAATATTCAGTGCTAAAAGCAAAAGCTAAATATCTCAGCAGCAGTCTTTGAAGGTCCCCTTTCCACCACTGATATAAAGTTCACCTTTATAGTCAGAAAAAGAATAAGGTACCTGATCCTCAAGCAAGTCTTGGCACAAAACTGCGCCCCGCATGCGGTGGCAGTCAAGGCAAAGTAACCCCAGGGGTGAGAGCAGGGAGGATGTTTGGAAAGAAATAAATAGGCAGGATATCCAAAATGGTAGCAGCTGGAAGCTGCTGCGGGGTGGGATGTCAGGATGAACCCCCTGGGAGGTGCGATACTGCACACAGGGCAGGGGAGGAGGTCAAATGTGCAAGGCCCTGCAATTTGTCAGACGGCTAACACCATCATTACCTGTGTGTGCGTGCAGGCGGGCGTGCCTGCCTATAAATTACACTCACAAATTTCCAGGCTAAATGTCCTCTTATTGGCAGCGCAGAGCATTGCACCCCCCCTATTAGGAGACATTGTTTTATAATGAGCAATAAAAGTTAGCTCTCACAGTGTGAGGCTGCAGATGAGTCACTGCTGAAATCAGCAGCGATGTCAATAGGTGTGATTTTTCCGCACAGTTTTCCTTTTTTTCTGGGAAGAAGAGCACAGGCAGAAGTGTGGGCTTGAACAAGGGGCTAGAAGCAGAGGAGGGGTCTGAAGGTGGGACAAGGGAGATGGTCAGGGGAGAAGAAGTCTCCCATTACTGTCCTTATCCAATGTCAGGTTCAGAAGGGAAAGGTTCGGGAGCCAGATGCTTCTTGAGACACCCTGGCAGGCAAGCTTCTGTGCTGCCTGTGGTCATGCTGGACCTTACCAGTGTTGTCATTTTTGGCAAGAGCCCTGCTGTTAGAGAGGAGCTGGCTCTCCACCCATCAGAGCCACAAACACACCAGTCTTAAAGAGCAGGCACCACTGGCAGAAGCATGCCTTGCAGCACCGTGCAGCACTTTTGCAACAGCAGTGGAAGAAAGGAGACGAGATAAGACAAAAAAGTGAAAATTAGAGTCTTGTGGCTACATTGCCCTGGCGTTTCCACAGCCATCCCAGGCTCAGGATGAAGGCACTTTGTGGCAACTCTCAACACCTTAGAGACCTTCTAGGACTGGAAACCAAGGAATTGTAGTAGATGTCACTTGTCCAAATAAGGTAAAGCCAGAAGCCTTGTCAGTGGCATTGCCATTCCTTATGCACACTGTTGTGCCATGGTCACAGTGAGCCTGCCAGGAGTGGGAACAGGAGAGGGTGGTGAACACAGCAAAGATGTCTACACTATGTAAATATGTTTAAAATTTCCTACGTCATCTACCCCTAGTGCTTTCCTAGGAGTCCAATACACTCATTTCTCTGGGGCTGTCCCTTCTTACTCTCAAAGCGGCCGTTTCTTTAAAGCCTGCTGAAAAACATCAGCTGCTGCACTGGTGCCTCTTGTGAAAAGTGATGAGGACAGTTGGCACTGCGGTGGCCGATAGCAAATGCAAGGTTAGAGAGAAAACATTTGAACTACTCATCTGCATTGATGGGTTCTGAGTTAACTGTAACCAATTTGAAAAAAGGCCCAGGCAGCTCCCTGAAAACCTCTGCTATTTTATTCTGGGCATTGCCTCAGACTTTATAGGGGAGAATAAGGATTTTTTAGTATTATTTTTGTGCCATTATATAAATTGAAGGCCTTTGTTCCATTCTGGTAATTTCAGATCCAAAAAGAGATATGGTAAAAATAGCAGAGGCCTAGGGACAGGTGACAAAGAGGATTAGAGGGATGGGAAAGCCAGCGTGTAAAAGAGATTGAGACGTATGATTTGTCACAGTTCCAGGGTTAGCTGCTCCTCTGACCTCTTTCTACTACAGAGACAGGCTCTGCTTCTTCAGGCTCCTGATGGGACTCTGTCTATCTGTTTGTCCCTTGCCTGCAAATAGCTCCCTGACAGCTTAGTGAACTTCTCTTTCAAGGAACTCACTTTTTAATGGCCAGCATCATTGAGATCTTTTGACTCCTGGCCTTGGCAAAAGAAATCTGCAGCTGGACTCTGGAAATAGCATCCTCCCAGCTCAGGCTGTCTTGTCATGACCCCTGCCATGCTAATTACTAATCTGGAGGCACTGTGCAGCCTTCCAGCTAGTTCCTTAATAGCCCTGTTATTTAAACTAAACCAACGTTTACATAGAGTAATCTCCACTGCCACACCATCACATACTTATTCTTAGAGACTTACAAAGCAGTTCTGCAACCCCCACAAGGTGTTTCAGTGGTGGTGGCCCCCACTTGAAGGCTACAAGTCTTGGTTCCTATTTCGGCTCCCTCACACCCTCCCAGTGTGACTCTGCATTCTTGAGGTAGGATTCACCCCTTCAAACATTGACCATCTAAACCTGAGGTCCCCTCAACAGATTATGCTTCCTACAGTCATGGGGAAGAGAGCCACATTGGATGATTTATCTTAAGCCTGTATCTCAGAAGACAAATTCCCCTCAGGAGGCATTTGTCTTTTCATGGATGTGGAGGGAAGCCAGATGAGTAGCTGAGGTCAGGCACATCCTTTTTATAAAGGAGGATTTATGTACAGCTGAATTTGTATATGGATATCTGTAGGTGACACCAGTTCACTGCCATCTCCTACAGCCCCTTGGGGGGAGAAGGCAGAGTTTTGTACAACTCACGGCTGGCAAATAATCTGCATTAGCAGGCTGTGGGGCTCAGGACCAGCCACCTCCACCATCTAAGACATGGACAACCAAGGCTTGATGGTCAGACCTGAAAGTTTAGGGAGTAACAGACACAGCCTGGAGGGGTGAACTACATATCCTCTGCTCTTCCTGTGTAACCGGACGGGTGTTAGTAGGCAGGCAAGGGAAATTGCTTCACTCTTCCTCACCCAAAGCTGCAGGGCTGAATGAGGATGACCAGGAGAAGCTCACCTGAGGCTGTGCTGGTCCACAGGGAAGATAGACTAAGTACTCCTGAACCACTGAGAGAAAGCTAGTAGGCTTGTTTCAAGCAAACCCGAAAGGCTGAATCCACAAACATCTTGTGTCTTTTACTTATCAGGCTGTCCTGGTTAGCACAGAGCTGTCAAAGGAAAAGCAAGCAGGCACTGAAGAGTGAAGAAGAGATCAGCAATTTTACCAATATATAAACCTTCTAAACGCCCTGGTCTGGGAATGATTTTGTACTCTGACTTGATGTCAATTGGTCTCCCAGCAAGCCCAAAAGAAAAAGCATAGTGATATAAGTTTACTTTTGGCTCCCAATTGCTTACATGTGTCAACCACCAACCTGATGCCACTGAAGTGTGAGTGACTCTCTTCCTAGTGAAGCAACCAAGAAAAGGATCAGAAGAGATCTTATAGGGGCAACCAGATCTTTGTGAAGAGTTAATGAAGAGAGATGCCACTGTAAAAAATAAAGAATGAGTTGTGCCTTCAAATCTCCTCAACTATGGAAATGTATCAACGACCTCATTTTTCATTTCTCATATTAATAAGCCTGTTTTGCACAACTGCCCCGCTTTTATACAAGCACTTACCGCAGTACATACCCTTCCTTCTCTCACTGTCATAAATTATCTTGTGGATGCTCCTTGTGAAGTTGCTAACTGTACTTTTGTTATTAATCTTGGTTCTACCTTTTTCTAGAGCATATATTCTTGCTGATCCATCTTAGGCAAGCAAGACTGTGCTTGGTGAGGCTGTGCTCCCCCCAGGGAGCATCACTCTTGTTAGCTGTAAAGTGTCCGTAAAAATGCACCTTTTAATGATGCTCCCCTTTGGCTTTTACTGGGCTCATAGCAAGACTTGTACTCCATTTTCCTGTAATAACTCAATTGCCACCAGGTTGGTGCTCCTGACAGTTACATCCTTACCAAGACATTTCTGGCTTGCCCCAGCTGGAGCAAGGAGATGCAAAGTGACTGCCGTGCTCTGGGGAAGTGATAAGGGCTCACCTCTTCAGTGACCGGGAGTATTTCCACTGGGGATACGATAGGCAGCCGGCTGCAGAAGAGCACACAAATTAATGCTCCTTGCAGCTCCCTGGGGTGGTGTCATTCACTCGTTTTCCTACACATCTCTCTGCAGACCTGCGCCCATACGTGGTTTGTGCCCTGTTTACCACCTTAACCTCTTCCTTTAGTGGACTGTATCAAACCAAAGTCAAAGAAAAATTGTTCCTTATACTAGACGCGCAGACAAATAGAACTCTTCAGCTGAATGATTTCAGATGGTAAAATAATTGGTGTAACTATACTCGGGATAACTATTTGCATGCAGAAAGCAGTCAAATAATTTATGCCCTTTACCTTCAAAGGACACATCTCTACCCAGTAATCTACAAGAGCATTTTTGCAGGCTCAGCCAGTGGAAAGAATTGATAAACACTCAAGTCGTCCTCATGTATATTTCATCTGGTAGGCAAGGGTGATGGGTGCGCCTGCGCGTGTACGCACACACACACACACTCACCAGCGGTATCTAAAATTGTTCTATCGCTATGTAATACCTCTGACATCTTTTTAAATATTACAGACTATACAAGCCCCTTGCTACCTTGCACACAAGAATGGGGAGAAGGGGCAAGGAGGCACGTGACAAGGCAAAGGCCACGTGTAAAGAAGTAGTATGTGGGATCCTATTTTACTTCTACAGGTCAGTACCTGATTGTGGTAAAATATGTTAGGAGGCCAATGTCCTCACAAACCCAGGAGAACTCAGGCATGTTTGTTTCAGAGATGAAGGTAATGTCTGCAGGAGTTCAACAGTAGCCATGTCAAGAACAGAAATCAGGATTTTGTTAAGAACAACGCAAAACAAGCATCCTTCTCTGAACAGCAGGACACAGAAATGTGAGAACATCCCTTCCTGAAAACATTCAGTTTTCATGAGTCCAGGACTCTTGTTCTCACCTTGAAAATTCCAGCCTAGCCTCTACCAGTCTAGGAAAAGCAATCTTTCTCCCTCTCTTTTCCTCTCTTTCCATCCCTCCAATATAACAATTAATCACCTATAACTCAGGGCATGTTACATCTGCAATGGTAGTATTTTGCATATCGATAAAGCAGGCTATACCATGTAGGTACTCCACACCTTCCTGCTTCCTTAAATACAAGCTCTTCAAAAAATCTTGAAAATGAAAGGGATGTGCTGAGACTGTAGGAGCACCGTGGCTGGCATAGAAGTCCTGTGGCTGCACCCTACAAAGCAAGGAAGGTAGTCAGCAGTAAGTAACACCTAAATACTTAGTCCAGGAGTATATATATACTTAGTCCATAGTTTATATTGTGGATACTACACTCTGGTCTTGAGATTTTGCTGAATAAGGAGTGTGTTCCCAGATCCCTTTCCTTTGGACGTGGCCAATGGACGAATGGCCCTGGGTGGGACCACCTTCACTGGCTTATTCCCTGGTTGTCCTGTCAACCCATGGTACCTGGAGAAGAACAATAGTATTTCCTGACTTGTGAGTGCTTACAATTCTTCTCAAGTTTTATAACTCCATAGGGCAAAATTTTCCACTAATACCAGATAATGCACACAAGGCTGGTAGCCTTCAAAACTCGGGGTGTGTAGCCCTCCTACCAAGAGTCAGTTGGCAGCTGCAGACACAGGCTCCAAATTTTAAAGGACGTCATCCTGGAAAATCTAGGAAAATTGTAGTGCATTTTCTCATGCTTGAGGAGCTGAACCCATTGCAAACAGGGATCAAATTGCTGTCAAGCAATATTCTTACTAAAGGGAGAAGAAACCCCAAGGTAGAGTAGCCATATTTAATTATTAAAATATAACTACAGCTCAAACAATTTCAGTTTTCTGGAGGAGGCTAGTGGCTTGCTTTTCCCATTCTGCTGTATACTTCTCTTTCAGTCTGACATTATTAATTTTTGACAATTTTCAAGGCCTGTTTTAGACTAATCTGATCTGATGGAGTGACCTATTTCTACTACCTACTCCCCTCTCTCCTCCTGACACTCTCCTCTCTGATGGCCACTCTGGCTAACTCCCACAGCTCTGCTAACAGCTTTTGTCATTTCAGCTCTTGGAAGAGTACCCATAATGGTGAGAACTGAACCCAGTTTCTCAGCTCACGGGAATTTTTAAAGCCCTTTCTCCCGTCTCACACACCTCACAGGAAACTCTTACACAAAATCTTCTCTTCTTTTTGCCTAGGCTCTAGTCTTCTCATCCCTCATGCTGGGAAGTATTCCTGTTGATTCGATGAACCCAGGCACATTTAGGTAGACTTAGCTGGACTAGATTTCTGTATTCCACCTGCCAATTTTCCCCCACTTAATATTATCACTCCCGTTGTAGCAGAAATGCCCCTCAAACATATGCAAAACAATCAGACTGTGGACCAGCCCACCAGCTCTACATTTTTCCTCCCTTACCTCCACCTCATGCCAGCCAAGGGTCGCTCCTCCTGTGGGATCCCTGCACTGGAAACATGGAGGGGCTGCAGAAAGCAGAGTGGGGTGGGGATTGTCTTCACCCTTGACTTGAACTACATCAGGCTGCTCACATCTGAGTAGGGTTTTTTCCAGAACAAGCGTTGTGAAGCTGTCAGGGTCTGTCCATACTTGGACTTCTTTTATGACTCACAGTGAAAAACAAATCAAAAGCTCCAGAATTTTGGAGATTGTGCAAATCCCCCTTGGTTTTGCTCTGGGATTAATCTTCTGCCTTTATTGTTTGTTGGTGGGGTTTTTTTCACCACTATGCAAGCTATTGCCCTTTTCAAACTGCTCGACAGAACACTGCTCAGTGACACAATGCCAACAAGCAAAATGTTGAATTATTAAATGCTCTTTTCTAAACAATATGGGACAGCTCCTGACCAGAAAATGGACCATGGCCAGAGACACTGGGAGAAATACCATCACCTTCTCATATCAGTGCTGGGACTCAGTATAACATCAGTACTTAGGGGTCTAAGTGTCTTAAAACAGGATTCTGAGTCATAAGAGATATAATCAAAAGGTTTACACTTTTTACATTTAATCTTTATACTAGGACAAGCTGAAAGAGCTTGGAGTTTTGTTATTGATTCTGACCTAATGTGATATTGATATGAATTTTAAATGCTGCCTGTAGATAGAAATGGTGCAATGATCAGATCAAATACAGTCTATTAGTGTTAGCCTGGGCAATTTTGTATTGTATAACATAATAAAAATTGGACAAGACCTTACTTTTTTTCCTGTGTATGAAGATGTAGCAGGTATGTGCTTTTTATGTTCTCGTGTCTAATCAATATATCCTAGTTTTTTGGACTGGTCACAGAGTCACAGCCTAAGGACTGATAAAGCTTAAGTGCTGGGACTTTACTTCATACTGTTGTTTTCCCTTCCATTTCTGTATAATCACTGTCATTCTGGAGAGATAAGTTATTGTATATTGAGGAACATATTCACAGCCCTTTTGTGTTTGCCTTCATAATAATAATAATAACAATAACAAAAGTACTGGTGGTAGCAATAGTACAAGCAGTAATAAAAATCTAAATACTTGTCCTGAATAGTATCCTATTGTGTCTGCACTCTAATCTTCGTAAATGCTGATCATCTTTTGTCTTCCTAGAGCTAGAAGATGCTTTACTCTTTCAAGTTTTTCTTCACAGAACCTCCTTTCAAGGTTGAGGTATTGTTAGAAGCTAACAACAGTGGCTTTGAAATATATCATTTAAGCTGGAGAGTGACAAACACCCTACTCTGCTCCTGGGAGAGTAGCTGTGCATTCACTTAATGAGGTAGCTGAAGACATCTCTCGTCCTTTCCCCACTTTGAGACCAAATGCCAGAGGCAAAATGGTGGGTTTTCCTTGCATGTGTGCGAAGATTTCAAGCTCTGTGTCTCCGTGCACTTACAGCTGTTGTCACCTTTCTGGAAGGGTCATTTTGACTTGCATAGTTATTAAATCCCGTCTCCTTTGTTCTACCCAGATCAATCCTAGGCCAATGTACTGAAGGAGCAATGTCTGCTGAGAAACACTTCTTTGTAAAACGGAGGGTGATGGTGAATATTGTTGGCAGGCAAAGGCAATACAAACTTGCGCATATTCTGCTCCCTTTTGGGTCGATGACATCTCTTGGTGAGAGGGTAGCTGGGGCTCTGTGACCAATATGCCTGTTACTATTCATGCAGAGTGGCTATAAGAGCACAACTGTACCAATTACGATAACTGGATGGTTCAGTGGCACTGAACAGAGGCAGACGGAGAAGTATCACTTAGTGATCTTTGTGTGCAAGAAGCTGCAGACAAGTATATGGGAACAAGGAACTCTCCATCTAACCCAAAAGATGCCTTGACCTGAAAAACTCATTTGCTTCATAACCGTGGCTGTGTCTTATGCACTGCTTTCTTTACAATACACACTTCAAATATTTACTCCAGGAAAAGGTCCTGGAAAAGGGAGCCTATGTAGCATCTCTGTATGTTCTATTTGGAGCATATGCTCAAAAAGAATTCTTACAAACTCTTATTTGTGTAGCACTTGGATAATGAGTATGCCTGAAATTATAAATATAGGGTAAATGTCATGTGCCCAGGGAAGAATTAATCCATGAGATACGTTACAGATTTATGATGCATAGCTCATTAGGTTTTGTTAGCTGAATGACCAAAGTTTCAATGGAGACAGACTGCCAAACAGGAAAGGAGGCAAAGAAAGCCCAGTCAATTTGTTCTGAAGGATCCATTCTTTCCATATGACATTCTGTTGGGGCAAGCCTGCTTTAAGTCAAGGCGTATGCAATTGGTTTAGGCCACAGTTTGGTTTGATGTTACTTAGCAATCCTCATCAAATGTCATTTATTTCATCAAAGCAAAGGAAACAGAAACTTGTCTAGAAATTGGAAGCCCTACTCATTAATCTAATGAGAGCTATTCTTTCTTCCCATTTCACTTTCATGCCTGTTGGGGACAAGAAGGCTCTTCGTTTTATCGTCATTGTCCATACAGCTATCCTACACTGCAGAATCCATGATGACTGCATTTTCGAAAGAGTATCTCCCCAGGGATTGTAATTATTCATCTTTCAGGAGACACAAGATCTATAATACACAAGTGCTGCAGACAAGAACTAGTTTACAGGTTTATCTCATGACTGAAAGTATAATCCATCTTCCCTGGCATGATTTAGGAGGTGCCATGTACGAAAAGAAAGTAAGTGGGTCGACCCCATTTCAACTTTTATTCCCTTGTTCACACTGGTCCTATTATTTTAATTAAAGAGAATTAACGCTTGAGTGAGCAGAAGAAATGGGTCCTATTTCCTGTATCCTGCAACACACCTTGTAGCCATCAGGATTGTTCCTGCACCAGGTTTGGACTCCCTGTGAGCTGCCTTTCCCCAGCAGTGACCCAGCCTGCCATCACCTCTGCTATGAGCAAGCAGAACAAGGAAGCCCCATTTTCTAATGGAGACAGGGGCTTGAGGCCTAAAAACCTTGACATCTCCGTGAGTTAAGAACCAAGCTATTAATAGAGAACTTGACCTTATTAATGGGATTTTCCTAATTATTGCATGGTAGGCCTGAACAGGGATTCCCAAGCTTCACATGTTTCCTCTAGTGAATGATACCTCAAGACACTTTCTGGTATCTCATCTTTTCCCAATATGTCGGTCATCCCTCACTATCATCACAGAATAGCCTGTGGCTATCACTGCAATTAATTTCCCAGAAAAGTTTATTCTGAAGATGGCATTCAAGGTAGCTCAAGTTTCTTGGAATATACTTTAGCATCTAATGAACTGTCATCATTTTGTTTAAAAGAAAATCTGAATGAACATGGCTCCAAACTGAGAATTTGTCTGGATAACAATATGATATGAGTGACCATATTACCTCCTAAGCACTTATTTTTTTCACCTAAATCCCCACATATTTCTGATTTCCATGTATGCTAAAATCCACTTTGTAAACAACTCATTCCTCTGTGTTTGTTCTCCCCACACCCTACAGTAACCATCTGCTTTTCCTAAAGGGTAAACATAGATTGTCTTTTTCATTCTGAGACATAAAATGTTACTCAAAACCCCCAAAACATGTACATTTTTTATACAAACCTTGCTCAAATCTACTTTTTGTGGTCTTACATACAGCCTTGGCTGCTTAAAGGGCATCAAGTACTATCCAAAGAAGGTAAGAAAGGATTGCTACCATTGGTCGACAGAGAGAGCACAGGGACCCCAACATCAAGTACATTAGGAAGTAGGCAACAGTCCTGGATGCTCACATTGCAAAGTATTTCAAATAACTAGACTCAGACAGGCAGGAACACCTAAACTGTGCTCTAGACATCTAAATATAAGGATCTGTATTTCTCCTGATGCGGTGGCTGACATTATTGATTCTGAAAGCAACAGAAGGAGCATAGCTCTCTGCCTTGCTTTTGCCATTAGAGATTAAATCAGCTCTGCTGGGTCTTTGCAGGTAAAAGAGATGAAAAAGCTCTTAACATACAGTTCGAAATTACAAACAGCAGAGTTAAAGGGCCTAAATCTAATCACTGCAACTTTAACTATATGAAGCTGCTGTTTGTAAATACCCCTAAAGTATAATAAGATGGATGGAAACCCTAAATCTAGGCTTCTTTGAACATGTAAATCCAAAGACCATTGCTTCTTCTTGAGGCTGTCTCTTATGTGGAGCCTGTTCCCTGATTAAAGGCTTTCAGATAGACAGTGCTGCTATATCAAGACACCAGTTACTTGTTAGGCAGAATTACTGATTTTAGAAGGGAGTCACCCTTTGAAATAAATCTCATGATCTGGCCAATATTTAGGAAAAATATCCTCATCTGTAATATTTATCACTCATTCAATTTATACCACCTAAGGTGAACTAGGTTCAAAATAGATCTTATTTATTCTTCACCATTTCACATCAGTGAGTGAGCTGGCTGATTTATACCATCATTTGTATCACCATAGTGTCTAGGACAACTTGCTTACAGTAACTGCCTTCACTTTCCTGGCTCACGTGGACTATCATGCAAACAAAAAAAAGCTTGCAAACACTGCAAGGAAACTATCACAGGTAAAAAATAAATTCACGTGAGATCGTTTTCACAAGACCCAAGTCTTGCAACACACAGAAACTACCCACAACTAAATGAAATTTTGTGCCTCACCTACTCAGACAACAGTTCTTACTAAATTACATAGTTCTTCCAAAAAATCTAACTCATGTGTTTATTCTAAAAACCTTTCAGGTTTTCAGCTCACCTTCATTTTCATGCAATTTTAGGATGGTAAATTGTGGGAGAAATTGATTTGTCTGGACTCATATATTGCTAGTTCTCTGTATCTGCCTCCCGTGTTACTACAGTTTCTCCCTGACGCCTACCCTCCTTTGACATTTTTCTGGGAAGCTGACCACTGTGCTTCAATTTATTAAGCCTTCCCCATGAAGATATCAATTGCCTCCTGGCAACAGGGACATTATATATCTTTGGGGGAGAGATGTTTTCAAGAAAATTTACTGAGTGAGATACGCCACTTGCTGTTAGCTCTTTAGAAAGGAGGACACTATTTACCCTTTCTTGCATCAAAATTTTACAAAGGCAGAAATACTGCCTTTTCTGTCAAAACGGTCACTGGCAGAGAGGTGAAGAGGCAGCTTTAGAACAGACATGTACAACAGTGGCTTTTCAGAGAAAAAATCCTGTTGAAGGGGAAAAAAAAAACTTATATGATCCTGCCTCTGATACTTTGCAGTTTTGGTCGAGAGATTTGCTGGAAGCCCTAATGCAGGCAAGCTCCCTGCCCCCAGACACCAGGGCCATGCTTGCTGCTCTGCCTTTTTGGTACTATCCCTTACTTACATCGAGGAAAACACTGATTCGTAGACAAGCATGTTCTTGATTTGAATCTGTTCATGACAAGAGGTCGTAATCATTGCAGTGCTGAACGTATGCAGTCACACGACTGTGTGGATTGCAAAAGTCATTTTTTTTTAAATAATATACATTGCAAAAATTGACACTAACTGGGCACACCAGTTGCTGGCACCAGGACATAAAATGAGGAATTGCATGGGCAGAAAGGAAACAGTCAATATAAGTAACAAAACAAAATGATGTGACACTGTATCCGGAGAACTTGTAATCCAGTTCTGGAGTCATATAAATGCTTAAATATAAAGAGTAAAAGCTGAGGCAGAAAATTCCCTGAAACACCTCAATTTCTGAAGTTGCCAGCCCACTTGTGCCAAACACCACAGGTCCCACTCCTTTAAGGCCATTTGCACACAACACCTCCCTCACAGCTTCCTCCATCATCCCCTTATCGCACTGAACTCTTGTGACGACATCCCCAGGATATGGCAAAGATCAGCTCCTTGTCTGTGCAGGTTCCCTCACTCCTGTGCAACTTGCAATCTGATTTAAAATGAAACGGAGGCTGGAGAGAGAGCAAAGGAAAATTGTATTAAACCCGATGCTTTTAGCATCAAATAAAGCTCTTTGTGCTTCCTGTTACAGGAAGCAAGGCCTAAATGAGGGGTTTGGGGCTACAGAAGAAAGGAGACTTTCCTAAGAACCCAAAAAGGACCATAAGGAATTCAAAGATCTTGAGAAGCAACTGAAAGTTGCTGGACAGGAGCTAAGACTAAGCAACTTTCTAGCAACCTGTTTTGCTTTCAAGTCTTTTATTTAATATGTCATCCATATCCTGCTTTGTTCTGCTCCAGGTTACTTTCACTGTGCCTTAATAATTTGTCGCTGGTCTTTTTCTTTAGTTGTGCTCATTTCTGCTATAAAGCACAGCTTTGGTCCTCAGATACTTTTCCTCTCTTTTAACATGCTCACTCAAAAGGAAATGAGAGGTGGATCCTTCTGAAAGTGTCAGCCCATTTGTTGGGCCAACCTAGTGATACAACTGATAGAACCAAAACTAAAGCCAAAGCAAATAAACTTTGCAAGGCTGTACACCAAAGAGTGTACACAGCAACTGATGTAAGGCTCTTCAGCACCATGCTACCGTGAGTTAACCAGGTAATCTACTAAATTTAGAAATACCGTCCACTTCACAGGCTGCTGGATCTACTTTAAATGGCAAATAACTGGGGAAAAAATTAAGATGGGATGAGGTGTCCATTCGTGCATTCTTGGACGAGACAGCCGCTGGGTATTAAGTCAAAGGCCCTGTGTGGGGTGGTACAGTGAAAGTGATTTCTTAAGACAAAATATGGGCCTAGATACCTTGCTGACCACCCATTTGTGAGTAAGTGAAAGGACATACATCACTGGAAAATATTAATAGCTAGTCTTCAGGGAAAAACAGTGGAATACAGTCAGCATTAATCACATCCCTGACTCTATCTCGGGAGCCAAGAAGAGGTCATTTTTTTTTCCATCAGGAACATCTTGGTACTTAAGGGAAAAAAATGCATTCACACTTAAAGGTTTCTGTGGTGTAACCATAGAGATGTGTTAATGTAATAATCACACACAGCCATGTAGAGGCTTGTGCTGTTTTGTGCAAAGGGAGTTAGCAAAGTCCAACCTTTCCCCACACAAATGCACCCTTTTAAAAGTAAAGATAAGCAAATATGTAAGTTTTACAAAAACAGAGTTTTTATTTAAAATTTAATAAGCTTGCTTCCACTAAAAATAATTCTCTTTGTGGTCTAAATTTGTGCCAGCGTCTCCATGTGGTACAAATAAGTGCACCCAGGGCAGCTCTGGAGATTTGCACCTGCTAAGAATCCAGTCCATCATTTCCTTGGGGCTTTGACATTTTGAGGACTGTGCTACGACACGCTCAGCAATTCTGAAATGCCAGAGTGATCCCACACTGTCACTACGTGATCCTGCTAAGCACAACAACAAAGCCCAGTTTCTCCGTGCCACGTGCAGCGTACATTTCAGCACACAAGTTTACTTTCCTGCAACAGCAGTTTGCCTCCCCCTCTAATTTTGTCAGGAATTATAACGGATCTTCATACATGCTCATCGGATGATATTGTCTCAGCAAACTGATTTGTTACAGCTTCTGGGCAGGATGAAAATTCATTACACTAATCAGCTCCTCTGGTAATTCCATGGAGGGCTGCTCTCAGGCGTGGTGTGGAACCACAAATACAAATATTCTTAGTGTCCAGTAGTTTTATATTATGGTGAGATATCTTAATTGTCAGTTCCTTTGCTGACATGTACGTGTGTACTGTTAACTTCATACTGAGCCACACTGAGCAGGCATAGTAAAACCCAGAAGAATGCACTGTTTTCCATATTTGTAAGAGCCAGCCCATCTCTGTGGAAACCCATCCCCAGCACAGCACAGAGACATCTGGTAGTTAACAGCGAAGCCGCAAATCATCTCTAAACTCACCTAAACAAAGCCACAGCCGATCTAATCTATTGCTGGTGACAGTCCAGCTTCCAGTTACTCTAAGTGGCCCCTATCAGCCAGCCCCTATCCCCTCCAGCAGCCAACAGGAAAAACAAATCCTTCTGGGTTTGAAATGAAGTGAGGGTATTTGGGTAGTGGGGTGGGGAAGGAATTTAAGATGAAAAGAATTACACAAACATTTCTCACTCACCCAGGAGTCTGTCCCCTTTAATCTTGAAAACATATTTCATTTCCAGCTCTCTGACATGTTCAAAAGCATCATTTCTCTAAAGAGTGAGAGGATAATAACCTGTCTGGGCATGAAAAAGTATTATGATACATTTAGCTGGTTTCCATTCTGTATATCCACATAACTCCTGTGAGTTTGTGATTACCAATATACACGGAGTACAGCTACAATATGTTAAGCTGTTTTTCTGCTCCTAAAAAGGTTGTTACTTGTTTCTTTCTTTCCTGAACTGTGGCACCACAAAATATATATTGTACTCATTGGCAGGCAATTCTCTGATACTCCACTGCTTTCGGTTCACAGTAGCACTATCTGTTTATATTTCAGCTCTGAATGTGCACACACCGATGAGTACTTGGCCCTAGGTATAAAAGACCGCACTTCTCCATGGCTCCAACTTACTTGCCCTGGCAGCTGGTGCCATATAGCTCTGAAGTTTGTCTGGGTGATGCTCATCCCATCAGGGTTGCAGAATGAGGAAAATGCGGGCAACTTTTCAGGGATTTAGAGCATGGCCTATGCAAGGATCTACATGAATAATCCCCCTTTCCCCAGGTTGTTATGTCCCCTCCAGGAACTTCATTTACCCCAAAGAGCTGGCATAAAATATAGGGAACAGTCAGAGCTCTGACCGAGCTTCAACTCCTGCACGTGCCACCAGCAGTTAAGAGCAACAAGGGAAATCCTACCAAGTATCCTCACACTCAAGCAGAGAAATAACTTTTTCCAAACTTTTTTTTTCACAAAGGTATTTGGGCTCTTAATAGTGTCACCAGAAGGACTGAAAAGCAGAGAACTTGTTTTGAATGTAGCCTTATTTGGGAACTTTGTACAGACACATTATTTAGAGAGAACTCTTTGACAAATAAGAGTATGGTGAGTGCTAAACAAAGGTGATCCATTCAAATAATGTCACAGCCTGAAAGAAAATACCACTATCAGAACTAGTCAAGTGTGTGTCCGTCACAACTAATAGCTCGTGTCAATCCTCCCTGTGTGACAAGCCTTGTTCTCCCAGGCAGGCGGAGCAGCACCAGCCCAGCAGCAGCCGGGATGCTCTGAGCAACTGCAGGGAGGCAATGACCAGCTGAGACCCTCCAGCTGGCCAGGGAACTGCTGCAGCCCCAGGGGCTGTGCCCAGAGAGGCACAGGAGCAGGACCGGGGTGGGGGGGTGTCAAAGGGCTGGTAAAGCATCCTTGAAAAGACAGGTCACAAGCCAATGCTAGACTAACACGAGGAACCAGTTCATTTATTACTTGACAGCTATAATGGGTGGGGTTGGAGAAGAACGCATCTATGGGTCCCCGAAGCACTGCTGCTGTCCACAACAGCATGGATGATATGAACAAACATAAAAGTATTGATAGCAGTGCAACTCTGGCAATTTCATTAAAAACCCCCCCCCCAAAAAAAAACCCCAAACCAAACAACCTTAGTTCAAAAAGGTGCAGTGAGACAACTGTGAATTTCCTTCCTTGTCTTGGTTTAAGTCATGCTCAGTTCAAGTTACATGAACACATGTATCTTGGATCTGTAAGGGCTTTGTTGTGGTTACCAGGAAAATAGAAAGGAATGACTGTGCTGCTGATTTTTTTCCAATTATGAAATGAAGGGTAAATGACTATAAAAGATGAGTGACTTGTACAGAGAATACGTGATATTTTTGCTCCTCTTCCTGACTACTGCCCCTGTAATCGTATAAGTAATTGAGCAGAGACTACACCAGCCCTTACAATCTCTCTTCAAGGCACTTAGAAAGGATGAGAACACATTTTGTCTCATTTGCAGATAAACTTCACAATTTTGAAGGTTCCTATCCCAGAAAATCAGATTTATGGGATAAAACAACCATAGGGGGAATGTGAGTCTGATGGAGGAAGAAGGGAATGAGGGCTGATTAGGTTAATGATGTGTCCACAGAGTTAACCATGTTTAAACTGAGGCCAGGGAACAGGGCGATGTCCTTACCAGGCCTCCTTGATCACTCCCTATATAGAGAAAGTGAAAGAAAGGGGAATAAGAAAATTCCAAAGAAAGAATATGTTGGAAATAGTGCAGAGCAAGGTAGAAAGAGGAAGAAATACAGGAATAGAATGGAGAAAGGGCTGTACCAAAAAGCAGGTAACAAACTGCACAATATCCCATGTAACAGGGATTGGTCAGTCCAGCTTGTGGTTTGTTCTTCCACCCTTCTTAATTTCACAGGGTGTCTGTTAAATGTATTCAAAAATAAGATGTGTTTCTTTATATTAGATGAATTTAGTAAGTTCAAACCACCTCTAAAGTGCATTAGCAATGCTTTAATACTGAACAGAGAGGAAAGGCCAGCCACAGTTCTTCCTCCCCAATACACGAGGTCTTCAGCACTGTACTCTCTGCCCCAAAAATACATGCTAAGAAAGAGACATTCTAATCTCTACGGACCATTGACTTCAATGGGCTTTGGATTTCTTGAGCCATTCACTTTTTTATTCTAAAGAAACCTAGAGAAAGCGAGTGAAGATCAGAGGCAGCTGAATGTCTTTATGTGTAAAATAACCTGAAAGACAGGACTTAACCCAGCAAAAGGGAGAGAAAATTCACAGTCCACCTACTCTATCCAGCCATAGATTTGTAATTGTGCCACTTGTGATAAAACTAAAAGCAAAAAGTTAAAATTACATGGGGAAGGGAGGAGGGTCATGAGTTTGAACTAAAAGCTTGAAAAAATCATTTGAGGACTTCACCTGTCCCTCCTGATTTCCTTTTAAGACTGACAGCATGTGGCATTATCTTACTCTCATTTTCTCCAAAGGGAAAATATGACACTGTCTTAACATTAAATTAATCAGAGGAGCCAAATACATCTGTATGCACAACATATCTGCATCTTTCTTTCTCAGAAAACTTTCTACCCCAACTGAGCACCAGCTGGAAGAGAAATTCTTGCAATGGAGCCCTTTCTGTTTAATTCCTTAATCTTCTCAACATCCTCAAACAGTAGGGGTTCTCTTAAACCCGCCTAAGAAAGTAACATCTGCACTGTTGAAAGAGCAGAAGCACCAGAAGGCAAGCTACTGAGGTCTCAGCTCCCTCTCTCCTGCTCGATAGTTTTCTCTTGAAAATGGCTGTTAAGGACAGTTTCTGTTTAAGGCAATGACACAAACTGGGCAAAACCCAGGGGCTGAAATATTTTCTATTTCTAAGCAGTTATGCCACTCCATTCATATGCTATGGCAAAGGCAAGGGAACTTTAAATGCCAGCAAGACCACCGAGATGGATTAACCCACAGAGGTGGATTAATCTGTAAGTGTTGTTATTCCCTGAAAGTTAGTAGCTTTCCTCCCTTCAACCACCTCTCCTTATTATTCATGTTTAGTATTTTGACAGCTTAAGCCACAACGACATTCCTCTCTGTGATTAGTCCTGGAGCTTTATTATGGGTTGCAATGCCTCATGGAGGTTTGGGGTTAAGTGATGTGGTAGATCAGATTAGTTGAGGGGCTGCCTCCCAAATGCCCAGGCCCTGATTTTATGGGTCTCCTGGTTAACACAGCCTTACAAAATCCTGTGAGAAGTTAGGCACAGCACTCACAGTCTTGCTATGTCTTCTTGCAGTCTAACCAAAAGGGAAAAAGTTCTCTCTCCAATTAGAATTAGATGTAGAATGTGTATTAATGTATACAATTCTTATGTATTAATGTTTTATAAATCCCAAATCAGACTAATTTCAGATGATCAGGTGGGTCACTCATTTCATTCTGGTCTCTCTTTGAATATCTGACTTGTTTCTGCCCTGTCCCATTTTTTTGCCCCCCTTTTTCAGCTCACACAATGCTGCAGTAAAAGTATGTGCTGCAGAAAGGAGAGGTGACTGTAGCTAGTCTTGCGCTGTTAGACTGGCCTGTTTCTTAAATGGCACCCACAGCCAATTAAGGCAAACTTTTTACCGATCCCCAAGAAAATTTTCACAGAAATTCTCCACATTTCCTTCTTTAATAACCCTCCAACTTTATAATAGAAATCACTTAGTCTGGAGAAGAGAGCCTGACCCATACAATACCTTAGGGTAAAAGCTGCTTTTTTGGAAGAAATACAAGATGGGGAGTGAAAACTGGGCACCAAAAAGGGCGGGTGCACAGTGATAAAATGCACCTTTTTGGTCTTTGACACTTTCATTCTTCTGCTTCAAGTCTGTAATTTATGATAGGATGTACTGGATGTACTGTGACTTCTGGTGAGGACTAAATGTAAAGAATGCTCTAGTTTAGCTTTCTGGGCTCAAAATCTGTGACTTGTTTCATGGTTGGCACACAGACTCAGAGCTTCCCTCAGTCTTGGATGGAAAGCTGCTGGCTCCTTACCAGTGTGAGATCTGGCCAGAAACCAGCAATTCACTGAACTGCAACACCACAGAAAAGACACCCAGGTGAGACATTTAGATGGCAATGCAGTGGTGGTCCAGAAGGACACTGGGGACCTGTGTACAAGCAGCCCTGGAGCCCGGTGGCCATTGGTAGGGCAGAGTGTCTGTGGGCATTCTCTTCATTCAAGCGATGCTGATAATGGCAACCACTCCCTCTAGAGAACACACCCCAGTTTCCGGGTTGTGTATACCCAAAACAGATAAGAGCCTTGAGGCAGGCGTTCTGATCTCCTCTCTCTTCCAGATGATTTCATCATACAGAAGACACCAGAGCATCCCAGACTCTTGAATCAGGTCTTAATAAACCGTACAAATAATAACTCAAAGATAGGTAAATTATTTCAATAGGGAAAATTCAGACTGAATGGGTGAAACATTAACTAGAAAAGCAGGTAAACAGCCTTTCCTTCTCCACAAGTTTCCGGAAATGTAGGCCCATTCCTCTAGTCCTTGTTCAATTTCACTGGCTTCCTGAGCCAAACAAATCCCACCAAGGTCTGGCATTAAGCCTGCTTCCCTATCACAGACAGGCTTCCTTTTCATCACGCACGCTTCTCAGTCAGCTCCCTAACTTCTGCCCTTTTTCCCACTGCCCACCCCACCTTCATTTGGGATGACTGTACCATGCCCACCTCTTCTTAGGAAAAAAGCAAGTATCTTCCCTTCATCTCCTCTCCTGAGCTTTTGACTTGACCCAGAGATCAGCAATGAGGAACTCCTTGCTCTCATAGTCTCTGTAACACAATGTACAATATACAGTAGCATAGTATAGAGTAGCCTATATAGAGTAGCATAATATAGAGTAGCATACAAATTAGAGGAGGAATACTTGTGTTCCCAGGTTGTAGTGTACGCTGCTGTTTTTATGTCTGCAGTGTTTCTAGTAGGGGTCAAAGTTAATGCAACAGTTCCTGAGAAATGGAGCACAATTAGTAAAGGCTCCTGGAAGGATGTAAGGTAGAAAAATTGATCTTTGCAAACCGTGGCCTTAGCCTGCAAAGAAGCAGTTGATGATCATGATGCTTTCTGACCTGTCAGCATCATGGTAGTATATAACAAAGGCTGCTGCTGTTCCTCCCCGGAGCTGCATTGGAAACAAGAGTGGGTTAAGGGCAGAGGGCACTATAATGCCCCCTCAGCTATCCAAACGCAAAAAGAGATACACTTCATGGCTGAGAAGAGCTTGTAAAATAAAAGCTTAGCACTGTTGTTGACATACCAGCCCAGTGAGAGTCCCCATTCAGAAGGTCAGATAACTTCCCTCACTATATCTTAACCAGGAGGCTCTGTGATGAACTCTGATTTGGAGTCAGCATCTTTTCATTTCTGTCCTGACCCAGATCCTGAGCCTTTGCTCCAAACTGGCATCAGATTGGAGGGATCAGAGGCTACTTTACTCTGTTGTTGGCAGCTAGGTGCAAGACTGTCCTGGGAGAGGTGGGGTGGAAGGGTTGCAAAAAAGGGTCTCAAAAAATTGATACCTTCACCTCAGAAATCCTAAACTGACAATGTATAATCTGATGGTGCCAGAGCTACTTAATATGTTGCCCTTGTGAGGTGACAGCTCTGGTCTGCTGAGGGTTTTAATGGAATAGCAGTTGGGTAGTGATGTACACACATGCACCTCTTGCTTCCAGTTCTCTTAACCTCATTGCTTTGGTTTCCAGGTTTAGTACTTTGAGGGTGAGGATGGAAAAGAACAAGTTGTGAGAATATTTACTTCCTTCCATTCTTTCCTTCCTTCTTTCTGTCTGTCTGTCTTTTTAATCAAAATCTCTGCAAGTGTGCTGAGAATGGGAGGGCTCTGTTGCAGTGTTATTACCGAGACCACTTGTGAGACTTTCTCATTAGCCTGTGTAATGGGAAGCCAATCTGCTGCTCAGGAAGCAGCACTGTGAATGATTTTCAGCCACAGATGATGCAGCCTGGCTTTGAACTGCTTAGGCCTTGTTGTAACAGAAGCTCCAGCAATATTAATTTAATGTGCATTGACCTTTCCCTGACCTGGGAGACAGAGAAGGCTCCTGCACTGGCTTATCACCATGCCTTTTTCTGTAAAGGTTTTTGCTTGGCAGATTACAAGGAGGAAATTATTAAATTCTGTCTACAAAAGGTGCAGTTTGTTTGGCTTCAGCACGGATGGGGGAGAGAGGCAAAGTTGTTTATTTTTCCCCACCTATAGCCACGCTGAGGACACGTGACAATTTTGAAACCTTAAAGGGCAGTGGCATGAAGTGAGGGCAAAGGAATAATCTGGACAATGGGTGGCCCTAGGGCATTAAGAATAACTACTCCTCTCGCCTTTTGTTGCTGCTCACACCACTTGTCACTCACCAGGAGGCCTGTATCACATAGGATGAACCTGGGCATGACAGGAAGTTACTGAATATAGACAAACCCATCAAGTCTCAGTCTTTGGACATGAAACTCTAAACTACCTCCTGCTCCTAAGATGGGATCACTTGTATGTGCAGTTGCAGAGCCACAGGCTTTACATTTCCATGTCCTATCACAGCAGAAGAAAGACTGGGGATGTGCCATAATGTGGTGGATCCCTTGACCCTGAAGAAGCCTGAGATACTACACAGTAGCTGACCAGCACTGCCGTAGGACCAAATGCACCAAAATTTGAGCACCCATAACACAATCATAAATGAGGAGAAGTGGAAACGTGAGACAGATATGAAGGGGCATGAAGAAAACACATCTTCCTTGCAAACCAACCAAAACTCAAGGGAAGAGATCACGAAGAAGCATAGCACCAGATAAAAGATTACTGCTCAGCCAAAAGCATAAGACTTCATACTTGAGATGGATGAGCCTTTGCTGACAATACTGCACAACAAACACAGTGCCCAGCTGGGCCAACCATGCCTCAGGACCTGATGGCATAGTTTTATCTCATTTGCCATTAGAAAGTCATTTTTGTTCTGTCTTATGCCTCCTTGCTCTACAGATTACTCTGAAAGTTGAGAAAAAATCAATGCAGTTTCACTTGCCTCATTGGAAGAAGGTCATTATGCTTCCATTCCCTCCTTGGCCTTTCTTGCTTCTCCAGTTATGCATTGCTGGCCTACTCATGTGGCCTTTGTTTTGATCTCTGCACTACATGTCGAGCCTTGGGAGAACTCACCTGAGGAGAAAATGGACATTTGTCAGAAATACCTATGCAAAGACAGAGCAAGATGGAGCCAGTGGTGTCTCAGGGACCCTGGCCTGGATGCAAAAGAATTGTGCCACATTGAACTGCCATGATAGCGGTTGCCACCTTTGCTGATCTTGTAGGCAAACGTTGGACTGGTGCCCACTGCAAAGGAGCTGTGAAGTCTCACTTTCCAAAGTGCTGGCCGATTAGCTGCAGGGCTATGAACCCTTCCTCTAATATAAATGCAAAACCTGTGAGATTTGGAAGAGGCAAGGGGTTTTCTTTAAAGCTATTTATCCTATGTAGAATCAGAAACCCAGAAAGAAGGAGCTGAATGTGTTTCTGGCAATAAAACAGTTTAAATAAATTGCAGATTCACAGGACAAAGCCTGGCTGCACAGAAAGCCCAAGAGGGGAAAATACTAGAGCCAACTGCACTTACCTGCTAACCCTGGCACTTCTAAAGCTCACCTCTCAGTGCTATTGGGCTGCCTTTTTGACAGCAAGCTCGAGTGTTTACATAAAATTAATAAAACCCAAATGTTTGTACCATTAATTTTGGGCTTATTATTTTTGGCATTTCTGGTATTTCTTNCAGCTCAGTGTAATCTCTGCCCTCTGTTCAGAGATCCCCTCATGGGTCCTTGCCCCAATTTGAGATCAGTCTGAATATATCCTCTGACAAAATGACTATACCCAATCTCAGCACACTCCTGCTCCACGTTCTGCTAAGTTGATTATAGAGCTAATTGGACACAGAGAACAAAGCAATTTAACTTCCCTAGAAGATGACAGCACTGAAATGCCCGGAGCCATTGAGAGTAGCTCTATACAGTAGCTAATTTTTCCACCTCCATTACCACAGGCAGCCTTCATGCATTGGAAGCTTTAAGGCAACACTTTTCATCAGAAAAGAAACGAAGTGCTCAGAAGCACACTACACCAGCCCAGGACATTAATTTGCTCATTCTCTAATCTATGTCGAGTTGTGCCCCAAATGGCCCTTTTCACCACCAGGAAACCTAAGAGCCAGCACCGTTACAGATCCTAAGAAAAACGATGCAGAGGATGGAGAGAGCCCACTGCTGCTCTCTAAAGATAGCCAAGGAAAATAGGATGAGAATAAAAAAAAAGGAAATACTGAGCATTTAGAGAAAACTAAGCAGATGAATAGAGGAATAAAGGCAGACAAGAGGAGAGGTCTCTGCTTTGCTGGTGTTGATCCCTCCCGGACACCCAAAGCAATGGCACTGAACAACTTTGGGAAGGGCTTTTTAGTCACCTGGCAAAAGGCTGCTGAGCAAGAAAGGCAGGGAGTAGTGAGGGTAAAGGCTGCTCCTGAAGTATATCTCTAAGGTTTCTGAAGTCTCTCAAAGGACTTATTTCTTCCTGGTGCTCAACATTGCTGATTCCCTGTGAGTGTGGCAACAAGGGGACCTATTTTTAAAAATTTTTCGTCTCTTGAAGTTCATCTCAAGCACCATGCTGAAGACAATGATACAGGTAAATGTTAGAATCATGGAATCATTCAGGTTGGAAAAGACCTTTGGGATTTAGTCCAACCATCAACCCCACTCTACAAAGTTCTCCCCTACGCCATATCCCCCACCACCACAGCTAAACCACTCTTAAATACATTCAGGGATGGTGACTCAACCAAGTCCCTGGGCAGCCCGTTCCAGTTTCTGACCACATTGTTTCAGCCTCGCTCATGGACTCCAGCAGAGAGAACAGCAAACCCTGCTGTTTTCTGTGGTACCAAGAACATGCTTCCTTGTGAAAACAGTAGAGCCCAGATACCCAAAACATCTCAGTCCATCATGTGACTTGAGCCCTGTCAGACACCTAAGCCCTATTCACAGCTGTCCTCTCATGATAGGTGTGGAGCTCTGTGGTAGGGGCAGGGAAAAGGCCTTTCCCAAGCGCTGCCCTGGGAAATGCAACCTGTTGTGTGTCAGCATGTCACCCCCTTTCCCAAACAAAGAGCAGCTGGGAGAAAACCTCTACTCCTAAATGTAGATTTATTAACACTCAGCACCAGGGAAGTCAAGGTCAAGGGTTAAAGCTCGCCTTTATCCATCACCTCGTGATATGACCTTGGTGGGGCTTTTTGCAAAGGGCAGGGACAGTTGATGCTATAATGAGCTGCTCTTCCCAGGAGACCCAGCATGATGAAAAAGTACAGAACATCCACCTTCATGTACCCGCACAAGAATGCTGGTTTGATTGGTAATAAGTTACCCATTAAAAATACATGGGAACTTACCTCGGAGAGTTGGAGAGTAGACCCCACAGGATAAAGTCTGTTCAGCCAGCTTTTAATGAAAGCAATTACACCCATGTATTTGAGGCTTTCATCCCTCATTCTTCTCCAAAGAAAACAGGCTTATTTCATGGAGGAAAACTAGAATGAAAAATAAATTCACAACTGTTGTTCTTTAACTGGGTCTGTTACATTTTGATATTTGAATTACAGTGTTTTTAATACAACTAAGATGGTGAATATTTAATATTATCTTACATGCAGGTATAATAGCTACTTTTCTGAATGAAATGGTTTTTAAATTCTGAGGAAATTAATAGTTTCTAAAGAAACAAGAAAAAGACTACTTGGGGGGTCACTGAGACCATTCATTTTAGTGAGTTAGCCAATATATTGAATCACTCAAGGAAGGATCTAATGCTAGTTTATCCTGAGGAACTACTGAGGTATTTGTTCATCTCTCAATCAAGACTGGATGTGACAAGGTTGGTTTTTTGAACTTAAATTCAAAACACAGTAAACAATCTGCTCTTATTTCAGTGCTCTCCTCTTTTCCTGTCCCCTCCATTCCCCCCAAACACATGTGGAGAAACTGGAGCCATTAACTCAGAGGATTTATGGATTTTACTCAGTGGATCTATGGAGTTTGCTCAATGGATCTCTAGTTCTGAACTGGAACTCCAATATCATATTCATAACCGATGCAATCTGAAGCACAGAAATTCACAGCAGACAAAATGTCATCTTCTGCTCCACTGGTCCTCTGTTACTACAGACACTGACACAGACTCTTTATATTTATGCAGGTAAGGACAGGAGAGAAGGCCAAGTCGGTCACCACTCCAGGTTGGAATGATGCCAAAACATGCTGGCATTTCAGGCAGGACAAAGGCACAAAGACTACACACATAAATCAGTTTACACCCCTGTTTGTACAGACCTAATCCACCAGGATTAAATTGTTCTCATCTGTGAACATTGCACATTTTACCTTCTGCGCAGTACAGCATCTTCTGAGGTGAAGCTAGGCATGCAGATGGAGTTCAAGCATCAGACTTACACAGAGGTGTGCTGTGGAATACTCAACTCATGACAGCTCTAAAGGCGCCCAGCAAGTTCAGAGCAGACACTGTAAAAAACAGTGCTTTTAAAATTGTCTCCAACTGGGGACCAAAAGACAAAGGAACCATAGTCACTTCCATTTTTCGAAACTTTGGCCTTGGTTTAAAGAGCTGAACTGAGAACATATGTGTGAACCATAACTGCCTCATAAACCTAAAGCAGACCTGGACCTGCAGTACACCTAGCAAATGGTCAGAGATGCAGGGTCAGTCACTTCTCCACCCACTTCTAGCAGCAGCACTGGTGAAAGCAGAGGCATAGAACGTCTGCCACAACATGCATATGATCCTGTCCCAAGAACCAGCACACCAAATGGTATAAAAACACATTAGACAACCCAGGCAAGAGCCCTGGGCCAATAGGAATTAAAGAATCTCAGATGACTCTAAATCTCTGTGTGGATTTGGATGAGTGGCTCTTTGCCTTTTTTGTCTTTCTGCTCTCTCTGGCTTTCACTCTGCCCTTCTGGGAGGCAGCCATGGCAGGCCATCATCATGGAACAGAGCTGTGTCCCCCTCTACCCCAGTGGCATCAGTGAACTGACACAGGGGAGCTCCCTTGGTAGCACTCTCCAGTGCCCAGCCCTGCCAGGGCAAGCTTTGGGTTCAGATCACATATTATTCTGCAAAACCCTCTGATTTCTCCCTGGGCACCTTCTGTGTTGTTTAGGCAAAGTGCTTCTCTCCAAGCACTCTATTCTTTCTCAATATTGCATTTACAAGAGGAATTTCCTTACCCAGAATCAGCAGATACTACCCCCTGCTCCACCCTTCCCTATCTTCCTCCCTGCCCCCGTAAAACTATTATTTAAAAACAGGAAAGAATACTTTGGCAAACAATCTTCCCTTAACCCTCCCTGCTATCTGTTTAAATATCCTTGACTGCAAGACATCCAGTACAGAACAGTCATCAATTTTTAATTCATTTAATCTCTTGGTAACTGTGTTCTCGTGAACTGAAGGGCCCCTGAGGAAGCTTCAGCGAAACCTCAGACTAACATCTTTCCCTGGATCCAGGGATGAGGTTTTGTGAATATAGTGGACTCTGCAAATGAATGCACGGGTTAACAGAAAAAAAAGTAATAATTAAACCTGAGTACCTTTAACCCTCAACCAAATCAAAACACATTGTAAACCAGAGCACTGTACCCTAATACAACACAGAGGGAAACAAGCACCAGGGAGAGAATTCCCTGCGTCAGAGTTGTTCATGATTCAGCAAACTTGGGAAGGAGCCCTCTGAGTAAACATGTGGGTTGTCTGAGCTCCTGGTCCCACTACTGCTCGTTCTTGTTCCAAGAAGCTCGGAGAACATCCTAATATACTCTCAGTAATTAAATTCTGCCTCCTTAAATGCCCTGAAGTCTCAAGAGGGGATAGTTTTTCTCCTCAAGCCTATAAGTGTGTGGGAAGCTAATACTGTGTGTATTTGCATTGTCTCCAAAAAACTGTCTTTCAAGAATAGGCAAATTGGTACCTGTGTACAGTATGAATGTTAATTGGCTCTGCAGATGCTTTAGGGAAGGGAGCAAGAGAACTCTTGGTTATATTCAATCATCTCATACAATGGTAGCACCCAAAGGCCCCAGTAAGAAGTGGCCTTCATTGTACTGGAGCATTGCATGAAAACAGGGAAAGAGCAAATCCCCGTCCCTAGTGTATTATAATGAAACAGGTTAAAAAAGAACCTGTAGCTCCAGTTCTGGGACAGACAGAAATGATGGATTTTATCTGAACCCAAGCTTTTTCATCACTGAACTACAGTTCTCTGGGGAGTCTTTTGGAAGGAGAAACAGGTTTGATTACACTAGGCATGATAGCGAACTTAGTGCATTCAGCCACATTACCTCTAGAGTGACATCAGAATCACATCAGCCTCTCTTCCTACCTTCCCCAGCCCTTATTCCAAGCAGATATCCCAGCCCAGTATTTCATTACCCTGGCAAGCTGCTCCGAGGGGATGGGCATGGCCCAGAACTGCTTGGCTTCCAGAGGTCGATGCTGAATAGCTAATTCAAGCAGACTCAGTTGCAAAGAGACTGTGACTTGTTACACTAAATCACACAACATAATTTCCTGTCTTTCCACGTGCACCTCAACGTAACAGGCAGGCTCCTACTCTAAGGTCAGGCAGCACAAGAACACAAGGCACTACGCTACAATGCTGCTCAGAAAATTACTATCTTTTTTCCTCAGGCTCCTTGAGATTACGCAATGTACAGGACATTTGAGAGGAGTGTGTGTGCCTATTTTTCCAAAAAATGGTGACTAGAAAATCGTGGTGCAAAACGTGGTCTCACTATTTAGCACTAAAGCCCTTGTCACGACACCCTCTGGTAGAGCTGCAGCTCAGCCAGACGCGTGGATGCTGGGACAATTTGCATAGTTACTATTTCTTGCACAGACTTCCCCTAATCTGTGATGCCTTTTTCTAACCAGGCTATTTGTCATTTGCCAGCAGCAACCCCTGATTCTTTGCCTGTGAACCTCCTGCTCTGTTTCACACTATTAAGAACATTATTTTCCATTCTCCTGTCAGTGGAGAGTGCTGGTGATTAGCACTGCAATATCTGGTCCCCTTTATTGAAAATGTTAATCCTTCCTTTTTGCAGGGTTTCTTTAGCCAGGGGTGTTAATACTTGGTTAATAGAATCAGGCTGCCTTTTTCTTCATCTTTTGTGTACATGTGTGTTAGGGAGGGATTCTTCTTTTTATCTTTTGGTCAGAATTTATTGTAGTCTCTCTTTCAATTCTTTTTTTCTCCAGAGGGGTTGCTTTGAGTTTTCTTGCTTTTTTTTTTTGCCATGATTATCTTAATGCTTTTCTAACATTTAGTATCCAGAACACTCATTGTTCTGTGTCTATTCTGGTCTCTACAGCCTTTCAAGGGTGCTTACGTGTGTGTCCTTGAAGGAAGTTACCTGTGTTCACTACCATCTCTCCACACCTCAATAGGAAGCAGACTGAGGGCTGGGAGCCTTCCCTCCCTCACCTGCTACACAGATGAGGCTTTCTTTGTCAGTCCACAAATCTCCCTTCAACATGAAGATCCTTTGAGCGTTCGGATGGTAAATAGCATTAAAGATCACCATCTACCACCCATAAGACACTCTTCCATGGAGAAAGCTCGATGCGAAGCATGGGGTCACCTGCTGTAACTTCAGGGATTGAAGATTCTGTCCCAGGTGGAGAGGTGGGGCTGCCAAGATCCAAATGCAGACCAGAGAAGACTGCAGGATGAAGTGCAGGCAGTTTTGTGTTGTCTTACAGTGGTGCAGTCTTTTAATGCTAATCAGGTAGTAGTTCAATGAAAATTCTTGTTTTGATATGAAGAGCACAGATCCTATCTCCCACAAAGTGCTGTTGTGATGACTTTCTTTAAAAGGAAGGGCATCACCTGGAGCAATGTAATCACCAAAGGAAGAAACATGGCAAGTTTTGTCTCTCCTGATTGCAATCATATTTTATTCTCAAGTAAAGAGAAGCTGCTGTGGCACGGGGGCTGGGAAGGAGTAGCTGTTCAGCATCTGTCTATCTATGGGACTCCAAGATCATGTTCAAGGTAGCCCCAGCAGACAGACTCTCCCCCACTGGAGATTTTCAGCAGGCAAACCTAGAGCTGGATGGAGCTATGGGAATTGGCTGACTCCCTCCCTCCCTCCAACTATTCACCCAGCTGAGGAGTGAGGAGGCCAAGAGCAACGGGAGGACACCAGGGTCCTTCCTCGCCTCGTTTACAAATAAGAGGATGAGGTTTTCAGAGTTGTCATTTTACTCCCTCCTTCTAAATTCCCATTAATATGTCTGTGCTACAGATTAGACACCCCCGCACATGAAAACGTGGGAAGGTGTTGCTCACAGAGGTGCACAGCTCCTGGTATCTGACCCACTTAGAAACGCAACAAGCTCCTTAAGACCCCTACCCTCATGATGGCACTCCAGGCGCCTGCAGAAGATGCCATCCAGTGGCAGGAAGCTAACATTACAAGAGCAGGCAATGAAATCGGCCCTTTGACACCATCCTTAAAAAAAAGTTGTATTTTGCCGTGACTTAACTACGTAATCAAAACACCCAGGATGTCTGTGGGCTGTGGTGATGATTTGAGTGACATCCACCTCTAATTATGTTAATTGAATGGCCCCCTTTTTTTTTTTTCCTCCAGAAGCCCTTAGGCTTTTGTTTGCAGGGAATAAATAAAGAGGGATTAGTTACGTTTATCCTTGTTTTCCTAAGTCTTTACAAAATATCTGCTATGTGTAATTAAGTAATTTGACTGTCCTTGACCAAGATGATAGCAAATTACCAGTGTAGGTAAGACACTACTTATGAGGTCCCATTACATTTTAAGAATAGATTACATAGATCTAGGATTTATTGATTTCTGTTTAATTTTTGACAGAAACAACTGGAAATAATGGTCTTATGAAGGTGAAAATGCAATATGCTTTGACAAGCTGTCTTTGTCTGGCAGCATTGCTTGGTTATATGTCTGTCTTCTCCACAAAGGCTTTGTATTGAGCCAGCTGCATAACAAGCCTTTTCATTGACAGCTTTCCCTTGGCCAGTGTCAAACATAGTGGTGGGATATATTCAGGTAGCCTTTGCTAAGTAATATCATCCTGGATTTGCTCTCTGTGATCCAGCTAACCGATATATAAATAATTCACACTCTTCAAGGATCCAGCTTAGTTGCTTCCCCTATGCCTTGCTGCCTCTCAAATCACTAATCCATATCCCCTTTTCTTAAAATCTGCTTCCACTGAGGTTTTCCATATAATTGTCACTACAGACTGATGAGTTTCTCTTCAAGAACCACAAAGCATTGATGTGCAGAGAGACCATAATACCATCATGTCTCAAAATAGATTCGCTTGCCCAAGGTACAGATACCGTTTCATTTACCGAGTTTGAAGGTACATTAATGAGCATGCTAGACTCTTTCAGATTCCCAGAGAATCATAGAATGGTTTGGGTTGGAAGGGACTTTAAAGATCGAGTTCCAAACCCCCTGCCATGGGCAGGGACACCTCCCACCAGACCAGGTTGCTCAAAGCCCAATCCAGCCTGGCCTTGAACACTTCCAGGGATGGGGCAGCCACAGCTTCTCTGGGCAACCTGTTCCTGTGTCTCACCACCCTCACAGGAAAGAATTTCCTCCCGATATCTAATTCAAATTGATGCTCTTTCAGTTTAAAACCCCTCGTCCTACTGCTACAGTCCCCGACAAAGAGTCCATCTCTCCTGTAGCCCCTGCTAGCTACTAGAAGACTGCTGTAAGATCTCCCCGGAGCCTTCTCTCCTCCAGGCTGAACAGCCCCAACTCTCTCAGCCTGTCTTCATAAGATAGGTGCTCCAGCCCTCTCGTCATTTTTGTGGCCCTCCACTGGACTTGTTCCAACAGCTCCATCTCCTTCCTGTGTTGAGGACTCCAGAGCTGGACACAGTGCTCCATTTGGGGTCTCACAAGACCAGAGTAGATGGGTAGAATCATTTCCTATGACTTGCTGGCCACGCTTCTTTTGATGCAGCCCAGGATGCGGTTGGCTTTCCATGCGCTCTCCTTACAACAGAGACCTGATACTCCACCTTAAAATTTACTAATCTTATTCCACCTTGGTTTTTTAGGTATAAATTCATTTAGTATAATCACATAAACCTGCTTCATACTAAGCATATGCACCACACAGCCAACAGAAGGCTTAGAAACATGTCCACAGCTCCTGACAAATGGCAAAGAGAAAAAACATCTTCCAAAGAAGCACTGCACTGGTACGTTTGCCAAGAGGCCTGGCCAGAATTGGTTACAGCCAACCACTGTGCTCTAGAAAGTGTGCTATCAAAGTTAGGTTGTCAAAATTGAAAGGCAGCAACTAATCATAATTAAAGGGTGGGTTTTTTGTCTTCCCCTGGGAACTAGCACTCAGGGTGGAAAATAAAACTCTTTCACTGAACTTCATTGTGTGGCTTTGTCTTCCGAACACACTGGGGAAAATAAGAGGAGGAGATTCAATAAGTGCATCTAGGAGAAACCTGGGATACAGCCAAGAGTCGTGATCTGGACAGTGCCAAGATGACAGGCAGCACAGAGAGGAGGGGCTGCTTCCAAAAGAAGTTTTGTAGAGATTTTATCCCTGCCAAACCCTCCTCCCAACTCTGTAAGTAAGCCATGATGGCTATGTCTTTTTTAGTATGTGCAAAATCTCTGTTCTCAGAATTTAGAATGTGGTTGTGATGTTTCCGTTTTTTGAGGAAATTGAAGTTGATTTCCTCAGAGAATTGAGCTGCGCTCAAGATGCCAATGCTCGGACAGCATTTTGGGTATTCTTGGTCAAGGTTGGCACGAAGCCTGCAGATACATGGAATAAACTGGTCTAGGTTCTCTGGGATGTGGGATTTCAGGGTTTGTTTCTCTGCTGACCTGGCCTAGCACACAGGTAGCAGAATGTGCTCCAGAGAAGGCAGCTACTTTCAAGAGTTAAGTGGAAGAAGGTGAGGGGTCTCCCAGCCCAGTCTGGGGCTGCCACAGCAGCAAACTGGGCTGAAGCACTGGTTACTCATAGCTTTGTGTGAGCTGTACCAAGGTGGGACAAGCTGACCTTACCTACTTGCTGGCATGGCTAAAGGGCAGTCCTCCCCACTCCTCTCTTCCTCCCTCCCCTGCTTGCATTTGGAGGTGAGCCTGGCTGCCTCCTTCAATCCAGATCTGACTCTCAGTCTTCTCTTGGTGAACAGAGTGGCCAGCCTTGACCAATGCACCCCTTCAGGCAGGCCAAGAAGGGGTAAGCAATCAGGATTCTTGCAAAGGCTCCCTTCCTTGAGGTTATGCGCCCTCTCTCCCTAACTGCATCCAGGTTGCCAGTTACAAGCCACCAGGGAACTCCATCTGCCCCTCACACCCTAGACAGACCACCTTCAGCAGGAAGGCCTCTCCTCTCCTCCTCTCCTCTCTTCTCCTCTCTCACATGCAGCATCACCAGACCTTACAGCTTGCCAGAAGTCTACCAGCAGCACCTGTAGTTGTGCCACCTTAGCCTGAATAGTTACTCCCACTGAGATTTATGTGAGGGTTTCATACGTGCCCCTGAGGGAAGATGCTAATTACTTGGCTTGTTTTAGGAGTTTCTGTAATACTGGCCTGGCCCTTGTCAAAACCACAAATCCCACAGATCGGAATATTAGATACGGTGTTCTTTCTCATCAAAGGGAGCTCAAACTTAGTTCAGCTTCTTTCTTCTCTGCCATGGGGAGATGCAAAACTTGTTTCTTCAGTAGCCCAGTCATTGCCCCTTTGTTCTGTTTGTACAAAGTGAAATACAAAGAATCTCAAAGAAGCAAACAACCACATTAAACTATTTTCATATTCTCATGACAAAGAACAAGCATGTCAGAAACCTTTTGCTTTTTCCCTTGGAACCTGCATTTTGATGTAGGCCCTTCTTAAAACAGCATAAAAAATAAAAAGCCCTTACTTCATTTCCCTTTTAAATTGGAGGTGAGGGAGAATCACACAGCAGATTTATTTTCCTGAATGGTCTTTTACAGCCAGCTGCATGGCAACTTGGAGCTGACACCACCCTTTCAGGTCTCTGTGTCACAGCCAGTTCACTGTTGAGAAAAAAGTAGAGATACACATGGAGGGTCACTGCTAGCTCAGGTTCTGGCCACTGCTGGGACTGGCCATTTCTCCCCAGGCAGCATATTCCAAAGCTGCCAACCCTTACCTGACTCTACCCTGCGGGCTTCACCCTCTCCTCCCCTCACATGGGGAAAGGATGACCACCTCCAAAGCACAGCTGTGCATGAACTGGAGCATAAATATAGCTTACACTGGTCAATTCAAAAGCATCTCACGGTGTGTTTATTTCTTACCACACAGCCTTCCCTTCTTTGGCTGCCCAAGACCATCGTGGAGCATGGCAGATAGGCTTAGTTAGACTCTGTGTCTCCACGCTTTCACTGAAAAACTCCAAAGCTGGGAAGATGCTGTGGAGCAGCTTTTTCTCTCCAGACACCTAACCTGAGCCTCTTGACCTCATTATCAGTGGAATGGAGGCTATCTATAACAGATTTTGTTGACATCTGACTGCTGACTATGTGGAAACTCATGCTGTAGTATCTCCTCCCCATTCAATTTTTAATAGATTTGGACACAATTCCACCTTGTTCAGAGATGTATCATCATTCTTTCTGAAATCCTAGGGTGTTTGAGGATAGCTGTTATCTTGGAGGGCTGCAGAGAGCATTGGCTCTCTCCTGGTTTTCAGTTTTCAGCGGGTGCGAGGATCAGGGACAAACAAAACGGATAAACTCTGAGTTATGTGCTTGCTGACTGAGCCTCTCTCCTATTTAGAGACAGTTCCAACTTTGCAAAGCTTTTGCTCTTGACAGACATGCTTTACTCTACTATTTTTAATAAGCATTTATTACAATAGTTGCATTTCTCAGTCCCTTGGGCACGGGGCACTGAGGCGATCTAACGTAAAGAAAGCTGAATGAATTCCTGGTGAAAGATGAAATACCTGTAGTCTCCTAAAAACAGAAAACCTCATTTAGTTCTTCATCTTTTCTTACATGGCAGCACCCATTCTGTTTTACATGGTGCCAACAAGACACTTAAGTATTTCCTGGACATAATAACCCCTTCTACCTTGGCAGCTCAGCAAGAACAGCTTTCTCTGAAATTTCCCTAACCAATTGACTTTGCCAAGTATTTCGCTTAACAAATCCTGCAGTAGCTTCCAGCATTTTCCCACAAGTGATACCAAATTAATGGGTTTGTAGTCTCCTGGTGGGTCTGTCGGCCTTGCATTGTCTTATTAGGCACACTCTGGCCTGCTGGGAGAAATGTACTGCATTGATAAAGATGCTGGAGGAGGTTCATTTCATGTCCCACTTTCCTTTGACATTCTTGAACTCGTGTGTCAAAATGTTACAATGAACATGGATAAGCTTGAAAAGATCAAAGTCCTTCAATACGGGCACATTTCACTTCATTATTAATCCAATGTCCTACATGTCTTATGAAGCCAACATACACTATTCCAAATCTCTCTTGCATTTAGGTTCTTGGCCCAAATGCAAAGGGTTGTACTCTTAAAATATATTTGGGTGCTTAATCATACATGAAAATAAAATGTTGATAAGATTAATTTGAGGACTCAGCAAATTTAACTCTATGCCTCTGTCAAATGATCCAAAACAAAACAGTATATGAAATCATTACATTTTTAAGCAATGATATTTTGAGCACACAACTGCTTTCCGAATGCTATTTTCTCTGTCATATGTTTAGAGTCACTGTCCTTAAACAACAGACTTTTCTTAGAAAGAACAGCAACAAACACGGTTTTGTTCTTTTTCTAAACAGTTTCAGCTCCATTCCTGCCTTGTACTAGAAACTATTCATTTTCCAGATATTTTAGTAAATCCCAAAAATAACTAATAGTTGCACCCTCACTGCACAGGAAAATGCTCACACTTCACTTTGGCTGCTACTCATGGACACATATGACAGAGTTCGTCTCGTCTTCCTTCAGAGATGCCTCTATGAATTGAAACACCAAAAAAATCCCCTACCCTAAGCCTCAGACAATCTTCTTTCACAGAACCTGTGTTTAGACTGCTAATAACTTCTGGTTCACTTAATTTAGGTCCCAAACTTCACTGCTCCCCTAGAACTGGTAGGTACATCTTGCCTTAGGGCTTCCCTCAAGGACAGATAATGATTGTGGGCTGAAGAAGTTCTCTAGGACTTGAGGGTTCTGAAACTACCTTCATTGGCATCCTTGGACAGGGATCCCACCACCAAGCCCTTGCACACCCTGGGCAGGAGAGCTCCTCACACCTCCTCGTGGCAGTGAGCCATTGCACAGCTAGGAATACAACCACAACAGAGTGAGAAAAAAGGGCAGAGAAGATAATTTGGTCAGCCTAGTTGTTGAGATACTGACCTGGGAGGGGACAGATACAAATGCCCTGGGTTGTTTCTGCTTAGTTTCTTTCTGACAGTTTAGAACTTACTCTTGTTCCCATCTCAAAAAAACTCTCAGTGGACATAAAATTTATTCTCATCCTGACAGTGCTTTTTGAAAATTTCTCTCCAGGCCAGCCAGGACATTACTAATACAGCACTTGGTTTCAGGTCAGCCCATTCAACATCTCCTCCATCACTCTTAAGAAGAACACTTCTGAGCAAATGGACCTGATGCCATTCTCTGGTGACATCCTTTACATTCAATCTCAGGTAGTGACAGCATTAGGCAATCACCATCACATCCAGAACAATCTCGGGTGCCACTGCAGAGCAGCAGCATCCCAGGCAACTTCTGTGGTCGTCAGGACTTAATAGAGATGCAATTAGGGCAAGAAATGTGCATCAGTCCCTCTAGAAACATACAGGTCTCCATTCTGTTGCATTTCACCATGCAGAATACTGGGGTTTCTTTCTGGCACCAGGGCAAAGGAAAACAGGTTCACCAGAAACTTCTCCTTCTTCACATATGTGAAGGAGAAAGGAAAGCATAGAGAAAAAAGGGACCCCACTAAAGACATCAAAATTCTTTTTCTATTGTCATGATTGCTGATGCCTGCATGTTCTGGCAAGACAGGAAATCCATTGCAGCTCCCGCACATTTCTTTTTGGTCACTGGCTATTATCATGCCTTGTGCTTTTTTCCATTCTTCAGTCAGCTCCATGATCTGTTTTTACAGTCTCTAGGTTGACTTGCTTTTTTCTCTTCTGCCTCCAGACTTTCTCCCTAAAATATTACAGATTCTCTATAAGTCAACAAGAAGTACTAACATTTGCCCTAGCTTCAATATGAGCTAGTGTGATGGATGCACTTGACCCCTTAACCAAATTAACAGGATCCAAAGGAGGCAAAGACCTGAGCTGTAGCTGGGCCAGGAACTCTTCTAGTTTCAACCTGTTCTCCACAAACCCACAAAGGACACAGTGAACATCAATAAGGATGAGTTTGGAACACTGATCATGCGATTAAAGCAAAAATAATAGGTGGCTTTTCCAAAACTCCCTTATCGAAAAACAAAGAGAGTTGTGGGGACAAGGTTTCTCACAAATACCTTTTCCATTGCATGCAATTTGGCTACAAGGCAACCACTTGATCCTATAAACATGACAGCCTAAGTGAGCCACCTTTGAGGTCTCCCTGCTAGGCAGCACGGAAGCACGGCAGTGACCTCTCCCTGCGCTGGGACACCTCTCAAGGTTGCTCCTCAAGGCAGAGAGACCTTTTACCAATGGCAGATCTTTGGTAAGCAACCAATATCATGCATAAGTGTGTAGTATGATAACTTTGATTTTGCCTTAGTAACATTGATTGCATGTTGAATTGGTGCTAACGAAACATAGACAATCCTTTAGACATAAACTGTTGACCACGTCTGGGACTAAGTCTGGATTCAGTCGCTGCACCCGGACTCTTCTCTGAGAAGAGTTTAGAAATCAAGGGGGTCCTTTCTGAATCTCTTAACTCAATGGGAGGGTCTCCTTGACCCTTTGTGTCTTCAATCTCTCCAGCTATCATTCTAACTCAAGTGTAACTCAGTTTTCCTTCACATGTTTTCTTGTGCAGTAATTAATAGAGTGAACCTTGCTATCAAACTTTGTTAAGTCACACTTTTGTAAAATCATATTAAAATAACTTTGCTAACACTTTGGACAGTGGTTCTTTTAGAGATCCAAATCACCTACCTGTGACACAGTGGCATCTTCAGCAGGATCATAAAATCTACATTCACGAAGCTGCCCTCTGAGCAAGAAATTTTTCTTTTGTTGTCAAGGGTTAATTAGCTTCACAGAAGTCCTGCTTCGTCTCCCACTTTCACTGTCCTGGAAATTTAAGGAGTTATTTTGTTGTTGTTACAGATCACAGCCTGCTGTTTCACCAGTTCTGAAACTGCAAGATTGACTCAGAATCCTTAGATCAATCACAAACTATGTTAGGTATTCGTCTTCTTTTTACGCTATCAGTTTAAAAACATACTGCTCATCTGAAGGGCAGAGCAACAGTTTTTCAAATAGCTGTAACAGTTTTATGGATAACTACCTCTTTCTGAGTAGATAAAAAATTATTAAAAACATCAAGTTCCTCAGGACCACCTATTGTCAAAAAATAAAGCTGTCTACTGTCTTCTTTTTCCTTTGCAGAGATGACCTAAAGCTGACTTTGTTCTTTCCTCAGTTATCTACCGTTTTCCTGGAAAAATCAGTACTGGCAGTGCTTCTCTCTGCCTTGTAACTCCAGAAGTTCTGGCCTCATGCAGCTTACCCATGGTGTGTGCTGCCTCGCTGGCACTCAGAGCCGCTGAGTATCCCTGAGGTGGGCTCCCTCTGGCATCTCAAGCTCTTGCTGGTCAGCATGGGGTTAGTCTGACCGTCCGAAACACATCACAGTTTGTTCCAGCTGATTCTCAGCAAACTCCCTCAAAGCTATCATTTCTTCTTGCCTTTTGTGATCATTTGTTGGTCAGACTGATGGTGTGATGCCACCTTTGGATATGTTTTTCTGCTATCAGCCTCAAGGTCAGCTCTCAGGTATTAACATTCACAATTATGTTAGAGGAAGGGAAGTCAGCTCTCCCTGGTGGAGCAAGTTAACTGATCCGTGACACTGGAGGCGACCATGATAATGGAGATCTTACAGGAGAAGATCCTCAGTCTCTGTGTGACTGATGTCTGTGTCATTCCAAAGCTGCTGCCTGTCTTCCTGCATCTGAGATTTTCTGTTAAAGACTTCCTGGTATTTCTTTGCCCTGTCTATACTCTTTGATCCAAGGGGCAGAATATATACGTGTTTGTCCGTTGACCCCAGCTTCAGTTGTATTTGCAGCCTGGCTACCAAATGGAAAACCTGAACAGACATATGTGGATATACCAAATGCAAACCCCAGATGGATTTTCCCAAACGTATTTCCCCTCATATAAAGTGGCACTCTCTCTTATATAGGGGCTGAGGTGCTCCTGAACCAAATGGAGAAAGCTGTAAGTAGATATTGTCTGTGGAGAAAATTGAAACCATTTAGCTCATTACCAGTTAGTAGTGCATACACATTTCACAGTGCTGCATACTCTGTCAGCAGCTGAGACAAGACTGGAATAACATTAGGAGGCTGAGGAGAACCAAAAAGAAGATTTGGAGCATCTTTCCTAAGTAAGAATCAGCTTTGCCCCTGCTTGAAACATCAAAATGCTGGATCTTGAAATAAACAGCAGTTATGCTGGGTCATATGATGAAGTCCTGGAAGAATGCCTCTGAAGAGAGTGCTCTGCTAGTTGTTAAGATCCCCACCAGCAAGGTCCTGCCATAGGCTCTGTCCTGCTCTGAGACTGAGGCTGGTCAATAAATGACCAGGGAGGCTGACTTCATGGACAGTATCAGGGAGCAATGAAAAGCCTCAGTCTTCAGTTGCAAATGATTCAGAAGCAGGTTTGCCTACCATCCATCCAGCGCAGAGCTCAGAGCCAGCTGGGTGATGCTCATGTCCAGAGGACTGGGACGTTGGAGAGCTGGGCAGAGAAAAACCTAATGAGGTTCAACAAGAGCAAGTGTAGGGTCCTGCACCTGGTGCGGAAGAACCCCAGGCACCAATATAGGTTAGAGGGTGGATCTCCTGGAAAACACTTCTGAGGAGAACAACCTGGGAGTCCTGGTGGACAGTAAACTTTCCATGAACCATCAATGTGCCCTTGTTGCCAAGAGGGCCAATGGAATCCTGGGCTGCATAGAGAAAAGTGTGGCTAATAGGTCGAGAGAAGTCATTCCCCCCCTCTACTTGGCACTGGTGAGGCCAACAACTGGAATACTGTGTCCAGTTCTGGGCTGCCCAGTTCAAGAGAGACAGGGAACTACTGGAGAGAGTCCAGCGTAGGGGAACAAAGATGGTGCAGGAATTGGAGCACATCCCTTATGAGGAAAGGCTCAAAGAGCTGGGGCTTTTCAGCCGGGAGAAGAGAAGGCTGAGGAGAGACCTTATTAATGCTCACAAGTATCTGAAGGGTGGGTTGAAGGGGGATGGAGCCAGACTCTTTTCAGTGGTTTCCAGTGATAGGATGAGGGGCAATGGGCACAAGCTGGAACACAGGAAGTCCCATTCAAAGATGAGGAGAAACTTGTTTGGGGTGAGGGTGTCAGAGCCCTGGCAGAGGCTGCCCAGGGAGGGTGTGGAGTCCCCTTCTCTGGAGACCTTCAAGCCCTGCCTGGTTGCAGTCCTGAGTGATGTGCTCTGGGCAATCCTGCTTTAGCAGGGGAATTGGACGAGATGATCTCTAGAGGTCCCTTCCAACTCTGAAATTCCATGATTCGTGTTTACTGAGGTAGAGAAGAGGTACATTAGCTCAATAGAGTTTGGAAAAGAATGACCAAAAGCATTTTGGGTCAGATCAACTAATCAATTGTAACAGGACATCCACAAAAAGCACCCACTGAGGCACCTAGTAAGAATGGTTTTGCAGCTGGCTTATAACCTAAATTACTGAATATACACTTGCATAGTTTCATGGCTGCTCCAAAGAGATACTGCAGCAGAAAGATCTTATGCAAGTGTGTGTCAGGTTCACAATTCTTCTCCAATCTCAGCAGTCAGAGAATTTCCAAATGCAGTTCAGCTGGCAACTGCCAGCAAGGTAAATGAAAAAATCCCAAACATCCATGTATTCTTTACTAAGCACTGTAACATATCACCTCCTCCGGTGAATTTCTGGTGTTGCCAAGTCTCCTCTATAGGAAAAGTATAGTTGGAAAAGTATCACAGCTGCTTCCAATAAGTGATGATTGTGTTTTTAGTGAACTTCAGTATCTGGAAACATTTTTCAAGTGTGTCATAGAAAATTAAGTTCTTGCAATATTCCTTAATTGGATTGCATTTTAATCGACCATTTAGCCAATAATGCAAGACATTTATATTTTGGGATTTTATGTCTCAAAAACAACTCCTCCTCGCAGATCCCACTTTTTCATAGCCGTGAATCATGACATCACAGCCATTTCCATGGAAAGACACTTACCTCACAGTCTTTGTTGCGTTATCAAACAGAAGCAGCTGGGTAATGTGGGTGAATAATCCTGTTCTGTATATTCAGCAATAGCAAAATGAATACTGAAAATTACTAGCAAACTAAATAGCTACTTCTATAAATACTCCCTTTTCAAAAGTTCACCCTATTTTAAAAGCCACTTGTTAAACGCTATTTAGTATATATATAAAGACTGATGGAGGAAGACCAAAGTCCTTGAAGCAGACGCAGGAAAAATACCTCATAGCTAAGAGTAAAGTAAACTTCCCTATCACTTTGCCTCATCTGTATGATTTTTTTTTTTACCATCAGCCATGAAAAGGCATTTTGCCTTATATTGATACCAATTGCTTGGGCATTTTGGTTTACCAAAAAAAAAGCAAACAAGTGTCCTGGACATCAGTTACCATAGCACTTTCCACCATTGCCTTTCATTCTTCTCAATGCTGAGAGGTGATGTTAAGCCCCTGCTTGGATTTAGAATCACCCATTTTCTCCACAACAAGCGGAGATGAGTAGACAAGTGATAAGCAGTGAGTGATGAGCACAAGAATCTTTTCTGGAGAGTCAAAGAGCTCTGTTTAACCAGTACCAGTGGAAAAGGATGGGAGCTACAGTGGCAAAATACCACAACCGTTTCAAACCAGCCTAACTGGGGCCAAATGCAAAACTGACACCAGTGAGCACACCACCCTGAAAGGAAACAAATGCCTTTCTGGACATCATGATCTGAATTGCTCAAGGTACTAAAAGGTGACCCACAATGTTGTTATGACCGACGACAGTGTTGTTAACAAAAAGAAGAGAGCCCAACAGCATCTGGGCACCATCATTACTGCTCGTTCTCAGAAAAGGTATCCTGCCTTACAAGTGGAAAAACTTTGTGCTACTGAGACATGTCCTGTCTTCGTGCTTAGATTATGAGGTAATTCATTCCAGGAATTAAGGCATGCCGTGCATATTGGATGCAAGATCCAAGCCATAGCCAAATGATTTGTCACGGAAGGCAAATCTGTCTACACGTGGAGAGAAAATGTGCAGCAAGTAGCACTGAAAGCTCTGAGGGAGATTTTGGACAACAGAGCTATTCCACTTCTTCCACACTGAAACAAGTGAATGGGATCTTTTTCCCCTTTTCTCTCTTGAAAATATTAGAAATCATTACGAAACTTGGCTATTACATTCCCCGTACTTAAAAGCCCCTGTTTTCTTCTTCATGTGAAAAGAAAGCTGAATGCATCACATTTGAACAAATGTGTGCTGAACAAATGCATTTGCCAGTTCTCTTAAATGCCAGCACAATTGCTTTAGCAGAGTTAATAAGGGGGGTGGTAATCTGAACAGCCTTATTTTTGTCCTTAGCGTTCACCCCAAAAGGAAATGTGTTTCTTACTAATAATAGTGTATGTGACAGAAAATACCAAGTACATGCAACTGTTCCCATTCACTTGCCAAAACGGATAATTCACATCAGGGCTTAAAAAAGTAAAACAAAACAAACAGAAAAACACCCCAAGTAAACAAATTAACCCTTCCCCTCCTCCTTACCAGCGATTCCTCTAAACCTGAGGCCTGAATCTAAATTATTTTGCCAGTCACCAGAGGGTGAGTTAAAGCGAAGAAGAACAGAACTCGTGTTTCAGTTCCCTGAGGACGATGTAAGAAACCATCCTGTCTGTCACATTTTTTTCTCCAGTCAACCATTAAGTGCATCCTGCCAGTGTAAACCAGACCTGTGGAGGAAACAGCTTATTCACACCCAAATTTATTTCTAGCCATCAGGTTTTTTTTTAGTGCCCTATACAACTCTAACAGGCTCAAATATTCAACAGTCGTAAATCCACTTTCCTCCTGCTTCCCCTTAAGGAATTGTGTAACTTGGCTTGAAATCAGGGAGGCTTAATTCAAATTTATTAATAAATGTTGCAGTTTTTTGTTTGTTTTGGTTCCTGATTTCTGAAGCTAGAAGTACTCACAGTCACACTTCCAGGGTGTTCTGTAACCACTGTGAAAAGGAATGACGTTCTTTACACACCCTTATATCCAGTGGCTGAAGCTGTAGGAGGAAAACAAAGGTGATTCAGTATCATACAACTCCAGATGAAAGAGATGTGGCAGTGCTGCTGCCCTGGTAGATCAAATCCAGTATGCTTAAACCACAAAAACCCAGCAATACAGCCTTCCACGGTGTGCATGCCACAACTAAGTCAAGAGATAGTCGGATGGGGGCATATGCCTGCATCTCATTAACAATTTGCCCTCAAATTAGCAACCAGCTCTCAGAGAAAAGTCTTCTGCTGGAAGTTTAACAAGTGATAATGTTCTCTCTGCTACCTAACCAGCTATTTCTTCTGACTGGGGAGACTTTATGCCACCAGGAGAACTGGGTGCCCTCAAAGCCATGACATAGTCTGGGGCAGCCTGGCAGTGGGACTTTTCTCAAACAAAGGTCCTTTTCCTTTCAGGAGGGAAGGGAACATTTTGGTGTTTTACCGTGTGCACACAGATATCTACAGATATACGCAGCCTTCCCCTGAGCAAGCATAGATACCCCTGTGCTGAAGATAAATTACTTCCTAAACAAACCCCACGTTTAAAGAGGGACCACAGGCTTGCAACAAGTACACCATACCCCCACAGATGGGAAACTCACTCAGTGCCTCTTACTCACCCTTCTGGCCACAGTGTCACAACGTAGTCCTGTACTGTGAGTATTTGCCTCCTTGGAACAAGGGCTCTCCAAACCTTTATGAACCTCTGGTTGAATCCACTTAGTATCAAGCAGTTAGCTTAGTAGTCTGGTGCTGAAAATCCATTTTTGAGAGTCCAGAACATGAGAAGAGATTCCCCCTTTCCTCCCTCTTCATGCTCTTGGAGGACAGCACTTCCCCAAGATCAGGCATCCCCTGCTGAGAGGAACTGATTTGCGCTGAGCATTGGTGAGGTGTCCACCTACCCACCCAGGACTTAGGTGTTACAGGTTCACAGCCAGGCCCAAGTCCACTTCTCAGCTCCCCTCTGTCTGGCAGCTGGACACTGAATCCACACGATGTCTCTCAAAAGCTCATTTTATTTGCGCAGCAGGACCCCAAAGGCTGATAACAGCGCAGGTCTGAAGCCTCTAGTCTCTGTTTGCTATGATATATTTATTCCCCGGAGGAACACTGCTTTCTAGTTTAATCTTCCAGGAAAAACATATCCAAAAAAAGTAAGGAGTAAAAGTTACTAAATAAAACTCTTAACCTTGTCACGTTAATCTTCAATGGTAGAAGGCATTATCAACCAGTGTTGGGAAAAGAGTTGATCTGAATCCTTCCTCCTCTCCCTTCCTGGACAGCCTCAGTCCAGGCAGCGCTCAAGCCTCTCTTCAGGCCACTTCAGAAACACTTGGCTGTAATTCACGAAAGACAGTTTTAAAAGAAATTTGTTCTACATGTTCTACATCTGTCTTGCAAAGCAAGGATCTCCAGGCTCTCTTAGCTTGGCACACTTGGATGTTTTCTCCTACAAGGACGGAAAGGCCATCAGCAAACATTCAAAAGCAATGATCTTTGGTGGCACGGTCACTCTGAGGTCATTCTGGGGCAATCCCACACATCAGTTTGAGTGTACGATGGACAAAATAGGCTGACACCATCTAGACTGGCTTAACACCTGGAGAGAGGCAGTCTTGCAAACCGAGTGTTGTTATCAAAATGGCATTCATTGTCCAGCAGAAGAGTATCTCCCATCTGTCACAAAAGGACTGTTTTATTTATTCACCCTTCAGTGAGCTCCAAGCAGTAGCAAAAAAAACAAGCCGATCTCCCCAGCTGACTAGATTTTGGGGGAGGTAGTGAGGATCTGGGATCTACAGAGCTCAAGCAGAAATATGCCTCTGGGCTTCTGCACTGTGCTAACAGCCCTTCTGCCAAAAAACATGAGGCAACCAAATTCTGCAGTAGGAAAAAAAAGAAGTCCTTTTCTCATATGTGTTTGGAATGAGACGGTAGCACAACTAACAGCTTTCTGGGTGCCCCTCTTACACCAGCCCTTGCGTGTGGACAATTTCCCACCATTACTAGGGACAGCCTCGGCCTCATTAGGCTTACGGTTATTCCCAGCTCATGTATATTGCTAACAGATTTAAAAATTTTCATTGTCAAGTGTAAAAATGCAGTGTTCAAAGACACCTTCTTATTTAAGACTGAGAGTTTGAAAGGGGGAAAGTGCTAAGAAAAACAAAACAAAACAAAACAAACCCAGAAACAAAATTAAAGCTCTGTGTGGCTTTTTGAGGGTTTTTTAGACTCTCTTTCATCTTCTTTCCATTTCAAAGACTAGTCTATTTTTTGCTGCATTCTGAAGACATTTAGTCAATGTGAAGTAGTGGCATGGCTCCCTGGGTGGAGAGCTGTCAGCAAACCCAAAGAGTTGCCACACAAACCAGGCCCCACATGAAAACTTGCCACATGTCTTGAGGAGCTGTCTCAGGGAGCAGCCATTTTCTGACAGGAATGTTTCCTCCTTTCCCCATTTCTTTCACCATCCATATTTTTATGGGAGCCCTTTTAGCACAGTATTTATTTCTGACTCATACAAATCAGCTCCAAAGCTTGGGTAATGCCAAAAATGGGCTATTCATATTCATTCACGCTCTTGTACGCATCTCTGCTCTCATAAAATGGAACATGTGTCTGATGAGCTTATTTATTTTCTAAATGTGTGGCTAGAAAGGATAGAGAGTGTGCAAGAAATAATGGTAGTAGCACTGGAACAACATCAATAAGGCATCTGCAAATAGAAACTTCCCGGTTTGCCTGACCTCTGCCAAGCTCCGTGCAGTGTGGTTATAATGGTGTGTAAGAAACCCTTTGGTGTAGATTTTATTGTTGTGTGCTTTAAAATACAGACACGTGCTCTGTTGGTTAATTCCCAAAATAACGATGCTGCTGGGTACAGAGATGATTCATTCCTAAGATGCCACTTGACTGGTGTTGTTCACTTCCAGAGGGAAGAAAACAGTTAAGGTCATCACCTGTGCTGTCAGGTAGAGACCCTGAGGGACTTCTTGAGTACCCCTGTCTGCAGAAAGCTGAGTCTGCTGTGACTCATCCTGCACAAAAATCTCACAGTCAGCTCCCCTACTGCAGCCCTGCTGGATAATGTGGTACAGAAAATACTCGGGGAGCAAACGTCTCCCACTCCCTGGTGTAGATGCAACACAAACACCTCAGAGCACTGACTATCCCACTGCACGAGGGGAGGGCTCACCATGCTGGGCTGCAGCCAGGAGACAGTCCCCTTAGTAAGACCCCTTGCTCAAAGGGAAGATGCTCCCCATCTAGCTGCTGTATCTTAGGACCCCACACCTCAGCAGTTACTCCTCTCCCATCTCTGCCCTGCCTGCCTGTGTGACAGGCAACAGTGCTTTGAACTACTACAGATGCCCAAGAAGAAGGCACCTCGTTAGGTGTTTCTACCTACCCTGACCACTTCCTCTGCAGAGCACTGAATAGCTGTATGCATTAGATTGTACCATGAAATGGTAAAGTGTCTTCCCTCTGTTCCTTTTATCTGTGTGTTTTTCCTTTTTTTTCCAATGACATGACAGTATTGTATAAAATTCTGGTTGGTTTCTTTTGGGAAAAAAAGAAAAAAGAACAAAACCAAATGCTTGCCAAGTTAGACAAACTTCCCCCCCTCCTTCTCTCCCTTTTCCCTTTCCCCTTCTCTTTCCCTTTTCCCTTCCCCTTCCTCTTCCCCTTCCCCTTCCTTTCCCAGGGACAGAGAGTAAAAAAACATAAATTGCTCAATCCCAGCTGAAAACTTAGGATCACAGAGGAAACCTGACTAAGGAAGAGCCTGCTTTCTCTCTTGTCATGGCCTGGCAGGAAGCTGATGCCCCGGTATATCTCCCAAACAGCCCAGCCTTGTGTAGGAAATCAGCCATGTGGCAACCTTATCCTCATGTTGGTAGAACACGAGGGCAGCCCAGCAGGCTGGATGTGTCACAGGGTCTGGGAAACGGCATCAGTACCTGCCAATGCCTCGGCTCTCATTTCTTTCAGATTCTACCAAAAAAGGTCTAAAAGTCTACAGCATCCTGCTAACACACTGCAACGTGACTGTTAAAGTCAGGCACTATAAAATATGCAGCAATTTTTGCTAGGATGTTATATGTTGTACCTTCTGTCTCTTTTATGTCTCGTAAACCTCTTGGTATTAAAAACCTTTTTTTTTTTTAAATAGCTTTCAAGTTTATTTCTACATATGAGAAAAAGAAAAAGGTATTGCTTTTATATATATCATCTTCTTGCTTAAGCCAGTAAGGATTCCACAACTAAAACATCAGGTGACACTGCAGACCTCTCTTCACATCTTGCAATATCAAAATGTGCATGAGACATTAACTGATGAGTCCTCAGACCTTTCTCTCAGATCTCTCTTTGGCAATCAGCAAGTTCCCTAGATAAGCCAATGTCTACCAAGACATCACATCAGAAAATGGCATCCTTCTCTTTTTTGCAAAAATAAGGAACATCATTCCAGGTTTTGCAAGTGTGTTCTTTCCCTGCATTCCTGACATGATGTCCCCGGTGTCACAGGGATGTTTATATTTGTGCTAAAAGTATGATGGAATTAAAGAGCAGGATTCTGGCATCTCCTGAGGGAATTATTTTGTAAATATGTATGCAGTGCTATGAGTCCACTTCAAAGGTAAAAAAGAAAGAAAGGAAAAGGGAAAAAAAAATCAGCTCTTCAGAAGTATATTTATGAACCTCAGGGATGAGTCATCTCTGGCAGAGTAGATTTAACAGGATGCAAAGAGTGGCTGGCTCCACACCGAAGCAGGGAAATCACTATTGCTTCAGTTGGATGTCTGATTTTTTTAACTAGGTCTCCCCTTACTGTCATAAAGGACCCCTGCCCCCCCTCATACTTGCCTGATGTACAGTCCTCTTCAGTTCCACATGGTGCACGGCCAACCTTGCTCATAACATGGGATGGGGGCATGAAATAACAGTGACAGGAATCCTCTGCTACCTTGAGAAGGATCCAGAAAGGCTGTTTCCTTTTTTTTTTTTCCCCCACAGAAAAAATGCAGCTTCTCTGATAAACACCCTCACCTTTTTTCATCAGGCATGGGAATTCGGTATCAAACAGAGCCATCTCTAATCTCTCAAGTACTTTTCAATCTGCTTGCTACTAGGGCACTAAGATTCCTCTCTATCTCTGCAGCAGACAAAGTGAGCTCAGAGTTACACTTCCAGGGGTGGAGGTCAGTTCCCTGATATATCTAGACAGAAGCCTGTAATCACTTGAGTTTCTGTCCAAGTGAGAGCTGAGAACATGCTGCATTTCTTAAATCTCCTTATTAACACGATAACTAATCTAATGGATGCCTTCAGATGCTTGAAAGCTGAAGGCAGGAGCAAGCGTGCATACACATCAGGACAGCTTTTACATTTTTAAGCCAATTTGCTACTTGCCTAGAATTAAAAATAGGATGACAAGCCACAATCTGCAAAGAGTTTAAATGGGAGCTAGCAAACTCTAACTATGGCTGACAGGGCAGAGGGGGAGACATCTTCACGTAGGATTTTTCTGCCATGCTCTTAAATCTTTTGAGTCTAAATTTTAAATAACGTATTACTGTCTGCCATTTTAATGTTTGCATACAGATTTCTGTGACAGAGTTGCAAAAGTTCATGCTGGTTAATTTTTCAACCAACAGGTAAAAGGAAAAACAAAGTGTCCTCAACTACTCTTCCAACTTAGCTAGCATTTGTTACAGCAGAAAGTGTGTTCTAGGAAAAGCCCTGGTTTTGGTGTGGACTCATCAAAACCTTCCAACATCTCACTCAAGACGAATTGGTAAGAGGAGTTTACTGAATGAAGAGCAGAACATTCTCACCTCCCCTTGGTGAAAGGACCCTTTCCAAGTGTGAGTCAGGAACAGCTTTTCCGTTGTTCTCAGCACTGAATGGCAGTCGTCCACTTGGCTTCCCAAAAGTCCTGGCCCAGAGTCGACGCTGGAGCGTTACCTGCACAACACATTCAATTCAGCAGGGAAGGAAGGGTGAAGCTCCTCCTAACACCAACACATCACACACTTTTAGACAAACATGTTAGGTTTAGTTGCTAACTCCGCACCTAGAGTGGGAAGCAGGGTCCTCAGAGGCCCTTAAGCCATCTCAGTTTTAGATCAAATTGTTACTTTTGGGGGGTAGAAGCAGCATCTTTCCTGCCCCAGGCACAGCTGTATAGTGCAGTATGAATAAACAATAAAGCAAGGCAAGAGATCAGAGGAATGTAACAGCTCTCTGACACCTCAAGTTTGGATTACTTACAAACTGCATCAATTCCTGGCAAGGCTGACCTTACTCGTGACCCTGCAAGCTCGATAAATTCAGTTCCACCGAGCTCATCATGTATTGGTTTTCTGATGAAAACTTTAAAAATCAGGGGTCTTTTTGCTCTCCACAGCAGTATAGTTCTGACAGTGTTGTATAAGCATCATGATTTCTCTCACTGCTTTGAGCCAAGTTTCTTTCTGTGCTCCCACCATGCTATGCATTGCACTTCCCTTGGTTTTGCTCTTCCACCTCAAGAGGAAGCTGTGTTTCCATGATGTATTATTAAAGTGCATGTGTTGTTTGTGAGCTACACTGCTACCCTTCAGTAGGGAGACACAATCTAAATGTAAAATAGCATGACTGTGATAAATAAGGAGAGTTCGAAACTCTGGCACCTTTACTGTATGTATAAGATGTGCTTGGATGCTGAAAGCTATCATCTTTTGCATGTAAAACACTGGTACCTTGTAGTTTCTTTGCTGAGATCTGGAAGTACAGGAACAAAGTCTGGCTTCCAAATGACTAATGCCCGCGACTGCGCCGCAGGCCTGAGGACTTCATTCTGCACCCGACTGGCTCATAGTAAATGGTACTTAATAATGGGAAGAAATGCCTGTATCTGGAAAACAATCCCTAACCCTGTCAGTTGACAGGAGGCTTATGAGGTGTTTTGTTGATTCATAGCACACGAAATGTGAGAACTGGGGTAGGGTGGGGGGGAAGACAGAGGCACAAAACCTAAAATGCTTTATTGGTATGAGCCAGGAATCTCGCGGAGTCATGGGTGTAATTCCCACCCTGGGAGAGCTCTATGGGGACAATGTATGAGAGCTGCCAAAAGTAGTGAGGCGGCAATGACCCCGCTCTGCGGCACTCTTTTGGCTTAATAGGAACAGCTGGTCAGTGAAGTGTTTGCTAGAAATTTAACAAGGCTCGAAGAGTGAGAAGCATCTGCCAATAAATCAAAAGGGAGCCGCTGGCTAAATGAGGTTTCATTTAAATTCGTACCTTGGGCTGACAGACAAGAGCTTCGTTGCTCTTCGCTGTTGCGTTAGCTCACGCGGGTCTGTGCCCCTGCCGGCAGCAGCTTGGGGAGGGTGTTCCTGCGTGGGAGCTCCGTGGTCTCACAGAAGACATCGACATGAGAAACTTAAGTTTCTCTAAGTTTCAAACTCACTTAAGCACACAGGGACCATGAAAAACTCCACATCAAATGCACAGGGGACTAGTGGGCAGAGGCAACGGAGAAGCTGGTTCTCCCTCATGGCACATTTTCCAAGCCACTTGAACACGAGGAAAGGCACACAAATGTTTTCAGCTCTGCCGTGCCCCATTGCTGCCGTTGATTCTGCTGTCCCTTCTTCAGAGTAATTCGCCACGTCAGAAAATGCCATGACTATAGAGGGACTGTCCCTGCAAGGGCAAGCATGGGTAGCAAGGGGAGGGAAGCTGTCTAACATTTCTGTTTCCTTGCCTGAGAAAGCCCATACAACCTCATGTAAAAAGCCAGCCTCCCCAGAAGCCCTAGGTTGCAGTGGGTGTGGGTGGAAGCTTCCAGAAACTCACCTCATGGGTGGACCAGTGACAGGGCATGGCCCCAGGGTGGTCAATGCTGGCACAGGGCAGGAGGGGGATCATGCATCCCTCGTGCTTCACTTGGGCGGCTTTTGGCCTGGCAGCAGCAGGTAGATTTCACCTTGAGATGTTCTCAGGCAAACCTGGTGCCTTTGATCCCCTTGCAGATGAGGAAAACATGGAAGGGTGCTGGTTGTGCCTGTGCCTCGCTCTGCTCTGCTGTGAGCAAGGCAGACTTACCCTCAGGGAAATGCCTGATCATGCCTGTGTGGCCTTAGAGAAAAGACTCATGGCTGCTTGTGGGCACCTCCAGCATTCACAGCGGTGGAGATCTTGCCTTCAGACTTAGTGCTGTACCTGCATTTCACATTTGCACCCATGGCAGGCCTGAAGGAGGCTGGCATTCCATTATGGGCTTCCTCACACAGGTGCTGGGGGGATCTGAATTCGCTGTGAAGGTGAGCAACAGTAGCATCCCCCTCTGCCAGAAGGCCTTGGGGACCAATCAATGGAAATAATCATGTATTTGGTGAGATACAGGAGCAATAGGCCAGTGTCAAGGCAGTTGCTTCTGCCCCTCCATGGAGCAGGGTCCCCTCCTTGCCTTCTCGTGCCTCCATCCATGGCAGGCAAACACCACATGGGCAGCCCACTTTGTCTCAAAAGACCACTTGTGCTGCCCAGTATTGCTTGCTTTTAATCTCTGATGACACACGGAGCTGCTGGGGTGTTTGCTCACGATTCCCAAACCAAGGTACAGGGATGGTTCTTCCTTCATCTGGGACAGGAAGAGGCTGCAGAGCCAAAGGTGAGTATGAAGGTGGGGAATGGCTGAAGGATGACCCACAAGGTGAGTTCCCCTTGGTTGGGCTGTCACTGAGTTCTGCATGGCTGCTCTTTGCATGGATTGGGGAATCTTGGGGGGTTTCTTCTTCAAATTAGAAATATCCAAATTGGAATAACAAATTAGAGATATCCAAAGCATGATGCCTACTACAAAGCATACCAGGGGGTAGTTATGGTGCATGCACAAATCCAAATAAAAGCATCTGTAAGGAAAGCTGCTCTGTAAAAACCATGACCATTGCCTCAGTTTTACACACTGACCCTCTGAATGGAAGAAACCTCAAGAAACTTTTGTTTGCAATACTTTCCAGAAGTTTCAGAAACAAAGGGGCTGAAAATAGTCTGCAAAATGCAAATGGAAAGAGGAAATTTGGAATAACTGACTATACTGGCATATAGGCATGCCACTTTGCTTTTTATATGTGAATACACGCTTGTCTGCATTCACACACAAATGCACACGTAAAATGGATTAGGTTCGTTCTGAAACATTTGACAACAGCAGCTACACTTTTTACAAGTCAGAGGCAGCCATATTCCCTTCAGAAATCATCTGGTAGGAAAATATCAAAAGCAGAATGTGCAGGCTTTTAAAGAAATGTGTAGGAGCAAAACAAGCTTATTTCTGTTTTAATCCAAACTGAATCATATGTCTTATGTCAAAGCTATAAAAAACAAGGAAGGTAAAAGAGGTAATTCTTGTACTCCTAACTTTTTTTTTTTTTTAAATCTTATATTAAATTATTTCCTTTTCTTTTCACAAAAGGAACCAAAAAAGTGTCATTTCCTAGCAAGGTAATTTCACCTCTTTCCTACCATTAAGAAGAAAATAAGAAGACACATCCTCTCCTGGTGTACTCTGTTACAGCTCCTCAGCCTTCAAAGGAACTAGGACAGTTTCCAACAATGGAGGACATGATCCTTAGGTCCTTAGTAAGTGAAAAAGCATCCTGTCTGAAACTATTTGGGAGAGGAAACTTATCCGGAGAGAGCTAATAAAATAATTCCAGTGCTCTGTAAAGGAGATCAGTTGATCCTCGGTGTAAGGCCACTGCCGTTTTCTGCCTGGCGGGAGAAGTGTGGCGGCCGCTGGCCCTTTTCCCAAGCCCCAGCAGAGCAGGGTGTGGGTCGGATGAGTGGTTCAGCCGGCAGCAGCCACCATCTGTCCCCTTGGCCACCTCTGCCATTACGTCATGGCCCAGATCTGGTTGACTGACCAGGAGGCCCTGGAGAAGGAGGGCTCCCAGATGGCAGTCTGCTGCCACCACAGATACTTATTACACTGCTATCTCCTCAGGTCTGAGGAGCTTGGGGGAAGGACGGTGTTCAGAACCAGGCTGCATGAAGTTCTTAAGTGCCAGGACCCTGTTTCCTCCCTCCATTTTTCACAGGGTCCTCTGATCCTGCCAAATCTGTACTCCAAACTTTCCTCTGCAAAAGTACATTGGGCCTGGGAAATAAAACACAAGAGATGCTCCCTGCTCTTCCATGACACTGAAAAGATGTTTGGGGTCTGCCCAGCCAGGACAATCAGAACCAGACAACTGAGCATGAGACTGGGATAAGGAGAATAAAAGATCTAAAAAAATTTAAGTAGGCTGAAAAGCTTCTAGTAGCCTTGGAGCCATATTCAGATAAATTACTGTAGATGCTGATGCACCAAAAGGATGATGTCTGGTCCAGAGAGGATTTGTAGTGCATAAACTGGGATCCTGTAGGACACATACCTCCCACTGACATTACAGACAGCTTCAGAGCACCCACAGGAGGCTGAAGGCTCCAGCAGGGGGGCACATCCACCCAAAGAATAGTAGACTGCCAGCACTCCGACAGTTGCAGTGGTACATGAGACAGGACCTGCAGTCTCTCAAATTAGGGAAAAGCTGCCCAAGAGGCAGTTGATGTCGTTTCAATGGCACCAGTGGTTTTTACCTAGCACCCTTCCCTTCTCAGAGCAGACTGACAGCTCTTCACAGCTTGGCTTCTGACCATGGGTCCTGGGCCACAATGGGGGCTCCTAGATACAAGATTAGAAATGGAGAAAATAATAAAAAAAAAAACCCCAAAAAAGTTCTTGCAATTAACTCTTCCCTCTTCCAGCTTCTTGCTTTCTCATCCCCCTCACTCTTGGGTTCTGCAGCAATAACAACAGCAGCAGAATTAAAGAGGGAACAGAGTAACACTGTGAAGTTCAGGTTCTCTCCGGAAAACCTTTCCAGAGCAGTCTGAAGTGGCCATATGATTTTAGAGACAGTGATAGGATGTCTCCTTCACTCCAAAGCCAAGACTAATTGCTGGGCTGGATCCATTAACCTGGTTTGAGCTGCACAGGTCTCCAAATCTCCTGCCTCTTCTGGGAACGCTGAAATAATACAAAACTAATATAAAAACTACCATCACCCCAAGACATCTTCATCCAGTGCTAGGAAACTATTACTTGCCTTTGCACTAATTATGTTGGCTTCTTACACTACCAAAATAGCCATTTTTAAAAGAGATTTAACCAGGTTTAGAACAAATGAAAGATCATTTGGCAGATCAAAAAACTGAATAAAATCACTACCAGAAGGAGGAAGACATTTCTGAGCTGCTGTCTATGTATTTATCTTCTGCATATGGAATCAGTCATTTTGTATGCTTGATAAAATCAAGGACAATTAAACTAAATTGAGCTTTAATTTCAGGACTGAGGCATACATCTACGGCTGAGCTTTCCTTCCCGCAATGTCTGGAATTACTAACCAGCAGCACAAGCTAAGCTCAAATATCAGACAAGGTGGGAACAAGTTCATTGCTCGTCAAAAAGCAATGATAAAGGTGTTGGAATACTTTGCATTACTCTCAGTGGCCATACAGACACTGCTCAGAAAAGAAGAGTTCAAAAAAGCTCTATATTCCAGTATGGTTACAAATTTAGGGTAAGAAGCAGGGCAGTAAATGTTTCAGGAGTTGGGGAGGGATAGGACAAGGTCAAGCAGAAATGACCCAGCTAATGAGGAATCTCACCATTCTGTGCAAGAGGATAGATGAGGCCCATCGGAGGGCTGAGCCCTCAGTATTCATGAACAGCAGCACTAGCTGTGCTCTCAGCTTCCTGCACACTCAACATCACCTCTTTGAGCTGTACCACTGAAGATCTGCGGAGTAGATGGTCCTTTATTTGCAAGAGCACAACCAAAACAATCATTTTCAGTCCCAGTCTCAGACCCAACTTTCCTATCTTAAAAAAATTGACAGCGTTTTTCTCTGCTTCTTATCGTCTCTTAATGTATCTGCCTGTTGCAGTGTCTGGCTCTTCTTCTCTGAGGGGCTGGTGCTTCCCTGTGAACTGACAGGACAATTGATGGTCTCTATGAAGTCTGTGTATGCAGCAGACATTATTCCCATCCCACTCAGTTTGACTCCAATTCTGAAAGGTCCCTGTTCCTGCATCTCTGATGGCAGGTCTGGGCTGGTTGTTAGCCTTTCACAAAATGCTGTACCTGGGTGATTTTTGATCTTGTTCTATCCTCCCAAATCCTCAGATGACCTATGAGGAAAGCAAAGCTTTTCCAAGATGAGCAGATGGCTTGCAAGGGGATACTTGTTCAGGAAGGGCAGGCCGTGCTAATGACTTTTCCAAAGTCCCATTGTCCAGTTGCCAACAATGTAATTTCCAGAAAGCGCATCCTGTGGCAAGACAGCAAGGAAAGATGGTTTGTAACAATGCAGCACTATCCTTGGTCAATGTGGAAAAGTTGTTAAATCTTTATGGCCATACAGACACTGCTCAAGCTGAGTTTTCAAGAGGCTCTGGATGGCTGAAGTCCTACAGAGGGGAGATGAAGGGAGATGACTTATATTTTCTGGAAAAACCAAGTCAGTTGAGGCCAAAGATTCTAAATGAATCCTTTAATTAGAGACCATACAGAGGTCAAAAAGGATTTTGATTCCATCCGAATTTCCTTTTATCACAGGAAGCTACAGAGTAAGATATTACACAGCCTAGGGGGGGGAAATTAATATATAAAACTCTTTATTAAGTCTTTCTATTCCTCATTTGTGAAAAATCCATCCAGCTCACTGTCTGAGGCACAATGGCATGGCCTCTCAGCAAGCTGCTGTTCAAATCGTCCCTACCCAGTGGCGGTTGTATCACAGCAGAGGAGGTGTTAGATGTCTTACTAGAGATCTGCAGAGCAGCTTACACAGGGAACTCTGAGTCCTACCATTTCCCCCCCTTCAGCTCTAATGAACACTCATGTCTAGAACAACAAAGTCTCCTCTTGTTACTGATCACTTTGAAAGAAAAATCAGCTATTAAGATGATTAAGATACAGCTCGGGTAAGTAAAACCTTCTAATGTCTATTCCCATCTATCTTTGAAATGCAGACTGCTACACAGAGGCAACCAAATGTCCTAGTTTAACCTCTTACATGGTTATGAAATGAAAAGGAAGAACAGTGAGAAATTGAGCAAATCAAAGGCTTTGCAAGAGGGTTCAGGGACATCAAAACAGCCTCTTCTCACATGCAATACTTGTGAGGGAGAACAGGAGGGAGGAAACAGTCCGCTCAGATCTTCAGTCAGTTTAAGACTTACTCCTATCAGTTTCTGACAGCTTCTTCTGATATAACAAAATTTGATCCACTTCAGAGGTGTGACTTATTACCAGCTCTGTTTACAGCACAGAGTGCCAAGCAAAAAAAAACTTCCTTACCCCGGGATCAGCTTCCTGTCACAATCTGCAATAACCAAAGTTACCAACTCACACTAAATCTCTTGACAGCAGGAATCTTTTTTTCTATTATTAATCTTTTGAAGGAGATAGGAGTGCTATTTGAATGATTAGCTGCCCAAGTACATCAGAGAAGAGAATATAAATAGGATTCACTTGCAAAATGGAGGTGGAACCAGGCACATGGAATATGTCGAAAAGGAGTTTAATTATGCTCTGGTTTTAAAGAGTGTCAAACCCATGCCAGTGAAATTTGTAACCCAAATGCCACAGAAATTTGCAACTTGGTGAGGTTGTCAAAAATATTAAATTATACACTAAGCACAGTTGTGGTTGAGAAATTACTGAAAGATTTGTTGAAGAAACACCAAAGCAGTTAACTTCAATCCCATTTTGCCTGGGCTGATATTCTCTTTCATTTTCAGCAAGTTTAAGGAATTAACAGTGGTATTGGCAAACATTTTTTCAGATCAACGGGACTGAAATCCCCCTAGTTATTGAGCAAAGACTCTTTCCCTGGGTCCCAGTTTACACACCATTCCACCTACCCACCAGCCTCTTGGAGCAAAGATCAATGCGCTGAGAACGTTACAGCAGCGGAAAGCGCCAGCCCTCATATCCAGCCACATGGATGTCAAGAAGCTGAATTCCCGCTTATCCACAGGAGTAGAGGAGGAACCAAGCGAAGGTAGACCAGCTCAACTGGATGTCCGCGAGGTGCCTCTAATCCTCTTTGGAATATATCACAGCTAGAACTTGGCTGAATGATCTTCCTTTCAATAGGACCTTCCACAGTCACCTGGTTTGTGACAGCCGTCCTTACTTCAGGTCATCAAAGCCCTAATCTAACACGTGGCAACAGGATGTCTCACCTTCACTTCGCTGTATTTTGACTTTGTATAGTCTGTTATATCTGGAGCGACTGCATTTTCCTCAATACTGAGCAAAACAGAAACAGGCAGTCTTTATGAACCACCAGCAGCTTTAAGTTCCTATTTAGGGAGAGTTTGACATGGCAATGACCTAGGCATGACAAATATGAAGGAATGAGGCTGGGTTCCTATTTGGAAAATCACAGTATTTTAAATATAAGCCTGAGAATGGAGATATTTTTAGTATAATCATCTTCTAATTAGTCCAGGGTCTGTGCATTTATGTGTCGTTCAGTCCTCGTGCCCTTGCAAAAATGCATGAGAAGATTTTGGGTTGTCAGGGAGGGTAATCTTGTACTATGTCATAGGAGCACAGTTCAGCAGAGAGGAGCTGTAGGTTTTGCCAGGGGAAAGGCATTACATAAAGTAACTCCTCTGGCCTTTTATCCCCATTTGCAAAACAGGACAAGAACCATCTCGTGGGAGCACAGTCCACTGCCAGCAGCTGTGAGTACCTTTGTGACCCCAAGACTGGGGAGGGGGGAAAGGGGGGGAGAGGCATACCAGAAGCACAGAATTTTAATTTAGGTGTTGTTGCCAATGAATGCATTTGTGACACCAACTAAAAAAAAAAATAAAAAAAATCTCTAAAAGATGATCAGCTTGGAGTACTTTGAGCTGTGATGGACATTGGCAATGATGCTCTCTTTCAGGGGTAATTTTTATGTGCTGTATGTGCACATGTGGCATGTGCTGCTCTATCTGCTGCCGTCCCTGACACCGCACAGCAGCCGTTCATTTGCGCTAGAAAGTAATTGTGGTATTCTGGGTGATGATTTGTTGACTGGTTAATGGCTGTCACTGAACACACTGTATATACATTAGCTGTCCTGTTTTAATGAGGAACAGGACTCTTTAACATCCCTCTTCTGCCATTTTTTTTTTCATTTTTAATATGCAATTAAAAAATGATAAATGCCACCATCAAAAGGGGTTGGGCTAGGCAATCTCTAGAGGTCTCTTCCAACCTCAGCTATGCTGTGACTCCGTGAAAATATCCTGGAGTCATCTTTAAACAGCACTCTGTGTGTGTGTGTGTGAGTGTGTGTGAGTGTGTATTATCACCTGTGCATGAACAGCCAGCTGCGTCACCGACACGGCCAAGACTGTGGTGGGTTGCTTTTGTCTCACACTGCAGCAGAAATGCCTTTGCTTCGTTACCAAAGGTGAATGCCAGAGGCTCACTTGTTCAGACAGATGTTAGTTCCACGCAACGCGTTAAAATTTCTCCGGAAAAGCAGGTATCCAAAGCTGTCATCTGGATACGTTTCAGCCTGTCCCCGGTCTTTCTGAGCCTTACTCAACACCAGCTCGTTCAACGTGCTTCTCTGTAACGAACTGAAAGAAAAATTCCACGTTGCCAGCCAAAAGCGCACGAGGTTTGGGCTTATTAGGGATGAGCATCTTTGTGTGTGCACCCACAGCTGCCTTGTCCCTGGCCACCGCAGTGGTTCTGGCACCGCTTGGGGTTCAGATCCGTAAGGATAGGTTTGGTTTTTCAGCTGGCACAGCTGATGCAGGACATCAAGACAAACAAACAAAAAGATACCACGCTCTTCCCTGCTGCTTCATGAGGACCATTACGGAGAGAGAAGACCGGTCTTTTTGTGACACACCACACTGCAGTGTAGAATCACAGAATGGTTAGAGTTGGAAAGGACCTTCAAGATCGAGTTCCAACCCCCAGCCACGGGCAGGGGCACCTCCCACCAGACCAGGTTGCTCAAAGCCCCATCCAGCCTGGCCTTTTATTGGGAGTTATCTTGGTTGTTTCTTACTAAGTTTTTTGCTGTGCTGTAACTTTATGTCAACACCATCGCCTGCGTTCATTTTCACGGAGTTCATTTCCTTCCGAGTAACAAGTCCGAACAAAACCTCCCATTACATCTGTTAAACAAAATTGCCCGTGTCTGATTCGAACTGTCTTGGCCGGTATCCCACAGCCTAATAGAATCCGTGCACTCCTGTGCTGTCAGGCACCTTTAGCTGGGGTCGTAGCACTGATTGCTCCCCTGAACGTCAGAACGCATCTTTCCACTAAACGGCTTGCAGCTGGGTAGCAGGGAAGTGATGTGACATGTCTGATACCATTTCGTTTAACAAACAACAGGCACTCTTTGGATGTGAATTGAGTTCCATTGTCACTTAGAATCTGTCCAGGAACTTGAAAACGAGAGTCTTAACACTTCTAGTATCTGCACTGAAGTAATTTACACAGAGAATTGCAAGCCATTTTCAAGGCACATCTACCAAAGCTGAAAAAAATATAATTTATGAAAAGTGCAGGGAAGATTTTCTAGATTCTGCCTGCTATGAGGTAGGTGACTGCTGCCACTGAAGAGTAGATGGTGTTTGTGGATAATGTTGACATCGCATTGCCATTACCAAGTGTCACTTATCCCTCAGACTGCTGGGTCAGCATTTCACCAGCAAATAGTCCTCTAATGCTTTTTGCAGCACAAAGGACCTGGGTCTTGCAAGGAAAATCATTCCATAGCCACGTTAGGTGATATAGAAAGATAAGTTACTAGTTCTTTTCAAATCAGGGAAGCTGGAAAGAGCTGTTCAGACACATGGCTCTACCCACCCATGGCCACAGCACCAACTTCATCAGGAGCTTTGCCCTGTGATCATCCCCCTGTACTCAGCACTGCTGAGGCCCCACCTCGAATACTGGGTACAGTTTTGGGCCCCTCACTACAGGAAAGACATCGAGGTGCTGGAACATGTCCAGAGAAGGGCAACGAAGCTGGTGAAGGGTCTGGAAAACAAGTCTTATGAAGAATGGCTGAGGGAGTTTGGAATGTTTAGTCTGGAGAAAAGGAGGCTGAGAGGAGACCTTATCGCTCTCTACAGCTACCTGAAAGGAGGGTGTAGGGAGGTGGGGGTCAGTCTCTTCTCCCAAGTAACAGGTGATAGGACAAGAGGAAATAGTCCCCTGCAGCAGGAGACATTTAGATTGGATATTAGGAAAAAATTCCTCACTGAAAGGGTTGTCAAGCATAGAAACAGGATGCCCAGGGATGTAGTGGAGTCACCATCCCTGGAGGTATTTAAAAGACAGGTAGATGTGGTGGTGAGGGACATGGTTTAGTGGTGGACTTGGCAGTGTTAGGTTAACGGTAGGATTTGATGATCTTAAAAGTCTTTTCCAACCTAAACAATTCCATGACTCTGTGATTCCAAGGCACATCAAGAGGTGACGATCTCTTCCGCTGTCAGTCCACTGACTTTAACAAAAGAGCTAGCCTGCTGGAGAGGGGGCAGAGGACTAACACCAGCTCGCTCAGGGAATGAAGCCCCGCTGCTTTGAGGGGGAGGAATCCGTACTAGGAAATGACTTTTCAAGAAATGAGCATAATTGTGAGACGTTTTGTAGCTGTAATGCCTCACGGATAGGTTTGCATTTGCATATCACACACTAACCAGTCCCTGGTGCATCATTTAAACTCTCTCGACACAGGCGATGCTCTGTCAGTTTTCATAACCCAGCTGCTTATACAGGAATTGTTCTCGTTTCCCTCCCAAAACTGTGTGTGAAAGCAGAAATGTTTTGCGCTCACAACCGGCTTTAGGGAATGGGTATTTTTCTCAAATCTTCCCAAACTCAGAAAATATTTTGCCTACCAATTTATCGGCAGCTGCTACGTAAGGCAGTAAATCTTGCATTTTATACTCGGCGAGAGCCGTTCGTTTTTTCCTCTTTGAAGCCATCATTAGCAAATGTTCCAGGCTTTTGATATCTGCCGCACAGTCCTCAGCAGAGACACGGGCCTACAGGCTAAACTCTTCTCTCCGTCTACACGTCCCGGCGTTGCAGGCTGCTGTTCTCATTCCGGTTTTGCAAGCCTCGCCATCCCTCCCCGTTCCTCCTCCAAGCCTTAATGTGCCTGGCTGTAATTTTCTGTAAAGCACCAGGAAGCCCCAGCGGCGCAGACAGACTCCAAAAGGACAACAGTTATTACACACAAATACACAAGGCTTTGGTACTCGTGCATCTACTCCGTTGCCAAGGGTTTTGTGGCCCCTGTAAACTGGAGAATTACAAGGGATGCAGGAGCCAATGACTACAAACCCATAGCCCATCGTGACCTCTTTTTGCTTCAGACCCATGTGCCTCCATGTTTCTTACTGGTGGACTGCTGGCCCCTTTCCACTAGTCAGGATGGCTCAGTCGTGCCTTTTGCCTCTCATTGGAGCTCAACACCCTCCCTGGCTGCCCTGAGACCAACCTGCCTTCCCTGCTGACAAAGCGGTGCCCTCGGAGGACAGAAAAAGGGGTGTCTGACCACCCCATCACACCAAAGCACCCCCTTCAGACACTTATGTCTTTCTTCTGTAAAGCCTTCAGCCCTGCCCAGGGCCGGGGGACTGAAGAGTACGGGGAGCAATGCTCTTGTAAGGCTGTGCTGGAAATGGCCAAGCTTAGGGAGGGGGCAAGGACATATTCCAGCCTCTCCAGCCCTTGCACTGCCCTGAGTTCATGAACATCCCCAGCATGATTACGTGGTTAAACTGGAAGGCTCTCAGGAACAGGGAGGTGGTGGGCCTGCCCACGTGCAGCCACAGCGCTGCGGGAGCCGCAGCTCTTGCCTTCTCCATCCTCCCCACTGGGGCCAGGGATTTAGGGAACACAAAGCAACACCTTTCCTGCAGAGCCAGCGGTACAGAACTAGCCACGCAACAGGAGGGTCGATAACAATTTCAAGCCATTTTTTACTCTTTCTGCTACTAATGCTGGAGGGGATTGGGCTGGATAATACATCCAAAGGCTTGTTTCAGATATTTGGACAAAAGAAGGGTGCAGCACCAGTCTTCTTCCCTAATACAGCCCCTCACTGTGCCACAAGGCTGCACCAGGCAGCTCACCCCACGCAGAGGGAGAGTCCAGCACCACTTCTAACGGGTGCACTGGGCTCAGCAGCTGGAAAACACTATCCCCATCGAACTACAAGCACTTTTGAAAAAATGAGTCAGCAATAATACCAGAACCAAAGGAGGTTGTGTTTTTCTGGGTTTTTTTTTCAGATGTTTGTAAGAGAAAGCGAATGGCCAGCAACTAGTGAAACTGGCTGGCACAGACTCCTCTTGGTTTCGGGGATAAAACGCACAGCTTTGATACAAGCAGCAAATGGCAAAAAACACAAAGCCAAACACGATTGCTTCAAACTTCAGCATTTGCCTGACACAGAATATTTTTGCAGAATACCAGCAGGTCACACTCACACGACCAAGTACTACCTGGCAGCAGAATTATCACTGACTTCATACAATTAATTTCTCAGCCCAGCAATAACATACTGAATCTTTTCTTTTAAAAGAACAAATTGCCATGGCAGGAGAAAGTAAATCATTCCGGGAGCCCACTGTTTTAAAGAGCAGAAAACCTTTCAGAGATGTGTGTTTTTCACTACCTGATGGAGAAAGGGGACTTTTTGACTCCTTAGTGCTTTCTGACGAGTTGGTTTATGGGTCTCAAACCTCCACAGTGTCAAACCAGAATTCTTCATTAAAAAGATCTTGCATAGGATGATCTATAAACTGAACCAAAGGAGGAGATAATAGCTACTAAAGTACACAATGAAATAGCACTGACTGCCAAGCAAACTGACAGGGGGAATTCAAACTAAGATTGTTTTTCTATTCTTATCTTGCCTCATTACAAGTCAGAGTTTTTGTTTACCCTGGAGAGAGATGTGTTTCTGGTTTTGCACGCCTGCTGTGCCACTCCGAATTTGTCCCCATGTCCCTGTACTGTCAGCAGACTTGCTTCTCTTATGGTCCGCTTGGACAGAAATATTGCAGAGCCACATTTGTGGCCCATTTCTGGGGCTTCTTACTCTGGAGTTCATCAGAACTTTGGCAGAGGCAGCTGCCTGGAATTTACTCTTTTGCCTCTCCAGTTTTGGAGTCTGCTCAGTCCTTCAGTATAAATTAACGTGTATGCTGGTAAAATGTGAGTATTTCTACTGGCAGGATATGAGGCAAGAGAAAAGTGGAGTGAGCAGTGCCCTGGCCTCACACGATACCCTAGTTTGGAGCCCAGTTTGTCCTACCCACACAACTTGCTGATAGGGCTGGTGGCAGGAAGGCCAAGGGCTGCTGCATTGGTAAAATCATAGAATCATAGAATGGTTAGAGGTGGAAGAGACCTTCAAGATCATCGAGTTCCAACCCCCCTGCCACGGGCAGGGACACCTCCCACCAGACCAGGTTGCTCAAAGCCTCATCCAGCCTGGCCTTGAACACCTCCAGGGATGGGACATCCACAGATTCTCTGGGCAACCTGTTCCAGTGCCTCACCACCCTCACAGGAAAGAATTTCTTCCCATTATCTAATCTAAATCCTCCTCTTTCAGTTTAAAACCATTATCCCTTGTTCTATGGCTCTATTCCCTGATCAAGAGTCACTCCCCAGTCAGTAACTGGGAGCTTTCTTGGCACTCCAGCAGTGAACATGGGTTTATTCAGTACTGATTACATAAAAGAGCTCAAAAGTGTGCCTATTGCCCAGTGTCTCACACACCCGCTTCTCCCAGGGACTGTACATGTTGCTGAGTGTAGAATTTGTTCCACCAGAGCTTTCAGAGTTGAGGAACTGTGTAACTGCCGGGAGAGGAGCAATGGCTGACCTGTTACTCTGCTCTTTCAGGAGCTCATCCCACACACTGTGGCTGTTTGTCCTACCTCATTGCTACTGCCCCCTCGAGAGGCAGCCCCTCTGACTCTTCTGGCTGAAGGGTAGGTCCTCACCCTGATGCCAGCCCTTGCTACCTTCATGTGTTCTGTCCCCTTCGGTCACCTCGTCTTTTCCTACATAAAACCCCACTGTCAATGATGTCTTCTCTCCTCTCTTCTTTCCACTGGAGCTCCCCATTCTGAGAGCCACCACCTCACCATCATTCAAGTCCAGGCTGGATGGGACTTTGAACAATCCAATCTGGTGGGAGGTGTCCCTGCCCGTGGCAGGGGGGTTGAAACTCAGTGATCTTTAAGGTCCCTTCCAACCCAAACCATTCTATGATTCTGTGATTCTATGATTCCACCTCTTCCCTTTCCCTATGGCACAGAAGATGACACCAGTTCTGGCTGCCTTTCACTCCTGCTGTTCCACAAGAGCAAACTTGTAGCATCTGTGTGGTGTCCTCCGTACTCTTGCCCGGTCTCCAGTTGCCCTCACTGTAACTCACCACTGATTTGCAGGTGACAGAAACACTGAGCATCCCCTCACACGCCCCTGGAACAATCTCCCCATGGAAGTCCACACTCACCTTCTTCACATTTTCTCTATTGAACCATCCTACGTTTTTGAATGGAATTTTTTACCCTTCAGATGAAAACTTCCCATCCGCTGATGACCGAGCTAGTTCAGAAACTCTTGGGTGTACGTTTTGATAACAACAAAATCCTGTTCCTCCAGTGTCATATACTCAGTGTTTATACAGACCTATTTAATATGATAACCTTATCACATCCTCACATTAGAGGAAGTTCTGAGTAGTAGAGTTAATCAAAATTTAATTTTCTCAAAGTATCATAGTTGAACGCTCCTGAACCCAAATTGTGTGCTTTCTGCTAGTCAAATCAACACAAAGATACTAAGGGAGGAGGAGGAGGGAGAAAGGGGACACGAACAGTATTTCTGATTAAATAATTCCTCTCCTGGGAGTTGATTTGACTATAATTTGATTTTACTTAAAAATGTTTATTATCCAATTTATTCTAAGAGATGCGGAAACGGATTGCGCTTGGATTTTTATTTGGGTTTTTTTTGCAACACTGGAAAAAAAGGTTATTGTTCCTTCAACGAGTTCACTGAGTGTCTTCCCCATTTTCACACTTCTGGATGCACCAGCATCACTGGAAGGTTCTCACACTAGTGCCAGTCACAACATGCTCGTGTGTCCCCCCTGCTGCTGACCATGGATTGATATAAACCAGATTAAAATGAGCCCCGATTGAGGGAAAACTGTTTTGTAAAGGTCTCAATCTACCTCTGGCCTCAGCCCTACAGATCCCTGCAGATATTTGGACTTGTCGGGAAGCTCAGGGTGGTCTCACCAAGGAAACAGAGAGCTAACTCATATTCCCACTGCCAATATTAACTAATTGATCCAGATGTCAGCGCAAAGAGTATGACTTACCTTTGTTTGTCCATGAAACAGGGAGACGGGGTCATGAGGAAGGGAAGGGGTAAAGGCTTCCTCGTTCCTGGGATGAATCCCGTCACAGCTGGTGGATGCTGCTTTGATTTCCCTGTGCACAGATGATAGAAATGTGACACTGGAAAACGACGGGGTACAGGTGAAATCTAAACCCTGTAGGGCTTGTAAACCATGGAAGGTGCAGCGGTCCCCAGGCAAGGGGACCCTGTGCCACTGCGTAGGAGGACAGAAGTGATGGGGCTACCTGAGGTGTTTCAGCCAAACATCACTCGCACACCAGTTAACGGAATTGCTTGGATTTAGGATTTGACTAGGGAGGTCCAAAGGAAAGCAATATAACCTGTGCAAAAATAAACACCTCTTGACCAACTAATTGGATACTTTTAATGAGGTTATAAATTTGATTGATCACTGCAAGAACTTTCATGCTACAAAATTCACCCTCAATAAAAGTATTTAACACTGTGCTCGCAAAATCCTCGTTACGCAGGGGAGTAACAAAACGATATACATCGTATGGAGACGACCCACCGAAGAGTTGGACATCTGCAGGAGGAACAAACAGGACTTCTGCTCTCGTCATCTCTCTGTTGACCACAGGTGAATCCTAGGAAATTAGCTTCCTGTGCCAACGACTTTGTGAATAGTCATAATTATGCGTTACACACCTCTTAGGTGTGTCCCTGAGGAGTGGGGATCCTGAAGGATCACACTCAAACAACAGCACATCAGACACGGTTGAGAAAAGCACCACAGGAACTGCACACGTAACAAGAACATACCGGCAGTGGAGGCAGGATCCTGAATGACAAGGAAATTTTCAAAAATCAAGATGGGCTTTTTAGCTCCTGAGAGATACACTCTCCACAGCTGCAACCTGAAAAAGGAAACCGCCCTATTACAACACAAGCCCAAGAGTTGGTCTGAGTAGGTGGGCTACCACCTTTAGGGTCATGCTGGGTGTTAAATTGGCGGGGAAGACCCAGGAAGAACTCTTGCACAACTTTTCATGCACCTGCACATCTGGGGTTGGTTTTTTTTCAAGAGCAAAATGTACTTAAAAATGGCATAACGGCTCATGGCCGCCACTGGACTGGGGCACTCCTACCCTGAGAGAAAAGCCACTAACCTCTGAAAAACGCAGATCATTCTCTTGGAGGACTCAACAGCAAAACCACCACGGTATCCTTGTGCTTGCACTAGTACCAGGCACCAAAAGTAAACACATCCTTAGGAAAAGTATTTTAAACCATTGACTTTATTAAAATACTTAATACACGGTTTGTAGAGGAATGTACTTACATTTTCTGGAAACTCCACTGAAACCAAATTTTAATTATATATTTAACAAATGACAAAACAGTGGATGAATTCATGCTGTACACCAAAGAATAGGCAAGGGAGGGGGGGGTGTTATCGTCACTATTTTCCTGGCACAGACTCTTCTTTGCTTCTCAGCTTCAATCTCATTAATATCTAGAAGTGGAGAAAGGGGGTTTGCATTCCTCACAGCATTAAACCTGTCTGGTCCAAGTGGAATTCCATTTGTTCTTCCTTCAACCCTTCCCAGGTACCTCCCTTTCCCGGAAAAGCAGAGGCGACTGACCTCCCTAAAAAGCTAGAGATCGTAGTGCAGGAAGAGTTCGACAACCAAACGTGAGCGTGGAGGTCTAAACCTTCTCAGAGTCACGACTCTTTCAAAAGAGCCCTTTCAAGCCGAGCGTGGAAAAAAGGACGCCGTCAAAACACAAGGGCCACAACTCATCCATGGGCTTGGTGGAAGGGACGCAGACGACAGCCTGCAGGGCTGCAGCTCGGAAGTTAAAGGTAAAACCGGAAGTGAGGACCGAGAAGGAGAAAGATGGAAGTAATCTTGCCACATCCACAGAAGAATGAAATGTCCTAACCTCGCGGAGAAGGCTGTAATCATCACAGACATTGCGATTGCCGCAGAACCATGGGGATCGGTGACAAAGTGTGTGGTACGACAGTCTCAGTGACAAGTATAATCTGGGGGAAATTATTTCTACTGAGTGAGGAAATAATTTACTGTGTGTTTCAATGCAAGATGCACAGAGGCTGCATAGGTTTTCACATCAAATTCATAAGGCTCTTTTTAGGAGAGAATTTTGCAACCTTGCATAGGTGATATTAAATCTTTTCTACAGATAATACCCAGAAACTATGTACAGCTGAAAATAAGAACTTTGATGAACTCTTTTTGTTTTTTTTTCCCCTCAAGTTTTACCATAGTATAAAAAGTAACTTATAGAACTCCTTCAGTTCTCTAAAGCACGTGGAATATCCCAGAAAGAGACACTGGGAATGCCATCTAAATGATGCGATGTGTATTTATACAACAGGCTGAAACAACTAGAGAAGCCACCGCAAAGCACAGTCGTGAAGTTTCCAAATAGGAAACAAACAAAACAAAAAAAAAGAAAGCAGGAGTTAATTTTGCTTACGAACATTAAAACTCACTTAAACAGAAATGCATTTTAGTCATCAGAAATTAATGAGCTTGACTAATCAGACTGCTGAATGAATGGTTGACTAATGCACTAAGTAAACTACAGAAAGAGCCAATTCGATCCCTGCTCGATGAACGCAGGGTAAACTTGAAAATCCGCAGTTTGGTTTTCCAATTAATCCCAGCTCAGGCCAACTCCTGCCTTAGACAACCAGAATGTGGCTTCTCCAAACGAGCTTCATGACCACGGGCCATCAGGGTGCTCATGCGCTCCTTCCTTTGGTAGGAAAGAGAGTCATCCAGCGGATGGATGCGCAGGGAGCCACGGGGCAGCCAACCCCACCTGGGAAAACAAGTCTCTTGTTTCCTGGGACGCCCATCCACCACCTTAAACGGCTTATTTTTTGCCCTGCGATTACCTCAACTGTGAGACTTTCTGTCCGATGAACTGAAACCACCTTCCCTTTGACGCAGGAGTTGTCTGGCACTTCTTTTGCCCTTTTGTTTCCTGGGTCTAAGATGTCATGATTAGTGCTGCTTCTTACTTTTGCCTATCACAGCGACGCCTATTTTTCAGTCACATCTACAACGGCATCACTGTAGAGAAAACTAAGCCCTGTACGAGAAACAGTCTCTTAACAGAGACCTTAATACTAAGGATTTGGTGTATTCTTTATCTACAGATAAACTTAAAAAGGCAAAGCTAAAATCAGCGCACTATACATTTGGTGTGTTAAGTTTGAACGGGGGGAGAAAGCAAACACCCAGCATGTTCCCTCTCAAAGGGCTGCTGTTTACAAGAAGGATTTGATTTTTGAATATTTCAGCAACAAAAAAATCAAGCTGAGCTGGAAATTTGTGAATTCTAAGGTGGCTTAGTTTTTAACCAACACGGAGCACAAACAACATTGTTGTTTGCTGCTAAACACAGGTCTCAGAAATGCAGGGAAACTATGAGCAGTTACACTATGGGTGACAAATTGCAACCAGTTGAACGACAATAATAAAAACCCCACTTCTGCTTTTTGGTTTTTTTTTAAACACAGCCTCTAAAAAGTAAAGCATCCCAATGTTTTCTCAGTTCCAGATTTCTGACATTATAAATAAAAGGTGAAAAGAGATCCGTATATAAACAAGGCAGCTTCCCGTTGACTTCCTTGTACTGTTCTAGTCTAAACCTTTGGAAATTTCATCTTCAAATACCATAAGGTAAGGTTGAATTTATCAGTTACAAAACAACGTCCATTCGTAGGTGGAATTTGAAAGAAAAAAAAAAAAAAGGACAAAAAAACCCTCAAAAAAACACACCCAAGTATTTACAGCAATTCTGATTTCTTTCTTTTTTTTTTTTGTTTTGTTTTTCTTTCTTTCTGTTCCAGCCTTCGCACTTGCGTTTCCCCGTCTGCGGGGACCAAGGCCTTATGTTATGGTGCGCGGCCTTTTGGGCGGTGGGGGCGGCATGAGTTCAGTGTCGGGATCGAGGTGGTGCTTCCGCGTCTGTCCTTGAGCAGCTGCCGCACATCTGTCAATGAACTCAAACAGCATCTCCTTCGTGACTGGATTCTGGATGCTGTTGCATACAGCTGGGAACAAAGAACGTTATTTTCAAGTTAATAAACCAATTTTGTTGTATTTGGTGCTTCAATAATTTCATCCCCTCTCCGTAAAATAAATCATATTATGGCTCAAATATTCAGCTTTAAACGTGGGATTTCACAAGAGGGTTGTGTCAGGAGTCAAGTACCTCAGGGCAAAGCAGCGTAGTGGGCCCCTACCTCATGGGATTCTCTTTTTAAAACAACAACAACAAAAAAAAGCCGTGTGTGTAGGTTTCACGAGGCAACAATAAAAACCACCAGGAACTGACATCCCACTGAGGGAAGCGACAGCACAGAAGGCCTTGTGAGACGGGGCTTTAAAACCCAAATCGCTTGAAACAAGACTGGCCTAATATTGAATACCTCTGAATTAAGGTAATTTTTTTTCCCCTCCTCTCACCACTAAGTACTATAAATACCATAAACCCTCCCAATGCACAGCACTTTTATTTTAACCCATAGAGCTTGACGTGGCAGAAAGACTTAACACCAAGGAAGCTACGTGTCTGGCACCCCAGACCGTACGATGGAGCAAAGGGTGGCCACAGCAGGCGCGGACAAGCACATCTGGATCACTCGACGTGACTCCCCGGGTCATAACTTGTAAGTAACAGCCCACAGGGTTTTATGGAACAAATAAAAAGGCTTATGTTGCTTCAAACAAATGAAATATTTTTAATACTTTTCCTGCGTGAATTTATACTCCTCTAATTAATCCTCCCGAGTGACTTAGGGAGGAGGGAAAATTAAAAAGCAAGAAATTAAGTAGGAGTCCTCCAATTATCTTGGAAGAAAGTACAAAATGATTAGAGGATAATTTACAGCATGTAAGGATTGGCCACAGTATCGATGCAATTTCCATGCAAACCAATCTTTTCACCCCCTAGAGTACTAAACAACATTGAGATGCCTTTAAAATGTACTAGCAAAATAACAATGACTCTTAGAAACACTCCTTTCTTTCCTGCAGAATTCCAGAACCATTCAAGACATCACTTTACAATTAATAAAAACACCATCCTAGAATTACTTTTTGATTACCTCCTTTATTTTTGGTGAAAAGGCACTTTAAAAGTTGTACTGTATGTGCCTTTAGCAGTTGGAAAGCATTAACGATTATTGGTAGTTTAGGACTAGAATCTGTACCACACGGCAGCTGGTCCAACTCTATAGCAACTTTTAAAGGCTGTCCTGGCTTAATCATGCAAAAAAAAAAGTCCTTCTCTTTTCAATTTGAAAGGTATCAAAGTCCAAAAGGAAGACAGAGACAGCTACTTGTGTTGTTGCTATTTCAACAGAGGGGAAAAATAAATAGCATTTTTCATCAAAAGAAAACAAATAGAGGAGAAAGGACCTAGAGAAGGGGACAATGGAAGTCTCAAATGAGATAATACAACTTTTGGAGATTTCGAAAATTGGTCAAAAATGAAAATTTAAAGCCCAAAGAAAATCTTCTGTTCTGAAAATTTCCATAGAAAATTTGAAATATTTCTTACAAAACAGATCTTCCCATAGCATTTAATTTTCTTTTTAATTTTAGGAAGTTCATTAGGTTTTGGCAGAGAAAAAAAAGGACTAACATAACTGCTCTACAAATGGGGAAAATGAGAAGGGAAGAAGGGCAGCTACGTAGGCTTGTAAGAGTGAAGGAGAGAAGAACCCACTACTCAAAGAAGAGAAAAGTCCAAGGAAAAATATTGAAACATAAAAGTCCACCATCATCTATGCACACCTTAGTAAATAGCATGATCTAAAATACAATTAAAGTCAGTATCAAGATGACTACTGTTATTCAGCCTTGCACACTTCTATTCAAACTCTTACATTTCACCTGAAAGTAAAAAGTATCATTTAATTTACTATACTTGGCAAAAGGTTTTTTTGGTAGAAGAACATGAAAGTCTCACAGTTCTTCAGGGATATAGCCCCACCTTTCACTTGTTTCCCTCTTCGTTGTTTGTATGACTACTGTAGAAACTTAAAATGACATTTTCTCCTATTCATTTTCTAGCCCATCTGCCAAATAACGGCCTTGGTGTTTTGGATAGGGGTGAAATCATAATGTCAGGATGGCGTCAGGAGGATGGAGACAGTCTCTTTTCAGTGGTGCCGAGGGACAGGACAAAAGGAAATGGGCACAAACTTGAACATAGTAAGTTCTATATAAACTTGAGGAGGAACTTCTTGATTTTGAGGGTGGCAGAGCCCTGGCAGAGGCTGCCCAGAGAGGTGGTGGAGTCTCCATCTCTGGAGACATTCCAAACCTGCCTGAACATGTTCCTTTGCAACCAGCTCTGGGTGGACCTGCTTTGGCAGGGGGTTGGACTGGATGATCTCCAGAGGTCCCTCCAACCCCATAGCATTCTGTTATTCTGTGATTTTTCGTTCAACAAATTCATCTCACAGCGTGCCACTTTGCATTACATCCCAACAAGCCAACACAACACGAGGAATGGATGGTATCTATTACCGGCTCCTGCAATGGTATCGTAAATAAAAACTTCCTTTGGTCTCACTTAAAAAGCATGTCCTGCCATTTAAAGTCTCTTTGAGCAAGTGTTTGAAGTTCAACAAAGATTTAGGCATTTGTTTCTGCATTATCTGTTAAATACTGCATCAGAATATTTGTTTAACTGACTACATCAAATTACTCTGAAGCCGAAGGATTCATGCTATATAAGACCTAAACACGACACAAGCATTTCCAAGATAAAGTATTACTATGATAAGTTAGAGAAGCCAGGACTCTGAGTAGAAATGAGAACACAGAGTGCCTTTCCTCCTTAAACTAGAACAGAGTTAAGCATTTAAAATTTGAGCCTGGAAAACTTTGAAAACCAATTATTCTACTCACCCATGGCAGTGCTGTAGGCATTTGGGAAGCTTTTGTCTACTCTCTGTCTCATGAAGACCCAGCTGTTGTTCTCAAACTTGCACTCTATAATTTTATTGTCGTACTGTTTCAGTTCCTTTGTCACCTGTTTGAAAAAAATAAAAAATAAAAACTGTTTGGGCTAAACATATTTTAATTCACATTTTTTTCCCTTTCTTTTGGGGGTAAATAGCAGAAGATCAAAAGCTGCCCTGCATTTTTCAGTAACGTGCCTCCATCCTACACAAAAAAGCTGCCCAGGCTACAAGTCCATTATACATATGCTCAGCCACTCAACATTTTAAAAATACTTTGCAAATCTGCTGTCAATATACAGCAATTATGTTATGCTAAAACATCAGCAGCTCTAATAGAGATGGGGAGGGGGGAAGATAGGAGGGGGTGACGGGCAGGGAAAGTCACTTCTGGCCCAAATGCAAATAGGTTTCCATGGGAATAAACTGCTTCCAGTGTAAGTGCTACTGCCAGCCTAAGTGCACAAAATGTATTATCCAGGTTTCATCAACTGTCTTTGTTGAAGGTCTCAAAGCCAAACGTCAGACTGCAATACCAGAAAGAGCTCCTGGAAAATCACTCCGCTCTTCACAGTACCCAGGAATTTTCTTTTCCTTTCTTTTCCTTTCTTTCCTTTCTTTTTTTTTTAATTTGTTTGTCTTCAACAATTAAGATTGTAACTCCAAAACCGTGTGGGATTTCAAATCGCACATGTTCTAAATTTCCTTCAGGCCTCCTTTTATTGATTCATACATTTGTCAGCAGCCAATACCCCGAGCGATTTGTCTTTCTATTTGGCAACGCCGCGTGGTTTGGAAACGTAGTTTATATGCATCGGACTTCCCAGTTGTTTTGGCTACTTCATCCTATGCATCCTAATCTATGATACAATGCAAAATTTTCAAGTAACCATGGTAACCCGAGAACCTTATCTAAGGCTTTAACAGTTTTACCCATCTACTTCACTTTGTTCCATAGGGCCTCTTTGGGAGTCTAAAGCCGCATTTAACCGCCAGCTGCCTTTAGTGTGCTGGAGTTTACCAACAAAAAGCTGTACGAGGTAAGGTATAACGCTTTGGATCCAGGATCTCACACGGAAGGCCCCCTCCAAAAGAGGGACTGGTTGTTGCAGTTCATTAGCATAATTCTTCACCTCCGTTGTCTACTTGCTCCTGAGCGGTGACACGGGAATTTACTACTGTCAGAAGGATGCGGATTTGAAAAAGGCCATAACTGTCTCCAGACAGCTTAATAGCACATACGGTGGAAAAGCCCGTGAACCTCATTTCCATTAATTCCCAGATAAAGACAATTAATTCACAGAAAGGTCCTGAGCATGGACTGAGTCACAGAACGACAGAATATCAGGGAATGGAAGGGACCTTGAAAGATCATCTAGTCCAATCCCCCTGCCGGAGCAGGAACACCTCCATCACATCACACAGGAACACGTCCAGGTGGGTTTGGAATGTCTCCAGAGAAGGAGACTCCACAACCTCTCTGGGCCTGTTCCAATGTTCTGTTACCCTCACCATGAAGAAGTTTTTCCTCATATTTCAGTGGAAGCTCTTACGTTGCAGCTTGCACCCTATATTGCATGATACAGGATTTATCCTCAAATTTTAAGCAGAATCCTAACTTCTTTTCTTAGTATTTACTCTGAGTACTTGTGTTCCTTCCCAGCTAGGGAGCCCTGGGATACTCCTTGTCAAGTGAACTTGTGGCACTAGAAGACAATTTTGTTAAATCCGCTCGCAGCCAAGGCCCGTCCTGCAGCAGGACTGACAGAGCCAGCGCCAGGTTTCCATCACCTGCAAAGAGCTTTTTGCCTTAAAATCATTTAATCCTGCGGTGAAGTTTGCAGCTGCCGCTCATCACTTTGGATGAAATCAGCCCAAAGGTTGCTGATCAGCTACAAACCGCCCAGAAGGATCACCTCCTAGAGAGAGAAATGGGTGGCAGTGACTTCCAACTAACCAACCCTCTCGTACGGCTTTCTCATGGCTTATCATTCTTCCAGCATTCAGATGCTCAGAATAGCAATAAATTAGATGGCAGCTTTATCTGACTGCAGCAATTAAGCATTATTATTAACTATCTAGGTACTTGCTTGGCCATTCAATAGCAATCTGGAAGACAGATCTTTCCACAGAATATGAATACCTGTCAAAGCACTGACATAAATGAATTTTTCCGTTAGAAAAACGGTGAACATAGTCTTTAGCAACTGCAAGTTGTAGCAATTATTTTACAAAGCGAAAAATACAGCCCCTACTCTTCCCGGTACTTTGTGAAGTGACCTCAGCCTTCTCAATGCACTTATTGTAATACTACTGAAATTTTGGGAACTGCTGGGCTTTTGATCGAGACTACAAGTACCCTGAGGAAAACACACTTTTCAGCATTAAAAATACTCTTCTATTACTGCATCTTAGTAGACTTCTAAAGGGGTATTGTTTATGCACAGCGTTGAACAAGCCCACAGCTATCCTTGTACCCACAATTCACATCTACCTTCACATCCTTGTACCCACAATTCACACCTTACATCTACCTGTCACTTGCCCGCTGCTCTCTGGTACTTCAGTGTCGAAGTGGGACAGGGAATCTCTCAAATTTAACTGTCCTGAGTTTCCTTCCCTTTGGGAATTAATTCTGAGCTGCTCAGGGCAGTGTCTTCTCGATTCTCCCTTTGCGGTATGGGGGTTCATCCCTCCTCATCCCCCTTCAAGTATTCCAGTCCATAAGAATATCTGAATAATGCACCAACATTTCTCTTCCTCAGAGATCCTTCTTCCAGCTAGTGCTTCTCAGAAAGGGGAGAAGTGTCTTAGGAATGATGGCAGTTCCCAGTCAAAACACTTATCCTCATCAGCGGCAATTCCTTTGGTCCAGTGCCAAAGCTTCTGCCGCACCGTTGATACAAGGCCTTGAAGCAGCGTTCAGCAATTTCAAGACAGAAACTCCCACCAAACTAAGGACTCCATGGAGCCTCCCTTAATTAAATATTTATTCTCTAGTCTATTTTTGGGCATACAGTCAGTATTAGAAGCCCAGAGGATCACATCTCAAACGTGAGGCTGTCAGAGTTGGTGTGCATCAGAACAGTACCTCTGGTCTGGGCCGCAGCTGTGTCCTGAACAAGGATGAACACCAACCTCTCCACTACTTTTTGTTTCAAGAGGAAGGAAATCATTCCTCAGCAGGAGCACTCAACTGTTCCCGACTCCATAGTTATCAGGAAGCAGCCTACTTGCCAACAGAGATCAATTCCCAAAAATATAGATGAGCTTCCTCCTGGAAGCTGATTCACTACCTCACTCCTAGGTTGCAAGATCCGACTGGAAAAGAGCGGGCACGAGCTGCGCCCCCATTTCAGCAGTAACACACCATCAGGTCAGACTGGATGTAGTGCAAGGCCATTGCCTAAGAACGTCAGATTACATGATGATGACAGTTGTCTTCCTCTCCCTGCAGAGGAAGGTTTCCCACTGCCATCATCATCTGGGCTATTCACGAGGAAAAACTTTGGCAGGGTGAGCTTATTTCCTTTGTCTAAGAAAGATGACAGCTAAGGTTTACGAAACCTCCCATTTTCCAGTCTCCTTCCATCCCTTATATTCTGAAAGAAATTTAAAATATATTTTAAAAATTGAAGTATCTAACCCATCTCAAATTATCTTGGCTGGCAGAATAATGGAGCCATTTTCAGATGAATCACAACAGTGTGTTTATGTGCAGCCACAGTTTATGTTAATTTAGAGCAAAGCGCGAAAAAACCCCAATATATCCAGCTGAAAAAGAGGAGAAACCATTTACATTGAATGCAGTTAGCTCTAGTCCTGTGAACATGCCTGCTCTATCCCTGGTGACTACCAGTGGCCAAGGCTTTTCTGTGTATCTCCACAGTGCACCTGATCATCAGACTGGTCCATCAGTCCATCCGTTGAGTCATTCCTTCATTTACTTGAAGAATACCTGTTTTCTGTGAAGGTTTCACTCAAACGCTAGTCTCATTGGCCTTAATCCCGACGGAGAATTAAGCTCCAGGGCAAGCTGCTACTTTATGTAAGAGGCATTAGGAATGAGAATTTAGATTTTAAGGTAATTAAGCTGGTATTTTGGAAAGCATGTCTACAACAGACAATTTACAAATGTATCTACCTTCCCCATATTCAAGCTCTTTAGGAAGAAAAAAAGGAGGTAAGCTTTTAGATAAAAAGAGACTTGACTGAAAGAAGCCCTATGATTCCATATGCATTTTTTTTTCCAAAGCAATTGAAATCATTTTGGCTCTGTAAATAATCCCCTTTAAAGAAAGTGATCTTTGTAAGCAAAATCTTAACACATTCTATTTCAAATCCTTTCTCTCTTTAAATGCCTTTTTGTTGCCCTTTCCCCTCTATTACCAAACATTTATAGAAGGAAAATCATTCCTCAATTCACCTATTTCTATTGCTTATTCCACGTCCCTCATCATCAGCCTATTTCTAAGATCCCAAAAGAAATGACTGCACCAGTAGAGGGAGAAAAATATTAACTTCCATGAGAGAACAAATCAGCAAAAGCAGCAGTTGAAATCTTGTGAAATTAAAAAGATCTTTATTTCTAAATAGAGAATTTTAAAAAGAAACCCTAACACACAGGCCAGACAGATTCGAAATGTAACGGCTTTCTGTTTTCTAAGAAGGATCTGCCTTTTTACAGCTGGCATGTGCAATGAAGTCAGTCTTTTTGATACGCTCCACTAAACAAAGTGTTTGCTTCTTTTTTTTTAAACACAAGTTCCAATGCCTGGAGGGGAGAAAAGTTTAAAGCTGCCCTATAAGGCCTGGAAAGTCATCCTTCCTGGCTCTGATATCCGAACGAACTTTTCTCCATCAGGATCCATCCTCACAGCCAAAGCAAAGGCACAAGTGAAAGCAGCACGTTCCAAACCAAATGATCTGCTGTGTGTTTATGAGGGATAAACCTTTCGGTTGCTTCCCAGTCTCCTGCCGTAGGATAACTGGAGCCCACACCTTCTCTAGCCAGCCACCCTGCAAAAATTAAACCACATTTTAAGAAGTGTCCCAAAAATATGACATCTGCGAGCTCCTTGTCCGGAGACTTAGTGGGATACATTCAGCCACAAATGACAGTTTAGGAGATAAAACCTCTCTAGCGTAACATCACTTCTCTCAAATCCTGGTTTCTGTGTGACTCCCACACGCTGCCACGGCCCATAGCTGCGAAGTACCACAGACTTTATTCCTAAACTTCTCAAGCAATGTGGAGTGACCTCGACAACAGAGAGAATGAACCTGCCCACGGGTACTACCAGTCCATATCAGTAAGGGCACCATCTGAAGATCAGGGAGAAGTAATGACAACAGTCAGGGAACATAAAAAGAACAATTACACAGGAAATTGAGGAAACGATGAGGGGTCAAGACCTCCTGAAGCAACAGGATGGAGACAGAAAAAATAAAGCAGCAGCAGTAACAAAATACCAGCTTCTGAAGGTAATAAAGGTAAGTCAAACTCAAAATGAGGTCTTTTTGAAGACTGAAGACTTAAAGGTGACAAGAAAACTCCAAGGACCCTCATGTCAAACCACAGCAATTGAGAGGAAATGAGGTGTGAGAAACAGGGCTCTCATTTATTTTGAGAATACACCTAAAGCAAAGCTTCAAAGTAGAAGATTTTCGTGAGAAATTCCCAGAGGAATGTGTGAATGGACAGAGACCGTCCTGGAAAAGCACTCCTACATCTGATAACAGATGAGGACATGAATATAAGGAATTCTAATGATTTGATCAAGAACAACTAGAGAGTCTGCAGCCATCTTGTTATTAGAGCCCCCAACACCTAAAGGGCACAATGCAGCACCTAAGACAGTTCTTTCCCAAATTGTTCTTTCAGTGCTTCTCCATCAGCTCCTTCAGGTGGTTTTAAAGAACTTTTTTTCCCATTCACACAAATTATTGCATAAATACTTCATAAAACTTCTCAAAGAACTACAAAAATTTAAGCGATGGTTATTANGGTCCCTTCCAACCCTGACAATTCCCTGATTCCGTAAATGCCTGTTCATACCATCAGTGTACACGGGATCACAAACAGCAACACTGTCAACCGGCAAAGGTTAATCAGTTAAAACAACCTGCTGCACATTTCTTTTCAAGCCAAGACAGATTTTGTAGTGTGGCTTCATATCCATTTTTCAATATGATTCAAGAGATTATTTTATCAAAACCACAGATTTGTCAAAAGTAAAACAAGAGCACTGGTAACCAATTCTGCCGCTAAATTAAACACATCGGTTGTGTTTCCTTTGAAGTAATGTATTACCCAACAAATGGTTATCAGCTTGAGTAAACACAATGCAGTTGATGTGTTTATTTAACATTAAAGAAGCCACCTAAGTGAAAGTACGCTGCTTCTTCTGTACATAGGAAAGGGAAATGCTCCAGTTTTGAGATCTCATTCCTGGAAAGGAACATTAACAAATATAAAATTTTAACATTTTTGTTCACACCAAATGAAACCACAATGCTAACACCAAGCACTGGAAAATCACAGAAACAGCCAAAAAGAAAAATCAAGTTTCAAAATCAGAAGAGTGAGGCTTTTTTTTAAACCAGATTTTTTTTTTTGGTGTTTTTGACTTCCAGTGTCTAGCACTCACAGTTCATGATTTATTCTTTCCTTTTTAACATATAATGTTTTCTCAAAGAACCTCTCATTCTTGCATTTTCAAATATGTATATTGTTTGCTGATACATAGAATGGGTTGTGAGTCCTGGGGTTTTCCTGACAACTGACCAATGGAAACATCAGAAATAAAAAGCCTTCCTCTTACCAGTGGTATTACAAGTTTTAATGACTTTTGGTGCCAGGTAGATTTCTTGATGTATCCTGGAAGGTCTCCCATACACCTGACCTTGCAACACCATCTGAACTATCTGTAAGAAACCAATGTTTCTTTGAGCTTTGTTTGGGACTCTCAGAGGAACACTGATATCTACAACAAAGCAGGTAACTGGTAAGCACTAAAGACCGTGATATGGAAACACATCTGTGCCTCCACAAACGCTTTGCTGGATGATGCACACTCTTCAAGACACTCTTTTCCTCTGCTTCTCCTTTCGCTCGATGGGAAAATCTGCTCACCCACAGCAAACCAACAAACTCTTTGAACACTTGTGGAGGGTGCAACTCAGGCATCTGCAGTACTGAAAGAACAGTTGACCTTCCTGTCAGATGTTGTCACCTCCACCTAACTCCCAAGGGAACTTTAAAGCTTTTCACAAACCTAGTTTCTTTTAATCATCGTCAAGAATGGGAAGCAGAGATCACAGGGTCCATACGCATCTTGAACAGTGAAACGAAACAAAGTGATAAATAACTGTACTCCTTGGTTGGTATCGCTTGCCCGGGCACTACAATCATCACAGGCTGATGGACTAAAGAAAAAGGGTCTCTCTGTCCCTCTTCTATAAAAACAGAGAAATGGAAGAATTCAGTGCTGAGGTGTCAGGAACCTGGCATACCTCCGCTGCGATGAGTTCTTAAATAATTTAAGTCGTATTAAAAAAGGAGCTCGAATAATTCTGACCCTCAGCGTGTGCTGATGAATGAGGAAGAAACTCCAGGGGATGGGGCAACTGCACCAAAAAAAAACCCCAGGCAGTAAGAGAGCAGCGACAGAGCTCCCAAAACAAGCGTCGGTGAGAACCTACAGTCGAGAGGATGCGTATTTGGTGAGAACAGAGCTTCACCTGCTCCACAGGTCATGGATTCATAGGAAGAGGTGAGAACGATGCTTCACCCCAAGCACCTGGGGGAACTTTGCAGAGGCCAGAGAGAGCCACCATGGATCTGGCACCCCGAAATTAATCGTGCTGCCAACAATCCTTTGGGGTCAGAACGGAAACCTGAGGGGGTTTGTCAAAGTACCAAAGAAAACCAAGCGGATGCAAGCAGAGGAGTGAAATGCCACAGCAAAGCACAGAACCGTTCAGCAGGTTATGCAAAAATAAATAAGCCAAAAAAACCCCAACCCAACCATCCTTTCAATGAAGAACAAGGAATCCACTGGAGGTTTCTGAAAAAAGCCACTCCCCAGGAGGAAGGGTAAGAACCTGTACAGGAGGGGAAGATGGAGCAAGGATATACAATGCAAGTTGACAGAAAAAGCTGTAATTATCACGTAGAAATTATTCCGGGAGGAAACATTTCACCACCCAAAGCCTGAATTATTTTGAGGACTCTATCTCTGCTTGACGTGAGCTGGCTCGTGAAAGCCAGTCTTAACCCTCATCTGTGTTTTATTCACTCATAAGTGCTGAGCAAATTAGCCCCAAACTGAGAGCGCCGAGCGCTAAGACACAAAGATCCAGAGACAAGTTACGCATCAACACTGAAGAACTTACTTTGAAAACACCACTTAGCTCATTCATAAATTATGAATTTCATACGGCTTATTATTTGCAGTTTGCAAATGGGGAAACAGAGAGATGGTTTGTGGTCACACAACAGGGAAAGCATTTACCCCCCATTAGGTTCTCTAAACCCGATCTTAATTACCCCTCAGGTACTTAGACTTATGCTACCAAGAAATCCTGTGACACAGGGTGGCTGAGATCTCTTTAATAATTTATCAGCAGAAACCCAAACAAATCTTCTGGAGACAAAGCAACGCTATCACTATCCTACAACCTCTGGCAACGCTATTTCTGTACCTCAGAATAGAAGAAAGATGGCCCAGACGATTGTGTCAGAACGGGATGAACAGTTTTTCTGACATTTTCTGCCTTTCAGATGTTGGACTTCACCTCTGCAGCGATGGCTCTCTTGACAGATGTTTGTGTTTATCACATAGGTTTTGCAGCCTACTTTCCCATATGACTGTTTTTCGTCTCTTCTTCGTAACCGAGCTATTGCTACTGCAGGAGTCTAAATTAATCCCATTTTCTCCGTACTTACACCCTGTGATGGGTCCTGTCTCTCGCTGTCACTCCGCTGGGAGTGGGGGTGAGGGTTACAGGGGACTCCCCGGGGCTTCCCAGCAGCTTTTTTGTCTCGTCTGAGGAAAACTACTTTTTACAAGCTATTTAGAACCTGATCACTACCTGTGTGGGTCCCGGCCCTACAAACTCTTATCCTTATAAGTTATGCCCCTCTGAGCAACTTCAGAAGAGCAATTAGCCCCCAACTTGGGTTATTGGGATGGGGCCCCTAAACCTGTATCTACTCACTGCTTACCTGGCTTCTGAAATGTTCTCAGAAACCCTGATTTTATCCTCTTCCAGAAAAATGCCAAATGATACCCGAATAAACCAAAAGAAATTCAAACTAGAACCCGAAGTAGCAAGTAATTGCAAGTGAGCCTTTTAAACCCACTCTTACCTACTCTGCAGGAACAGCACGCAGCTTCCAAATTACAGCCATTATGAATCATATTCTTTTCTTCCATTTAGATCCCAAACAGCCAGTTTTATACACTTAAAACTTCCCCCCCCCTCCCCCCGAATCGAAATTCACCGCTGAGAACAACTGCCTTAACACTTCAAGGAAATTTGTTTGCTTTGTTAAATTGAGCTTCAAAAGCATGAATTAAACGTACGTTTGTGATCGAAAGTAATGCCTCTCCTTATATCCATTCAAAATGTTTACTTTATTACAGCTTATTATAAATGTACTGTCTAAAATGCAGCAGCATGACTGTTCAATTTCCAGGCCATAATTTTATGATAATCATATGTAATATATTCATATGTCTACTCCACTGCTTAACAAAGCCCAAACTGGTTTGTCAGAAGCTCTGCTTTCCCCGTGCTTCAAATTTCTTTGCCTCAGAACGTTGCTGAACAACCACACTAAGAAAGAGATGATCCAAATTTTACTTTGTGTTCTTCACTATAGGAGGCAGACAAAGAAACATATAATATTGGAAGCTGAATTTGGCGTACTGACTTATCAAATACTGGTATCTAAGTGATATGTAAATTATTAAACGTGCTATGCAAGCATTATTAGAAAGCAGGGGGGGCAGGGAGCAAGATTATAAATTTATAAATGTATTCAACATCTAGACATCCTATTAATACTTGAAAACACTGAGATTGTACAGAGAGAATGTGGGCATAAACTATGATCAGAATTAAGCAAACTCGCTTTGAATCTCCTACATGAAACATGTGTTTCAGTTTTTGCCTAGGACATATTTACAACGAAGTAGTGAATGCTTTTTTTTCTTCTCACATTTCAGAGTTACTCAAAAACCTGGTACTAGAAGATGCAGAGGCTTATGGGACTTGTAGGAAATAAAAATTCAGACAATCTCCATGCCCTTCGCTGGACTGAACAGTACGTGATTAACCAAGTCTCCCATGAGCCAAAGGGCTGAGCCAGAAAGATCTCAGTCTTGCTCACTGTAGTTTTTATATGGTCTGGGTAAGAGTCAATATTTAATAATTAATATTATAAGAGTGACAGACACAAGTCTCTCGCAGCAGAACAACATCTAATCTTTTAAAGAAAATGTTCAGGGTTTGTATTTGCATTATATAAGAAAGCAGAAACTGTGAATTTTCAAATGCAGGATGACCAAAAAAAGTCAAACTACAGTGATTTTTAAAACCTCGGCATTTTGGGGGAGTATCCTTACACCTGATGGCTGAGATTGGAGTTCACAACCCTGCTGACTCGACCTTCGCTTTTGTAGCTAACGGCACAGGATGAGTTTCAGGTGTCTGCCAGAACCACTTAAGTGAGGGAGCTGATAAATGCCTTGATGAAACACTGCAATAATGCAAAACCAGGAAGAGCCAAACAGCAACCACAAAAATCTACTCAAGCAGTGCTGTAAAATCCAAACAATAAAGCAAAGATGTCTTGGGGAAAAAGCTGCGAAAGCCACATCAGGGACTTTTCATTGTACTTTTCATCCTTCTAAGATTTCCATTAGAAGGAAAATAAT
>VXBJ01004009.1:0-153750 GCA_013400055.1 Nycticryphes semicollaris | reverse complement strand
CCCCCCCCCCCCCCCCCATTAATGATACTACATCTCAACAAAAAGATTAATGGCTGCTGACTTAACACAGGCTTGCAAAAATTAGCTTTGATCAAAGCAACTGCTGTAGTGAAAGTCAACTGCCCTAACTCACTTCTCAACTGCCTTCATGGCCTTGAGCTGGCCTGAAATGCCTCCCTTCCTCAAAGGGTTTGCCTTAAACTTCAAAGCCTACCTGGCTCTGAGGCTTAAATCACAGCAAGCTTTTTTTTCCTCCCTCTTCAAAAGCAATTAAAGACGTGCAGTATAACCTGACCTATTAATCTAAAAGCTAAGCACGCAGGTCTTCTTGATCGTTGTGGGGTTAGAGAATGGAAGGGGCCAGATAGGGAAGTTAATTGTGGCTCAGACAGTACAAATGGGTTTATGGTGCCTGCCAGCTGATGAGGTCAGTCCTCTAAAAGAAAGGTAAGCGAGGGCTAATCTATCATTGGCGCAAATTTGTCGGTAGATGAGGCAATAGAGGGGTCCTCACTGCTTTTGCTTTTCATTGCAAATCCCTCCTTCTTTTCTATTCCTTGTTATTAATGAATCTGTGGAGTTAAGGAGCCAGATTTCCCTGGACACCACAGTAACAGATGTGGGTGACAGCAATCACGAGGCAGAGGAATGGGCAATATTCATGGACTTGGAAGAGTCACAACTGGCTTCAGAGGATTTTACGGGTTTTGCCTGATGTGGTCTGACAAACCTGTGAACTTCTTGGTCTGCTTGGGCAGCAGCATTTCGAGACAAATCAATAAGGATTTATCCAAGTTTCTGTTTTACTCTCTACTAAACAACTTTGAATGGTGAGTGCTGACAACGGGAGATAATTAACGGTTTGATAGCTGGTCCCGCAAAAGCCCTGGAATACAGGAAACCTGGGAAAGCCTGCTGTACACCAGCACACTCTTCATGGTTTGGCTCATACCCTTGATTACTGTACTGTAGATCAATAACAAAATAAGCAAGCAGCAATATTTAGCCTTCATTCTCATTTTGCAAAACGACTTCACCCAGACAGTCTGCAAGAGCTACAGCAAGCAAAGCCAAGAAAAGCCTCTTGAGTTTTCTAACCAGGTAACCCCTCCAAGCAAACCTTTGTCACAACCCTGTGGCCTGCCAAAGACCTCTGCATGGGACGATTCTGGAAGTCTCCAGAATCCACAGCCCAATTTGAGCCCTCTGCTCAAGTGCTACACTTGTGTTTGAGCTGACGTCCTCCCCTGCCCGAGGTCCAGGACCGAAATAGGATTCATTCTCTAACAAATACAGCCAAAAGCATTTGTTTTGCTTTCCCCATGATGTCCCAGCGTTACAAGTAACATCATAAACCCAATTCCAGGGCCAGCCCACGTCACTAACAATTCCAGCCAGGAAAAAATACGTTCTTAAAGGCTCTTCTCTAGAAGAACAGGCATCACTAGAAAGAGAAAAGAGAAAGAAAAACCAGGTGATGGCAATGGCAACAACTCTGTAACCTGCTGCCTGATAATCCCAAAGTCCACTCTTAAACATTAGAACAACTTCATTAGTTTGCTTTAGACAAAGGAGTTGTAGGAACATAATTCTACAGGTGAAAAGCCCCAGGCAAAAGGCAGTTGATTTGTCAGGCGAGAGCGCCCACAGTGGGGAAATCCATGAACTGAAACGGAAAGCCTTCATTTGTAGTTTCCTGCTATAACTATTAGCACTAATTACAGATTCTTTTCCTTAAAGTTCTGAATGAAATATTAACAAGCTAGTAATTAAGTAATTCAGAGTCTGTTTGCTTTAGTGTTAGCTTCAGTATTGTAAATCCAAAACCTCTGACTCACTGATCTATAAATGTCCTTCTAAATTATTCAGAGATGTCCTTTGTTTTCTTCTGTTGAAGTGAAGTTGCTCTGAAACTTCTTTCTCTGCATTAATGGCATCCGAAGTGTAACAGGTGGAGGCAGGATGTAAAGATGCAGGACAATACAGTAATTGTACCTTGAATTATTGTTTAAAGGAACAAAACCATTCTCGTCACCTATTCTGCTTTTGCATGTTCCTTTACCCAGCCTCTTCCCTACATCCCACGCAGGTTTCTTCCACACATTTCTGCAGAGGTTGAGCTGATGACACAAAACTGGGAGGGGGTGGCTGACACACCAGAAGGATTCACCACCATCTAGCGAGACCTGGACAGGCTGGAGAGCTGGGCAGTGAGGAACCTAATGAAGTTCAACAAGGGCAAGTGTAGGGTCCTACACCTGGGAGAGGAATAACAGCATACACCGGTACAGGTCAGGGGGTGACCTGCTGGAGAGCAGCTCTGCAGAGAAGGATGTGGGAGTCCTGGTGGACAAAATGACTGCGAGCCAGCAATGTGTCCTTGTGGCCAAGAAGGCCAATGGAATCCTGGGCTGCATTAAAAAGAGTGTGGCCAGCATGTTGAGGGAGGCCATCCTCCCCCTCTGCTCTGCACTGGTGAGGCCACATCTGCAGCTCTGTGCCCAGTTCTGGGCTCCCCAGGTCAAGAAGGCCAGGGAACTGCTGGAGAAGGTACAGCAGAGGACCACAAAGATGATTAGGGGCCTGGAGCATCTCTCTTATGAGGAAAGGCTGAGGGGACTCTGGTCTGTTTAGCCTGGAGAAGAGAAGGCTGAGAAGAGACCTCAACAATGTTTATAAATATCTAAAGGGCGGCTGTCAAGAGGATGGAGTCAGGCTCTTCTCAGTGGCTCCTAGTGACAGGACAAGGGGCAATGGACACAAGCTGGAAAACAGGAAATTCCATTCAAATATGAGCAGAAACTTCTTTCTGGTGAGGGTGCCAGAGCCCTGGAACAGGCTGCCCCCAGAGGTGGTAAAGTCTCCTTCTCTGGAGATATTCAAAACCCACCAGGATGTGTGGTGAACCTGCTTTGGCAGGGGGGTTGGACTAGATGATCTCTGGAGGTCCCTTCTAATCCTGACCATTCTGTGTTTGTATAAAATAAATGGTTCCAACACTTAGTTAATCTGCTCCTGCAATGGCCAGCAACCAAGCGTGGCTAACCATGACCCACTACTTAAATGAAGCAGGAGCTGGGGTTGAGCTTGTCTGCATTACTATTAAATTACAGATGGGTAGGTTAAACACATGATACTTATCGGGCATTTTATTTCTTGCACGGTGCAACATTGATACTGAGGCAACAGGCAGCTCCCCGAGGCAGAGGAGACCATGGTGGGTGTCGACCACCTCTGGAAGACCACCTGAGTCCCGGCAGACTGAGCAGCCGGATCCATGTTGCTATAGCCTCATTCCCTCCCATTTAGAGCACTCCAAAGTCTTGGCTGCCCCAGAGAAAGAAAGCCCATGGATGACTTCTGCAGAGCTTAAGTGAGAGAACCACCACCCAGCAGAACCCAGGTCTTTCCTTCCCGTCTGTACCAGCGCTGACTTCCCTGCTTCATGCATGAAAAATAGACAAAAATCCTCACATCGATGCCTGTACAGGATCCAGCCCCACATCTCATGAATCCACCAACTGAGAACATGCTCAAATATTTTTTATTACAACACATTAAGCTAAAATCAATAGATTCATTTACCGAAACGGGTTTAATACTTCAGCTAATCAAGAGGAAGTAACATTTTTCTGAAAAGAAGTGACATTTCATTACAGCACTCGGTTGTAAAGTCACTGGCAGAAATTTTTCTGTGTACCAATTAAACAGTAACTCACTGAAGTCAGTAACATAAAAAGCAATATTGCATATTTACAGTTTCCTCCCCAGTAAATGAAAACATCTACAGTTCCCAGCAATACAAATAAAGTATCTGCACAATGGCTCTAACAATGCCGCCACATCTATGATCTTCCCTTTTCAAATCTTTCTACACTATTTTTTCCCAAAGATATAACATGCTATTTTCTCTGCAATCAACCTTTTTTTTTTTTTTCCCCCCTTTGGAGAGAAGCAGAAGTGGCATTTTGAAAACTTCAATTTGCTGAAATATAATAGCACCACTGAGCTCTGTTGTTCTTCACTTTTATTCTCACTTTACGCTCGAAAGATAAAACCGCAGTGGTTTTACTATTGTCAAACAAAAAGCAAATAAATAATGGTTTTGTTGACTTACATAACAAGATACTGCATCACTGTTATTCAACCGAATTTTCTTACATATTTCTCTCTCAAATGTGAAATTTTACAAATACTATGATCATTCTGAGGGAGTTGGGTCTCTTTAGCTTGGAGAAGAGGAGACTGAGAGGTGACCTCATGAATGTTTATAAATACGGAAAGGGTGAGTGTCAGGAGGATGGAGNCATATTTAAGTGGAACCTCCTCTGTTCCAACTTGCATCCATTGCCCCTTGTCCTATCATTGGGTGTCACTGAGAAGAGCCTGACTCCATCCTCCTGACACTCACCCTTTCCATATTTATAAACATTCATGAGGTCACCCCTCAGTCTCCTCTTCTCCAAGCTAAAGAGACCCAGCTCCCTCAGTCTTTCCTCACATGGGAGATGCTCCACTCCCTTCAGCATCTTTGTGGCTGCCCAGAGGGGTTGTGGAGTCTCCTTCTCTGGAGACATTCCAAACCCGCCTGGACATGTTCCTGTGTGACCTGATGGAGGTGTTCCTGCTCTGGAGGGGGATTGGACTGGATGATCTTCCAAGGTCCCTTCCAGTCCCTGATATTCTGTGATTGATTCTGTGATTCTGGAATACTGCCAAGCAGAGGTATACGCGACCCTTGCAATGAAAATTATGAAAGCCCACTTGATGAAAAAAATAATAGTCATTGAAGTAAGGATTTCAGTGTACACCACAGAAATAGAGGAAAAAATTAAGAATGCAAAAAAAGAAATTATCTGACCTTTACTGTCTATGTACAACTTCTTTCCCCCCCAGGATTACTGCTTTTTGGGTATTGAACTGTACAGGTGCTATTCATCACTTCCTTGTGTAGGAGATAAGCATCCACCTACTTTTTCTACTATGAAATCTCACCTTTTTGCCTCCAGGCCAGCTTTTGGTGGGCACAATCTAGTTTAATTCCACCTTCCTCCTTATTTGCTAACCTTCTCTAAAAGCCACCAACTTTCTCACCAGAGGTCTAAGAGAGCCCAAGCTTGCAGGACTTATCTAGTTTTACAGATTATATTTGAGGGTAGAAACGGTGGAAAAAAAGATCTCTGGAAATCTATCAGGAGTACCTGAAGTGACATCTGAGCCACAAAGCTGGTCTGTGGGAACTACTACACTGGAAATGCTCACATCTGATTAAAACAGCTATACAATAAGAACTCCAGTCTTTAACCTCATAACTGGAAAACAGCAGAGAGACAGGCAAGATGAGTCTTTGCACCATTACTTTAGGTGCTTGAAGCTGAGGAGCTCATTTCGGTATGTAATCCACCGAGAAATACTGGCACCTGCAGAAAGCAACTGGAAAGACCCAGCGATGCACCTCTAAGGTGCTTTTCATAGAGATTCCCAGACTGACCCTTGGATTCAACTGTTTTCCACTGTCTGTGAAGGGAGCCTGTGGGGTATATGGTGGCTGAAATCAGTTCACGTGACTATCCTCCTTTATAGGTATTATAATTAGACAGGATATTATCCACAACCCCTTTTCCTTTGTAAGCTGATATCCTGTATAATTATCTCCTTTGATATTTCTTCTACCTTCTGTGTTATTGTTTCCAGGACTATTCTTTTTCATTTATCTAAATTTAATCTGCATTTGCCTTTTACCAGCCCTAAAATGCACAGTACCTCTCAATACCAACATTTCTGCCGTCAAATGTTTTTCTCCAATCTTATCAGTATCTGACATTTAAAATATTTCTCATTCATGATGTTCACTATGCATTTTATATATACTATAAAGAAAGGTCCCAGAAACAATTTCCTAGTCGAAGAATTTCCCTGTTATACCATCTCTCACCCTTTACAACTTCAACATCTTGATTTATTCATGAGTAATTTATTTTAAAGACATTATCAACTGCATTTTGCAAAGGTACTACAAGTTCAACCTCATTTATCAAGTTCAACCTCATTTGTTCAGTTTAGACTCAAAATAACTCACCTCTAAAAAGCTTAACAAATTTAGATAGTCTCTGCCTATAAATTCTTTACAACAACGATTTGCTTTTTCTCTCCCCCCCTCACCCCTGATCTTGGCTGATGTTCTCACGACACTTTAAAACAATAAACAATCATGAAATGGTTAAAAAACAGACCTAAAAGACTTTGCCTAAGGAACATAACAACTCTTATTCCATTAGAATAAATTTCTAATAGGGTCTGATTTTTATAATTTTATTTAGAAACTGGGGGTTGTATTTTTTTTTCTTTGACTGTTACCGATTCTACCACCTTTATTTCACATGCCCACGGTGCCAACCAAAGCCTCCAATGCAGAAAGGTCTAATAGAGTGGGAAGGGGAAAGGGGAAAGGGGAAAGGGGAAAGGGGAAAGGGGAAAGGGGAAACGGGAAAGGGGAAAGGAGAAAGGGAAAGAAGCACGATAACAAATATGAAATAAAAAGAATAATATCTGAAGGAAACAATACAGATACCCAAATTTAGGACACTGCTTTCCCTCAGAAGACAATTATCTGCAACCAGTTTCCTAAATTGCCTACAAAGTCTGAGAAGCTGCTATACGGTTTGACTATTGTGTTCCAGTCAAAAGAAAATGCAAATGCAATCGCATTTATGGAAACTAAGCGTGGGGATGTCTACAGAAACCAAACAGTCCCTGCTGCAACTCAGTCGAGCGCAGGACCTGGCCCCATAAACAGCTGTTGTCATCAAGGTATCCTCAATTACTCACGACAAATTACCCTCTCTGTGTGCAGAGGCACACCCAAGCCTGGTTTTACAATGCAGATACAACACGGGAACAGCTGCAGCAACAAATTACCACGTTGTTCAAGAGCTTAAAATCATCACGGACAAATCATCCCCTTCCCTAAAATGATTTCTGTAAAAGAGAAGAAAGCCAAAACAAAAGATGGTGCCAGCCTCAAATCACCCACGTACGGGAGCCGGAACGCTCTCCAACACTGGAGCCTGGGAAAGAACAATGTGACAAAGAGGACAAGGACAATAGCAAAGCACAACTTGCACGACAGCAGGATAAATCTGGCAGTTTTACAATGACCTGATCAGTTATTCCACCGTGACAAGTGTGCGGGCTCAATGCAATGCAGATGAGAAATATCTGCAATATCTACGCTCGTTTATTGCTGAACCAAACCTCTCATTCCCAGTATCTTTCTCAGAGATTTTAGGTTGGTGGCGAGCAATAACTTTGTGGTTCAGGGAGACATAAATTAACCCTTTTGCTTTGCTTTCTCTTCAATATGGAAAAAAAAAAAACCCACCAAACCCTATCTATTAATGTGTTATTTTAATGAGACGTAATCTGCATGCCCTAACGCTCACATTTATCATAGTATGTTTTCATACCGCTGGGCATAGCAAAGCTACTGGGAAGCACAACGCGTTTATCACTTTGAAAATCCAGTTTTCTGTATGACTATCCTTCTCAGAACAGTATCTGTGTGGGGTCATCAGCAAATATTTGGAATATTACCAGGAAGATGAGAAAGCAAGTGAATTCAAGAAGAAGTAATGCTGAGGCAAAAATCCCAGAAAATAATGGAAGCCTAAAGTCTGATGGCACATACAGCAGGTACTGCTGGTTTCAAATCTGATTATTTATCAGACCAAATGAAACAGGAAACTCCAAATCAACCGTCGCTAATGTGATAAAAAATTGCTGGTTGGCTTAATCTCACAGGTATTATGAAAAAAAGTACTCCGAGCAAAAGAACTGAATAAGAAAATATGAATGGGGTATTTAAGGATTAATTTGGGAAGCTTTTCCTAAGAGTCACCGTAGGTCAGTGTCCCGTGTTACACTCTTATGTGTTCATCTTCCCTTACTAATATCCTTTATGCAGAACAGTTGGACCCTGTTTTACATATGTGCACAGTCTCCTTGGCAAGTTTCCATCCAGCAGGTACCCACCGGCTGCTCTTCCTCCAGCTTGAGCTTTCCTACTAATCTATCCAGTGCTGCCACATGCAATTTCTTTTCCTCTTTACTATCCTTCTTTTAAAATTAGTTATATGGCTGTGAATAATCTATAAACCTTTTAAGTTTTAGAGACATTCCTGAAGACCCCAGCCTCTCCCAGTCTCAGTTTTGCCCACAGAATAAAGCCAAAGACTCTTTATTCTCAACATACACCACACGCTCCCTTAAAAAATCCATACTGTCTCATTAGGTGAAAATAGCTGTAGAAGGACTTCAAAGCAACAAAAAACCCCACAAACCCCTTTCTTCTTTTAAATAAACATTTTAGTGAAGAAAACACAGCATGTTCTTTGAAAGAGGTCCATAGGATCTCCGGAAGATAATACAATTCTACCTCTTAATGGAAAAAAGATGCAACTTCTCCTATTTTTGGTATCATGAGAAAACCATCCACTTACAAAGGTAAGGATTTAACAAGAAAAAAACCCAAGATCCTAAGAATGGAAGTACTGGAAAGCCTTGTATAGCACAAGTTATGGCTGCAGCCATAAGAAAAGATAAGGAGAAAGAACTGACTGGCACACTGTATGTTAATATTATGGACTGAAATTCAGCTCTATTCAATCAGTAACAGCAGAAGCTCAGAAACATCCAACTGTACACTTTCCCAACAAATACAATAAATGCCACAGTTTTATATATCCTTCACAACATGCCATATTTCTCAGTGGTGACTGCTTATACTCTAGACTGTCACAGAACTTGAAAAGCTCAGGTTAGAAGGGACATCTCGCCATCACCCAATCCAACCTCCTGCTCCAGGCTGGGTTAACTTCACGGATGAGGCAGGGTGCTCAGGGTCTTTTCCAGTTAAACTTTGAGAATCCCCACAGACTGAGATTTTACAGCCTCTCCAGGCAACCTGCTATCTCACTGTAAAAATTTTTACCTTACATCCAATTGCAATTTTCCCTCTTCTCCCTGCCGGAGCATCTCTGAGAAGTGTCTGGCTCTTTTTTTGCCTGCAATTTTACTTTAGGTGATGGAAGGCTGCAATTAGTCACCCCTCTTCCCTTCTCTTCTAAACAAACCCCATTTCTTTAACCTCTCCTCATAGGCCACATGCTCTACCCTTCGTCCTGACCCCCATGAGAATTGCTCCAGTAGGGTGACTCCTCTTGTACTGGGGAGTTCCAAACCCTCGACTCTGCTCTCGTGAGACCCCCACCTGGAGCACTGTGTCCAGCTTTGGAGTCCTCAACACAGGAAGGACACAGAACTGTTGGAATGGGTCCAGCGGAGGGCCACGAAGATGATCAGAGGGATGGAGCACCTCTGCTGTGAGGACAGGCTGAGAGAATTGGGGTCGTCCAGCCTGGAGAAGAGAAGGCTCTGGGGAGACCTTATTGCAGCCTTCCAGTATCTGAAGGGGGCTACAGCAGAGCTGGAGAGGGACTCTTTATCAGGGAGTATAGCGATAGGATGAAGGGTAATGGTTTTAAACTGAAAGAGGGGAGATTTAGATTAGACATTAGGAAGAAATTCTTTCCTGAGTGGGTGGTGAGGCACTGGAACAGGTTGCCCAGAGAAGCTGTGGACACGCCATCCCTAGAAGTGTTCAAGGCCAGGCTGGATGGGTCCTTGACCAACCTGTTCTAGTGGGAGGTGTCCCTGCCCATGGGAGAGGGTCAGAAGTGGATGATTTTTAAAGTCCCTTCCAATTCTAACCATTCTATGAAACAGTGCGTGGCTACTCCAGGTGTGTCTCACAAAGGCTTGAGCAGAGACGAGTGACTTTTCTTGACCTGCTGGCTATGCTCAAGCTAACACACCCCAGGGCAGGGTTAGCTTTCACCAGGGCACGAGCACATGGCTGGCTCATGTTCAGCTTGTTGCCATCAGGACTTGAAGGTCCTTTTCTGTCCCCAAGGTGCTTTTCCATAGAGCTATGGCACAGCCGGTAACATTCCGCCTTGCTCTGTCCCTGATGCACAGCCCCGCGTTTGCTTCTCTTGGACTTCAAGAGGTTCCTTTGTCAGCACTTGTTTTTCTAGGCTTTTTTTTTTGAGAAATGAGGTATTATCATACTGATTTTTCTATTGCTAGGATGTATTTGTATTCCAAAGCCCAGGAAATGGAAGGCTTAAAAAACTGCAATCTGTTCGTTTTTACGATACTCATTAAAAGCATCTGAAGGGTTTTTTCCTTAAACAGATAATACAGAAGTAAATAGAAAACTAAAAAAACCCCCACCCAATAAATTAAGATCTACAATCAATTAGCTATTATTTTAACCTTTCCAGAAGGCTTAATTTACCCTATGCTTAGCAAGAACAAACTTGGATTGATTTTCAAAAAAAAAAGCTACTAGGAGCTGAAATAACAAAAGCTGCCCCCCAAAAAAATGAAAATCATAGTCCAAAACCAAGCACCAATTATTCTATCTTATTGGCAGCAATAAGAGAAAACTGCAGAGGTAATCTTCCTAATTCTGTGGACTTCTATGGAACACCACATGCTTTACAAAGAACAAATTTTTTAACTGAATTCATAGGCATAATCATGACAAAAAGCAAAATGGGGACTATCTGATCCATCAGAACAGAGCGGAATTATAAATTATAGCTCATTAACATTTTGTTCTTTGGTGCAGCAATTGTGAGAGCACACAAAAATCTCTGCTCCAGTTTTCGCAGCGCTCGTGCAGATTTTCTAGTTGCTATTCTTTTTCTGTTTACATCACCAGTACCAAGGCTAGATTTTTATCTTTTTTTCTAGTATTTTCCCTCCCATCCATGTGTCTATAGAGAGTAAATATGCCCACTGTATATGCTGGCATCTACTGTAATGTAAATGCACACATAAAATGTATTACTATTCATATATACTATTGGTATCTAACATTTGCAGGCAAAGCTGAGGGCTCTAAAAGTCTAGGGACCGCCCAATCCCACAGGGAGTCAGGACCCCTCGCCTTTAAGAGTCAGCAGCTGCCTTTCAGAAAAGCTGCCACAAAGAATGTCCAAATGAAAGGAAGTCATGGGATAAAGCACTAAGCCACATGCTTTTCTTCTTTCCAAATTAATTCTCCAAGTAATGGTTCAAAAGGATCCTATTTTCAAAATGAGCGATGTTTCCTACCTTCAACAAACGTGTAATTAGGAGCGAGCAGCGAGTGAATTCTTGCTGGCAACTTACAACATTTTCTAACATGCAGTTTGTTCAGTAAATTCTCTCCAGCACCTCCCTCATATTTACAAGATACAAAGTGTGTGGGCAGGGCAGTTTTTTACCTTTCAGAGTTCCCGTTACTGCTGTCCCAAATTCAGAATTTCATTTTTTAATATGGTCAGATTATTGTTTAGGGAACAAAGTCAAAGAAAGTCACCTTGAATTTGGGAGAGAAGACTGGAGATGCGTGGCCACTCCAGAACCAGTCAGGTTGACTTCAAGTCCTAGGCTGCCCTCCTGAAAACCCTCTCTCTGCTGAGATTCAATTTGATTTTTAATCTAAAAAGCTTTCTGCAATCCTGAGGAAGGCAACCACAGCCTATGCCGGGTAACTTTTCATCTATCCCACACCACGTGAGTACCCTGGAGATAAAAACTAAGATACTGATTTTGACTTGGTCCTTTATGTGAAGCTGAGAAGAAAGGAAAGATTGGAAAAGGAGGTCAGGTTCAGGCACCAGAAGGCATTATCTCAGCATTGTATGACTTCCTGTGAGAAGGCTGCACACTGGCATCTTGTAACCATATACATCAGGAATAAAGCTCAAATTCCCACTCCACTGAGACATTGATTTTGAAAGATTAGCTAGCAATCAGACCCACTTTTTGAATGTTGGAGCTAAGACTGTTTCCGTGTGTTGACTTCTGCGGGACACACAAATAAAGGTGGTTTCCACAACGGACAATCAGAAGAAGAAAAAGGAAGAGAAAGATTTCCTTATGCAGCTTCTCAACAGGCCAGTACAAGCAATTCCAACGATGCCCATTGCAGATTCCACATCTAGAAAATTCTGCTGTAAATCCCACGACACTCTACAAAACATTAGAGCCACCCACTGGTTCTGTTTGGAGACTGTTCACAAGAACAAATATATATTATAAATGTTGATTACTTTAACCTAAAGACACAGTTTAAGCTTAGGACGAGGTAGAATATTATACAGCTTTATCCTTGGTTTGTGTGTTTTAATTCAGAGTGATTGTGTTTAACGAAATATAGGGATTTTAAATTATCTGAGTTTATCTTCTTCCTTCACAGTCGCAGAATCACAGAATCATCATGGTTGGAAAGGATCTTTGAGATCATCGAGTCCAACCATACACACACAAAAAACCCTACATCTTGTCCACTAGAGCATGCCCTGAACTGCCACATCTACACGTCTTAAATACCTCCAGGGATGGTGACTCCACCAACCTCCCTGGGCAGGCTTTTCCAGTGCCTGACCACTCTTGCAGTAAAGTCATTCTTCTTAATATCTAATCTAAACTCCCCTGCTGCAACGTCAGACCATTTCCTCTCTTCCTGTCATTATCGCCTTGGGAGAAGGGGCCAGCACCCACTTCTCTACAACCTTCTTTCAGGCGCTTGTAGAGGGCAACGAGGTCTCCCCTCAGCTTCCTCTTCTCCAAACTAAACAGCCCCAGTCATCAAATCATAATTGTCACATTCCTTCTCAACACTGTAAAGGTGTTTTTTCCCAGTGGAAGTTGGATCCAGATCTGTGGCTCTCAAAAGTATTTTTCAGCTTTTCAAATAAAATTATTTCTGTCCAGCATAATCCATTTGTTCTCCTATCACTCCTTTCCTAGTTTAAAACAATCTCCTCTGCTGTTTCTTCCCTTCACTGCCCGTGTTAACTCTGCTAATGGGAAGATGAAATAATTCTTCACTGACACTGTCTTGCTAAGCTGACCAAGCAAGTTACCACTATTTTTCTTTAATTTGACACGCCTCTGTTCATCCCAGCAGTGTCTCTTTCAATTTGAAATCCTTTGTCTTCAAGGTGAGCAACCAGAATCAAACACCTGCAGATAAACCTGTATTTCCTTTTTCTCAGGCATGTCTCACTCCAGACAGAGACAGTAGGGCTGTGTATTTCATGGAATCATAGAATCTTCTAGATTGGAAGGGACCTCCAAGATCATCTAGTCCAACTATTAACCTAACTCTGATAAAAAACATCATTAAACCATGTCTGTAAGCACTATGTCAACCCAGCTTTTAAATACCTCCAGAGATGGTGCCTCAACCACTTCCCCTGGGCAGCCCATTCCAACGCTTGATAACCCCTTCTGTGTAAAGATTTTTCCTAATATCCAACCTGAACCTCCCCTGGTGCAATTTGAGGCCATTTCCTCTTGTCCCATCACCTGTGACTTGGGACAAGAGATGGACCCCCCGCCTCTCTACACCCTCCTTTCAGGGAGTTGTAGAGAGTGAGGTCTCCCCTCAGCCTCCTTTCCTCCAGGCTGAACACCCCCAGCTCCCTCAGTCTCTCCTCCTAAGACTTACTCTCCAGACCCCTCACCAGCTTCATTGCCCTTCTCTGGACCCACTCCAGCACCTTTATGTTTATTCAAGCTGAAGGCATGATACCCTTCTGTTCTATTCTATGGCATTTTGTATTACATCCAATACACTAACAGCACAAAATAATAAGAAGAGAAGATAGGCAACAGAAACAAAATTCAGATTATCGATTCATGATAAACTAGAAATCCTTTCCTGCTGTGGCAGCGAAAGCAAAAACTTTTGGAAATATGCTGGAAAGTCCAATAAGCAAAGCATTGAATAATTAGGGCACCAGCATACTCGTACTGGCTGTCAAGAGGCAGAGGGAAAACTTTTACATGCAAAAGACTGTGCAGACCTCACACGTGTTGTGGATCCCTGTCAGGACAGCAACCGAGTGGGAAAGTGAGGGGAAAGTTGGCCTAAGTGTCCTCCCAAATGTGGAGCAGTCTGGAGAGCTGTACCCTAACAAGGTGCTCCAGACCTGTCCTCTGTGACAAGACCCTGGCAGTCCACCCAGCTTTGGGATCACTAATTGGTAGTAGAAGTCACCGCCACGCAGGGAAGCAAAACCTGATGGCTTCAGTCAAGAAATCAGCACCTAATCCCAGTTTAAGAAATAAACTCTTGAAAGCAGCAAGTTCACTAATTCACGCCTGTGTCCTCTCTTCTTTCAGGAAAAGATGATTTGGTAAATTGTGGTCAATCACTTCAGTAATCATCTCCAGATGCCTGATATGGCTGAATCAGGAAAAGATGATTTCTAGCCTGCTTCTCAGCCATCAGCTCAGCCTCTGCGTCTGGAGGAAGGCAAAGCAGTCGTGTTGAAGATGTTTCAGCTCTTAGGAACGTTACAGGGACTTCTCAGAGGTGCTGATAAGTTGCCTGTGGATCTTGAAATAAAGACGGATGGATTTGTATCTGCAGGGTCTACTGGTTTTGATGTGATAGGATCAGAGAAATTTTTCTGGGGTGAGGCAAGGCCTTTCTCTGGCAGAACTTTACTATACTTTATCTGTCTTAAATTAAAAGTGTATTTGCCGAGGGAAAATGAGGCAGTTTGACAAATAATGGCTTAGAAGCAAAGTGTGGGCGGCGGGTTTAGCTGTCTCAGCAACCACCAATATTCTCCTCAGGTTTAATAAAATCACAGACAATGGCTACCGAGCTGCAGGTCAGAGCAGAGAGTTTGGTTCCTTGCCTGGCCCTGACAGCGAGACTGCGGTAACTACAGCAGCAAATTCCCCAGAAGCAAATTCAAAACTTTCAGAGTCTTTCCACCGGGCTCCTACCATAGAAACACAATACTAAGAACACATCTCCGTTTCCAAAATATTCTTTTCACCGTAACTATCTTCATATTCTGTCAAATCAAACAACTCTATTTTGAACAAAGTAGTATTTATAATGAAACTTTTAAATAACTACTCTTAAAATACTAAAAATAAAATAGCAGTAATTAATCTTTATTTAAATGGTAATTTAATGTGTTAAGAGCCCAAAACGAAGCTAGTCATTAGCTCGATAGTAAAGACTGCCAGAAGCTTCATTACTGATAAATAATGGAGGACACAGTGTACTGAACAGTTTCCCCTCATCCCACAAGCAACTGGGAACTGAACTGCAGAAACTTTCAATCCTAATCAACTGATCAAGCAACATCATTCTCTTCAGAGTTGTTATCAGTGGATGCAGCGTAGCTAAGTTTTCATTCTCATCCACATCGATCAAATCTCTATTTTAAAAACGTGTCATATACGTTATGTAGACCTCCTGTTCTGTGAACGGGTTAAAAAACCCCGTTACATGCCCATCCCTCGGGTGACTATTACATCCGCTGGGACAAGGCATGTAGTTACCTCTAACAAACACAACATTTCTATGATAAATTTTTTGCTTTAATAGCTTTAAGAATACCTTAGTATTCTTTCCTAACAACATTTAAGGTAAGTAGATTTAAGAAATTTTGACAGTTAATTCCAGCTGATGGCAATACTTTATCTTGTTGATCAAGACTGTCACTTACAGCAACCTTTTTTGCTTCGTCCAGTTTCCAAGAGATATTTAATAAATACAGCCACTTAAGATCCAAAGAAAGCAGCAGATCACTGAATTGCCCCCAAATTCTTTGAATGAATGCAGAAGTACATGACAGTAACTACTGCTACAAACATAGCTACTTAAATGGGAAAAGATATAAAAATTAAGTGTTTATGGTGAAGCGGTTCTACACCACTTTTGAACAGACACTAGAATTAAAGAATATTTTAGAATAGTTTCATTTAGAAACAAAATAAAATTATTAACAGGAACTACCCTCTATAAAATCGATTCCTTCAATATGACCTTAAAGAACAGTCCCCTGGAAATAAAAGAAGAATTCGTTGCCACAGCAAATTTCACTTTCAAATCATTAATTAATTCAGTATTTTCAGCAGCTAACTGAAACAGCTATCGTTTTTGTAAGCCACCAAACTTACTGAAACTCAATGAATATCACCCCAGAACAAGAGCAATCTCAGACACCATGCAGTAACTTAAAAGTTCTGTATCATGAACTCTGCTCAAAGTAGCAACGTACAAAATACCGCAATATCTACGAACTGGCACGTTCTTGGAAAGGAAAGTTCCAGGCAGATCCTTCTAGCCAGGAAAACACTCTTTTTTTTCCTCATTTCTTTTAATTTATCTGCTATCAGATACAGGATTCAAAAACTTGAGGAGTGAACGCTTCACATTTCTTTTGTATAATGAAGTGCAGAGATCAAACGCCTGTCAAGCAGTACCACTGACACCACTGAAAGCCAGGCAGGAAGAAGACAATCAGGTAATTTCGCTTAATTTTACCAGTACATCCATGTCTCAGAAGCATTCTAAATATTAATACACATAAATATTAATGAATTTTTGCGTATGAGAAAGGAAGTCATAGAAATATCATGCTAGAAGAGACGTTAGTATTTCAAAATCTTTTTCCCAGACTTGCCATCTTCGGTCTTTGTCATCAAAGACGCTGGTGCAATTATCTCCTGCACAAAATCCAACTTGCTTGCTTTTGGGAAGGGATACTTTGACAAGGAGTTTGTGTCTCTGCAGTTTTGTAAATGCATGTAAATTCAAACACGAATTTATGAGTAGCAGCATGGCAGTTTATATGCTTACTGTGAATATTTCAAAGGCCTGGTAACATTCCTATTTGTTCAACTGGAAGTGCACTAAAATGTACTGCCGTATAATAATGGTTCGCTTTGAGTAATAAATCTACACTGACAGAGGTCTGTAGTGGTTTGGGGCATTTCTTAATCCGTAGGTTTGGCAAGAAATGCCATATCTTAATAGAATACCTTAACACTTGGGATGTTTGCAAATGAACATGAGTGGGTAATTTATATAACAAGAGAGACCAATCCATCACACAGCGAGCAAAAGCGTATCTGAACTAAAAAGGTTACAAAAGCTCTGCCTTATATGTATTCCAGGACCAAGCGTGGTTCACAGGTGGAATGATTAGCAACCAGGTATGAAAGACCTGAAGAACTGCTGGGGGAAGAATGTGTCAACATTCTTGTGTCAACAGTTACAGCAGAGTGTGGTGTATCTACAGAGTACAGAAATGGCTTTTCACAGCATCATCTCCTAATGTGAATTATTACTCCCCATTTTTGGTGCTGAAAATCTCTATGAAGTTGCCACCCCATCACTCTACACCAGTTCCTCCTGTTGTCATGCAGCCAACTTCCTTCTAGAAGCCCCAAGCAATCACAGAGGAGCCTCAATTAAAAAAGCTTTTTTTTTGGTTTTGTTAACTGTATGCCATTTCCCAGATGCAGCTAATAATACAAACCACAGAAGGGGTGACCCTGAGGCACATTAACTTCCCACTTACCACCAGGTTTACCCTTAGCATCAGAAACAAAGCAAAGCAACAGCGTGCAAATGTATGCCCATATATATGCCTACAGCTCCAAAAATAGAAGTTCTCTCTTACAGAGTGTGGAATTAGTTTATTCAAACATGTCTATGTAATCTACAGGAATTTATATGGATAAGAAGCTTTGTTTTTCCTGGGTAGTAACTGAAGGTTATTTTGAATATCCATATCACCCATTCTGGGGCAAAGCCAACATTTAGGATGAGACTACACCAGCGATGTATTGTCAGAAACTCTGATGTTAACCTACTCAAAATAAATGTATGTTAAACACTTATCAATCATTGTACCATACATAAGATGAGCCAACAGAACAGAAAACACCATTGTGCCTTTATCTTGAATATTGTGCTGTTCTCTGCCTTAAAAAAAAGGTGTGTGATAGGAAGAGTACGGCTGCTAGTTGCCAACAGCTGAAAATTAATGCAGCATATGCCTCTTCTCTTGAAAATCCACCCAGTGAAATTACACAACCTCCCCGTTTCGCTGCCTGCTACTGGGCAGTAATGGGGTAGGGAGAGACGGGGATGGGGCCTCATTTGGATGGGAAGAACAGCGTGAGAGAAGTTTTATAAAGCATTTAAACAAGCACTATACTGAATGGTTAGGCCCAAAAATATACAAGATTGATTGTGATGAAACTTCTTGCAGCACAACGTTTCAAGCAAGAAACTTCTAAATTGTTTGATTATGAGCCAAAGTGAATGTTCTACATGTAGGAACTGGGGAGATGGGAGAAAAGGAACGGGAAGATGAAAAGCATGCATCTGTTCTTTCAAAGTAATTTTAAAACAGTACTAAGGTTTAAGTTAGAAAAAGCAAGTATTAGCTAGATACAGCAGGGAATACTGTTCTTTAGTAATGTAATTAGGGATGGCAAAGGAACACATCTGAGATTTAGAAATCGAGTTTCATTTAGATGTAAAACAAAACCAAGGCTTTTAAAATTCTGAGGGGCACAAGCGTGTGCACACAATGGAGGGAACAGCGCTGCCAAGAGTGTAGAGCATACAGTAATTACAGGTATCATCTGGGATGTGGAAACATTGAAGCATTCTAAAACAGATACCACACTTCCACGTCCAGTGTAATGGCTGACATGCTAATGCTTCCCTCTCTCTTTTTCCTCAGAAAAAAAACTCAATGAAACTCATCAAAATCAGTCCATACACCCTTGTAAAACATTTTTGTTTGCAAGTGACATGACAATAACTAATTAGCAACCAGCAATTAGAAATGTGAAACTATTATAGTTCACCTGAAGGAAAAGAAACAGTAAGTCATAAAAGACAAATGATTTTCCAGCAACTGTATGAGTCTTTCATTATAAATCTAATAATAGTGGGAAAACAATCTGTGCTTTTTACTGCTGTATCTTGCCCATCAAGGGTAACGTACAGAATTACCAAGTTCCAAAAGTGTTTCAAAATGTTACTGACAAGGCAACCTAAATTTAAAAAAAATGATTAAAACTTAACATTTTCCTACTGATAAACCATAGTCTAAATTAATCAAAAGATGATAGGATAAACTAACTTCTTTGCCAAGTTAGGTATGGAGATATAACTAGAAGTGAACCCAGAATATGGTAAACATCACCCAAGTAGTACTATTTCCCATTACTTTTCCTGAACTTGTATTGCTACCTTGAAGTTCTCTAAATCAAGACTTAAATCACACAAAAGTTAAATAACGTAAATAGCCACCTCCCCTCCCCTCCCAGCTTATTAATCATACCTTAATTTGTGCAAAAGGTCTGTCAAAGTTTCCAACATAAAGAAGACCAACATTCTGGGTGAGTAGCCTAAAAAAATGAAAAAAATCTTTTAAGATATCACTTTACATCCATTAAGGGTTTGTTTTTTATTTTTTTGCATCTCCAATAGCTGCCATGGAACTCCGTCAGGGTGACAAGCTTCATTACGACAGCAAGAGTCACCTTTGCAAGGCAAAGTACACAACTCTGTTTGAACGGCTACAAACAAGGAAAGACACGCATTAAAGATGGATGCACATGGGGAATTTGACTTTCTGCAAAGGCAGGCAGCTCTGCAACAAAAGTATTTCACAGGCTTCTTCATGATGGATGTCAGTAATACGGAGGAGAGGCAGGTAGGTGTCTTTTCTATTTATTTGAGACCATTAGAAACAAACGGACAGGAAGAGAAAAGACTACTAAACACACATTCAGAGCAACAGCCCTAGGAGTTAAAGCAGATTAGAGCAAATAAAAATAGGCACAGTAATACAAAAATGACATCAACTACAAGTAGAGAAATAATTGAGCATCTCTGCCATGTTGTCTAATGGCTTCCTAAACAAAACGAGCCCCAGATGCGTTTTGCGCCTCTTGTTCTCTTCAACTCTTTACAGAGATCCAGAAGGACGGTGGGATGAGTCGACTCAAAATGACTGTTGGTACTTCTGAGAAAGAGTTAGTTGGATTTCTGCAGAAACCTTGCACCTCAGACAAACTCCAAATGCTGGCGGAGCCTTAGGATGCCCCTGCTATCAACAAGCAGACGAGAACATCACTGGCCAGTGCAAAGGTTAGGAGAGCACCGTGGTGTTCAAACCGGACAACCACGGTGTTCCTCTTGGCTAAGCAAAGGCACAGTGGTCATCCCCTCCACTTCAGCGGCCCCAAACCCCTTGCACTGAAGTATGGGAACCCCATCAGAAGTCATCAATGACAGACCATTGAAAGAGTTTCTGTTTTGACTGAAACTGGCACACAAAACCCATCATACTCTTCAGTAGCTCCAAGCTTTCATAAAACATTCGCTATGTTGTATTTTCCTTCAACTTTATATCCCATTCCCATAAGCAATATGACCTCACATATGGATTAAATTTCCCTCTAACAAGAAATAACCAGAAAATAAGTAGGAATGTAGGCATCATTCTGCTGAAATCTCTTTCTTTATATACTTGCAATTCACAGTAAGTTATATTTTCTCTATATAGAAACCGGTTGTCGTTTTCTAACTAATATCTCATCATCTCCAGGCCTATTTTCATAACAAAATAAAAAACCCTGAAGCTTAGACAACAGTAAATCATTGCTTTGACCTTCAGTTCACACAATGTATATATACTTCTTGCTATGAATTTGATTTTTCCCAGTTCTGACAATAATATGGTATCTATGACCTCAAACTGATTCCCCAGGAGTGAGAATTGGTGTAGCTTGGCAAAATGGCCAAGCTGAAACATTCAGAAAGAAAAGAAGTGGTGTTGAACTGTGTATCACCTTCAAAAATCCTTTTGTAATTAACACTGTATACAAAAATTTTCTGGGCATTGACAGAAATACCCAAAGGAAGGCAAGACCAGTAAGGTCCAGTAAGCATCGGGGCAGGTTGGTCACAGCTTGGACAAACAACTGGCTTCCTCCCTTTGCCCCTCAGTGTGCTTGAATCCGTTGGGAAGACCAGTACTGACATATGGAAGTCCAGATGAGCACATCAAACTCACTTGCAGACACAATAAGTAAAATTCATTCAGGACGCAGGTCTTCTGAGCTGGAAAAGCTGGCATATTGGTCAACTCTTCTCCTAGGACTGTAAAGCAAACTTGAAAAATATTTAAGGGCTTTCTCAATAAAAAGAAACATATGAGAAATAATTAGTGGAAAAGGTTAAAAGAGAATCTGTAAAAAGGATTCAGGGTATGTCACTGTATTTGAGAGAGGGGCACCTTAAAGCAAAAAAAAAAGGTATTTTTAAAAATGGTATCTGTAAGGCAGAAATGAAAAAAAAAATAAAATCCACTAGCTGTATTTCTAGTAAGGGACCTAAAAAAAAGAGAAGACATCCAGTGTGATTATTCTCATGTGATTATTTTCACATGGTTTTCTTTATCAGATAGAAATGTAGGACTATTAAAAATGTGAGTCTTTAGGCTGGCTTAGTTAGAACTAATGAACATCCAGGGAGCCTTAAGATTTATATTTCCAGCAGACCACACAGCAGTTTACACTGTTTAACTTGCTATCACTGATGTGCACCCAAAACCTGCAAACCTACTGCAAGAATTGCCTTCCTTAATAAGGATGTTTCTGATATGGAAGAATAAGCTTATCATTATTTATTCACCTTTCACTGGCCAAGTTGGATGAGGTGTTGCACAGCCTGGTCAAAGGTGTCCTTGCCCTTGGCAGGGGGGTTGGAACGAGATCACAGAATCACAGAATCTCAGGGATTGGAAGGGACCTTGAAAGATCATTTAGTCCAATCCCCCTGCCAGAGCAGGAACACCTCCATCAGGTCACACAGGAACATGTCCAGGCAGGTTTGGAATGTCTCCAGAGAAGGAGACTCCACAACCTCTCTGGGCAGCCCCTTCCAGGGTTCTGTCACCCTCACTGTGAATATACCCAGGAGAGCAGATTTCTAGCCCGATGTTTCCTATTTCAGGCTGTATCATTACATTCTATGTCAAAAGCATAAAACCCCAAAAAGCATCAGGACGAACCATTTCTGACTTTTGCCAGTACAGTGTCAAGGCCTTAAAAGCCTCGCCAGTACCAAGAAAACACTGCCATACCATTACCACCAAATACCCTATTTTCTGCCTTCAGAATCCTAGATTTGGTGTTTTCTGGGATGCAAAACACACTTGCATTTCCAAAATCCAAGCTGCAAGGTCCAGGCACTGCCTGCCTGTGGGCGAACCTGACTGCAGGAGTGGGAATGGTCATAGAATTATAGATGGTTTGGGTTGGAAGTCACCTTAAATCCAAGAAAAAGTAGAGGCAACAGTGATGTGAGGGGGGCAAACGCAAATAAATGTAGGGCAGGATTAAGGGCTTAGGTGAAAGGAAACTTGGAACAAGGTAGAGTGAGACAGCATGGAATGTGGGACACAAAAGGGACGAGAGGTATAAAGGAGTGACAAAGTAACCCGCTGGATTGGAAAGCTTTGGAGCAGAGATCTGGGCTGGAGAAAACAGGTGGATTAGGGCTACTGGAGCAGCAGGGACCAATTTATCACAGAGGTCATCATCCCCAAGCACAGATGGCCTTGATTTTGGGGTGGGACAGTCCCAGTACCATCGTCCCCTTCCTGCTGCCTTTGGCCATGGGAAGTAGAGTGATCCTTAGCTATGGACTGCGTGAGGGCAGCGCCATTTCCAAGAAGCCTGATCAATTCCTCTTCTCCACACATGGCCTGTTCCCAGTAACTCACTAAGCGCTGGTTTTTTAAGATGAAGGTGGGTATTTCAAGATATTCTCAACAAAGATTCAGGCATAGCTCCCCGACACACCGGTGCTCCAGCCTGGAGGAGTTAAGGAGCACTTTGAGAAGGCAGAAAGTAGGCATCAAATAGTTCCTCCACGTCTTGTGGCAGGTGTGCCTTGAGGGCACCACTTCAGCTTGACCTGAACCCCAAATGCTGACCCCTTCAGCCTCCAAGGGCAGACCCGAACGTCTGCTTGGGCTATCGAATGGGGCCACACAAACCATGGAGGTGGAAAAGTAGCTTCTGACCAGTCATACACCCACCCTCCCGCCGCTGGGAGTTTCCTTCTGCGCTATCTGTATCCTAGTGCTGCCGAGGAAACTACGGAAGGAGGTTTCCAGAAATAAAGGAGCAGGATGGAGCCAGGAGCCGCCGCCTCTCACAGGAGCAAGTTACTGCAGATGAGCAGGACGCGGTAACTTGCTCCTGTGCGAGGCAGCAGCTCCTGCGCTTGCTCTTTTGCAAGATCGGTGGCACGTGGTGCGGGAACACGGACCGAGACTCACAGCTCTAGGTGAGGGCAAGGAAAGGAGGGAGTATGGAGCGAATAACATGACGCCGGCAGCAGAAAGGCTGAAAAGGAACGGGAGATGGAAAGGTGGAATGAGCTGAAGGAAAACGACGCCCAACAAACAGGCGTATGGACTTGAGCCGTCTGGTTTGTCAGGATGGAAGCTGCCGTGAAGCGGGCAGTGGTGGGCAGGCAGAGCTGCCTGCAGCTGTACTTCACTTCTTCGCTACCCCTGTGAAACAGAACACGTAACTTCTTCCTTAAACTTCCACAAGAACGGCTGTGCAAGAAGACTTTTCAGTGTAAGCTATGCTAGCAGAGTCATCCCTGTAAAAAGCAGACAACTAAACTTTGTGTCTCCTTTAGGACCTTCTTCCTCAAGTTAGAGCACAAATTGAAAAAAAGCTACGAGGAAACCAGAAGGGATACTATGCACAGCTGGTTACATAGTAAAAATGTAAAAAAAACCTGGGTTTAAACTGAAGAAGGGAAAAAGGTTGGGAAGGGGCACAATCAAGTGTTTAAAAAAAAACGCTAAATTCATCTGTGCAGTAAAAAAATCCCACAAAAAATGTAAGCAAAACCTGTTCATTCAGTGAATTCTCAGTTTGCAGATTATCCCAAGCTAACGGTGATGACAATTAACACAAATCTGTGTTCTAAGTAATATTCATGGGGAAAAAAAAAAGCAGTGGATAGCACACACTACAGACTGGAATTTAACACCCTCAGCCTTCCCACATATTAATAAGGACACAGCTTTCTGAAACGCACACAACTCGGGCAAAAATATCAACATTATGTGCTAATTGCCCTTCATAGGAAAAGCTCCTAATGCATAATACCTGAAAGGCTTCATGGAACTATGTCAAACCCTACAGTAAATCACCGTCTGTCACTGACTTATCTATAATAGGAATCTAGGAAGTAACTGATCCCTGAAAGACATATTTCCATGGAATAACGGCACCACTCATACACCAAACCCAACAAAAATTACATTCGGAGAGCTCGAAACTACAAAAAGAAGTAACCTCTTCTCTGAGGCAATGGCCTGCAAGTGATTGTAGATCATGGTCAAAAAGAATAAAGTGACCAATTAAAAAGGTTTACTTTGAGGTAGGAGGGTTTAATTTGCATTATTTTTGAACAAGTGTTTGGCTGTAGTTTTTTCTTGGGGGAGACGCTTGTACAAGAATGCTTTCCTAGAGACAGGGACTTCATAAATAAAACCACAACAGTGGATTTTTCCAAAAGCACTTCCTTTTGTTTGCTGCATTTATGTCTAGCTCTGATAATATTTTAATGTTTGTCCAGGCCTTGCCTTACAGGCAAATCATATAAAGAATCATTTTGACTACATTTACATATAACTTATCCATAAAAAGTAGAAAGGAAAAGTAAGTAGAAACAAAAAGTACCCATTAAATAATCATGTCTGTTCCTCCACCAATGGAATATAATTCCCTGTAGTATAACGAGCAATTTGGCCAGGCTGGCCATAAATTATCTGAAAGATGAGGCTGCTTGCCTTTTCCTTTGGGAGATTATTGCGTAGTCTGAGAGATTCCACTATTAGAATCTATTTCTGATCGTAAGCGTCAATTTTTCTTTCTGAATATCAACCCTTTCATCTCACTGAAATATAGGACAGGAGTTAGGAATTATTCCCAATTTGCCCAAAGACCTGCCTGCCCAGGTTTATCCACGTACCACAAAGCCCTGCAGCGCACTCACTGGGACACGGTAAATCCACCCTCTAGTCTAGGACCCCGTTGGGTCCTTTCACTTCGGCCATCCTTTAAAAACATTACAGAGACCACGATGCTAGCAAATTCAACATCCAGAATTCAATGATGAACTGACATCACAGAGCAAAGCTTTTTATCAGGAGACTTCAATAAAACAAGAAGTCTAATTTCAGATATTTTAAAATCAAAACAAAGACATTTCAAGAGTCTCAGAAGCTACTTAAAAAAATTGGATTTCTAACAGCAAATAAGATATAGGAGAAACAAATGAGATAATGGCAAAAACATCTTAAGTATATTCAAGTGCAAAACTGGTTAAAAAACTTCAGTAGATTCACTTGCTCACGTGGAAATACAAGGAGCAATGAAGGAAGACAGGAAGGCTGCTGAAAAGTTAGTGGATTTGATCGTTCCCACTGAAAAAATAAAGCACCTAGTCACGAACATGGGGTTTTTTTGGTTTTTTTTATTTACCAGAATCAAATCCCTGCAAAAATTAAGGTGGTAAAAGAAAAGCTCTGAGGATATACTGGTAATTAAGATGAAATAAATCACTGAACCCTGACGCAACATACCCAAGATTTCTGATGTTCCTTAATACAGAGGGTCTGAACTGCTATTAAAAAATACCGAGTCAATCTTTAACACCTAAATAGGGGTAATTTTGGCAACCTTCTCTGAGTCCCGTCCTTTAACAGAGCACTGTTCAGCATGCCTACCTTGGCTGCCCACAGCAATGCTGCTCAGGAGGTTGCACATCCCCTGCATTCACACTGGGGCTGCATCTGCCTCTCTTTTGATCATTTTAATGAACGAGTGCTTAAAAAGGAGTGGGGGGGACAGGAGAGGCACCACACTGACATAATCAATGCAGACTGCCAAAAGGCTTCTGTTACACTCTCCCATAGTAATTTATTTTTTAAAAAATAAAACTAGGCAGCAAATACTTCTATATGGAAGACGCTACTTACTGCTACGGATCAAAACCTGATTAAGAGACTGGACAGGGAGAATAAATGGTCAGTTTTCATCTTGGCAAAGGCCAAGTGACTATTCAATTTATGAAACAGGCTGTTTAATATATTTATTAGTAATCTGAAAAAGTCATAACCGGAGAAAGTCTGCTGATGAAGCAAGTTATGAAGCAAAGCCTGGCAAGTTTAGTTAGATTACGAAGTTCATCACTTTGAAAGGAAGCTGATGCCGTATTTACGATCGCCCTTACAACTTTAGCATTACTTTCCCCTCTGGTGAAAGATCTGTGCTCCTGTGTGTATGAGTTAGAGAAAGGTACTTACCCATTTAATTAAAGAATGTATCATAATGTTATATAAACCCGACAACTGGAAAACTGCTCTTTCCTGACATTCAAAGGCTTGACTTTGAAGCTCACTGGACTTTCTTTCCACTTGAGGTTTTGTCATTCCTTTGTCCTTGGTCTTTCCGTTTTTAAACTAAAAAACCACACCAAACTTCTGTTCTGCAATAATTTCTATTCTAAATATTTCTACTATAAATCATCGCAGCAGAGTTGCAAATTAATATATTCAGCAATTTTAGCACAGGTTGTTACTGCTGAAAAACCATGACAAAGAACTGGCAGGAAACCCATGATAGGGTGGTCTCATCTGGCTATAACCTCCCCCATTCTGGCCCTCATTCCTCAGCACAGCTGCTCCAGCAGTTCTCCTTTTTTCCCAGTGCCCTGCACGCTGGACCCGCGGTGGCAAGACCTCAGGGCACCCCCAGACTTGGCAGCTTACGCTTCCAAGCAAAAGAAAACAGGCCACTGTAGGTTGGCCAAATTTACGGTGAATTCCTCTGCAGCAAGGACAAGACACCTCTGTACCCCACAGACGTGACTATCATTTATCAACAATTTGATTAAACTTGGATGCAAGAGTTTTTCAGAGAAAATATTGTAAACCACTCGGAAGTACGGCATAAGGTACCCTGAGTAAACCAGTTGGCACCAGTGTCCTTTTGACAATCAGGTGATCCGGGTTTCATTTCTCATAACAGAAGAGCAAGGAGTGATTGAATTATGTTGATTGAGGGAGAATTCAGAGCTGATAAATACTTCATCACAAAACACTCCATTAGACCGGAGCTCCTTATGCACGCTGCCACGGTGTGTGAGAGAAACAGGGACTGAACGTGCAGGTGCATAACAAAAATATCCAGAAGCCTAACAATTTCTCTTCAAAAAAAGCCAGTAAAGAATATGAAATTCACTTTTCTGAGAGGATCAGAGATACAAACAGCATGTAAATTCCCACCTTCTTTATAAAGTTCCTCCTTGGGAAGGCATCATGAAAGAGCACTCGTAGCCATATGCACATGCACTGCCAGCCCTCTCTGACTGATTCCTTTTCTTCCTTTCACCACATCACTTTCATGATTTATTCAAAATAAATACTTTATTAATTAATCATGCACAACCGCAGAACTGACCGAATTACAGTCTACAAACCATTTAGGCGTAGGTTCATGAGTGAAGCACGTCATGAACAACCAAGTCTTTGTCCAGGACTGGGAGTGATACGTACCCAGCTGCCATCTACCCAGACACAAGTGCCACCAAGCAGAACGCATGAACATCTACCTGTTACGAAGGACTCCGCCACCCAAAACAAGGTAGGGAGGGCTGTCAGAGACTTCATGAGCTGTTCTGAATGCTTCACTCTCATTTCTGAAACCCGCACGGGCGGTGCAAGATTTAGCTCCTCTGTTCATGATAAAATTAAGTCCCTCGGCTTATTCATTATATGAGCTTTTTAATGAAATTTCTCTTATAGAAATTCTCAAGGTAGTAATAAACGCAGAATGAAGTATTCTTTATTTTGAAGCATTAAGAAATAGAGTTGAAGTACTTTCCTGGGTGTGACAAAAGAAAGGACTATTACCTTTTAATACCAGCTACCAACACTGTAACACTGATTACTGCATCTGTAATCTAGAAGGCACTTGCAGTAAAGCTGCCCTGTCTTCCTACTATGCTCCAAAAAAATCAGCATCCTCACCTGTAAGGCTCCTTTCTCTGTAAGGGAAATCACTGCTCTGTTCGCAGGGTGCTCTGCCTCATTTCAGAAGCGACATCTCCAGCAACCCCATTCTCCATTCCTCTCTTTCCTTTACTTCTGACTTAAACCCTCAGCTGCCCCTTAGTTTGGTTTTGCACAGGCTTTTTAAGATGACTCTCTCCCTCCAATACACTTCCCTGTGCTTAAGCACCATTTCTCTCAATTCCCAAATTTAGAGAAGAGCAACATACTTTTCTTGGAGCTGCCAGGAGGGGAGTGGGAATCATAGAATCACAGAATGATATGGAGTTGGAAGGGACCTGCCAAAGCAGGTCCACCTACAGCAGGATGCACAGGAACGTGTCCAAGCGGGTTTGGAATGTCTCCAGAGATGGAGACTCCACCACCCCTCTCTTCCAGGGCTCTGCCACCCTCAAAGGGAAGAAGTTCCTCCTCATGTTTCAATGGAACTTCTTATGTTCAAGCCTGTGCCCATTTCCTCTTGTCCTGTCACTGGGCACCACTGCAAAAAGACTGGCCCCATCCTCCTGACACCCACCCTTGATGTATTTCTAGGTGTTGATCAGATCCTCCCTCAGCCTTTTCTTCTCCAGACAAAAGAGACCAAAGTCCCCTCAGCCTTTCCTCGTAACAGAGATGCTCCAGGCCCCTAATCATCTTGGTGGTCCTCTACTGTACCCTCTCCAGCAGTTCCCTGAGCTTCTGGAACTGGACACAGTGCTTCAGATGGGGCCTCACCAGCCCAGAGTAAAGAGCGGGGAGGATAACCTCCCTTGACCTACTGGTCACACTTTTCTTGCTGCACCCCAGGATGCCATTGGCCTTCTTGGCCACAAGAGCACATTGCTGGCTCATGGTCACCCTGTTGTCCACCAGGACTCCCAGGTCTTTTTCCTCAGAACTGGGCTCCAGCAGGTCAGCCCCCAACCTGTCCTGGTGCAGGGGGTTATTCCTCCCCAGGTGCAGTGCCCTACACTTGCCCTTGTTGAAAATGCGCTGGGATGTTGGCAGCCTAAACAACGCTACGAAATAATGGGCAGCCAGCACACAGATGAGGAACCAAAGTAAATTCTGGGATGCCTCTGCCCACACACGGCATTTGCTTCACGGCAACAGCTCCTAGGTTGAGAACTACCATGCCCAGCTTCTCCTGAGCAGCCAGAATCTCCACAGCCATGCAGACCTGATGCACAGGGCACTACCCAGGCTCCCTTCTTCCCAGGTACTTGGGGTATGGTCATACCTGAGCTCACAAACACCCCAACAATTCCCATGCATCCAGACTCCCCCTGCTTGCCTGCCCACAGGCTGAGGAAGAGGACCAGGAAGCACAATCACCTTAGGGAGCTGCTTCTGCAGAATTCTGGGTCAATACAACCATTTTGCCAGCTCTTCATAGGCTCTCAGTATTCCTATTCTCTTCTTTTCTCCAAGCTTTTTAGACTTTACTTGAAATGATTAAGCTATTTCATGACATACTCTACAAAAAGTCAAAGAAGCTGAGGCCTGGGTGCTGAGCAACTTGCAAAAATACATCTTTTCTAGAAATGGTGGGGAAAAAAAATTGAATTCTTCATAAAAATTGCTATATTATTATTACAGCAAGAGAGCATCTTTTCATTTACAGTCCTGAATTATGAATTTTTATTATGTAGGGCACAAGTGAAAGAGCAATTATGATCGAATGGTATCTGCATAGGACAAAAAAATTAGTTACTTCCAGTCCCTGGCTGATAACTACTGATTTAACTGGTATCAGGATGACCTGCTCTGTCTTTTCTTTCATCTGTTTCAGAGAAGATTTATGTAACATGAATTATTAAGTTATTAATTAACAAATGTACAGTAAAGCAGGGTGAGATTTTTTTTTTCCTTTTTGCAATATGCCTCCAAGACATAATTTTTTACTGCAAGCAATTTTACATAGTCTTTTGGACTATATTTTACCCTTGCCAAAAAAAGCCTGCTAAAAAATTAGTGCAGCGTGGTTCACTGTATTTTGATTTTCCACGCAGAAGATCCTCATTACAAGCTCCCAATAATAAGCCTTTTTAGGGAATGCAGTTAACTGCAATTAATTACAGGTATTACAGAAAAAAAAAATTAAAAATCACAGAGTTGTTTATAAATGCTATGAACTTAATTCAGGTGTAATTTGATGTAAGACAAAGTCTCTAGGAGAAGGTAGTATGTTTTCTTAGACTAAGTGATGTAGCTGGGAAGAACAAGGACTGGAGCATGCAAGTTAATCTCGAGTCTGAAGACTGACTTCGATGTCTCAAAATTTGGCTATTTTAAAATATATATGATAAGCTTAACAAAATAACTTAAGCTATTGCATTTTCCTATATACCCGAGTCTTACCTACATCTTAAGACCATCAGAGAGAGCAACTTATCAATGGGCATACAGGAATGCAATTGCAGTCATTGCATGGAAATCCTATGCATTTTAACCAGGACTTTAATCACTCTGGAGCAGCAACTAACAGCAAATAAAAAATAACCCCCTTTACTGGGAAACCAACCCTGAAGACTCACATGCAAATATGAGTGAGAGAAGGTAAGGAGAATGAAGAAAACTTTAGCAGGAAGACAAGATTAACTTCATCTGGGAGTATCACAGAGTCAAAGAGAGGAGAGGGCAAACTTATAGAGCACATATTTCCCATAACAGATGATGGGAAACCTACAATTTAACACATCCCTGCTTGAAGATTTACACCAGCTGGGAAACCCTACAACAAAGTGTCACGTGTCTTCTTTTACACCCTGGTTTCTTAAGAGCAGTTCAATTTAGGAGTGGCAGAAGTTATTCTGTTTACCCAGCGACTACACATCTGTGCTCTGGATCTACCTGTCCCAGCACGAGTAACACACAGGCCCTGGGGCTGCCTCCTTTTGGAGGAATTCAATTTCTTTGGGATGCCAGGCTGTAACCTTAACATTCCTCAGCTACATTTTACAGGCACAGACTAGTGACAGTGGGACTATTTTGACAGTTCCTACAACTCCACATTTTTTTGGTCTAATATATTTAATTTCAAACTCAGAATATTGCTTTCATTTTTCCCATCCAGCATTTAAACTGGAAGAAGACTTATCCACGATCGATTTAAAATGCACAGAAAAAGAATTAAATCTAGGTTTACCTCATAAGCACACACTTATTTTCTTGAACCAGTCAAAGAACATCTATCAGACAACAAGTACTACAACTGCTGCAAAATCAAGCTTTAATTGTTCCTTCAGAGAAATCCTTTATCTGTTTAAAAATTAAATAAGCCATTCCTCTCTTTGAAGCTACTTTCAACACCACCTTGCTATTATAGCAGAGAAAATCTATTATCAGACAGCAAACAGGCACTTCATTCAGGTATAAATCACTCAAAGCTAAGATAGAATGTAATTATTGTATTTAGCAGCTGAAAACTAAAAATAAGGGAGAGAGAGCTGTTTTCCTTAGGAGCAGAATGCAGGAAGAAGGGTTTTTAGACAAGCTGAAGAATTCTTGTTCATTCAGTTGTTATGAAGACAGCCAGGCTGAAGACGTCTGAGTGAGGAAAGAGGGTGCAACCTCATACTTGAGAGCTTGTGAGAGCTGCAAAATTATGTCTTACCCAATTTTCTCAAGCTTGCACACATGGCACAACCAGACTTTCTGCAACTGTCCCAATACTCCTGCCAGTTCCATAGAGCTAAGCTGGTCTTTCTCCTTGCAGTTGAAACAATGGTTATTCTTCTTGCTGGACATTATCCTTTCTCCATTCAACAGTTTTTAGTTAAAAACCACCTCCATATAAACTTATCAGTGGTTTTTCCCTATACAGAAGACCAGTAGGTATCTGCAGAACCTCAGAGTTCATAGGGGGCTTTGCTATTGTTTTGGGTTTTTTAACTACAGCAAACTGGAGTGGAAAGCTGTTGTAGGTACCAGTAAATAAATAACAGATTATGTAAAATGAGGGTAGAGAAAGAATCATAGAATCATAGAAACACAAGGTTGGAAAGGACCCACAAGATCATCTAGTTCAGTTGTCAAAACTCTTTAAGATTTCCCCCACCCCATTTCTTTCCCCAACTCATCCTTTCCCACTGCTTCCCTAACTTCTGTGCTTCTATCTTTGCAGGTCCCTTTAGAAATTAAACACCAGGATGAGGTCCAAAAAACCCCCAAGCTGCCAACTTCTCTTGTTGACACACTTACTGTTTTAAATCATGCCATTTAAAAAATCAAACCCAACAAAACCAAATCCACATGAAGTTGTTTTCCCTCTCCCTCGTTTTAAGTTGAAAACACTATTTGTGATCCGGGGCAATTGCATCAGAAGCATTAATTTAAAATTATCACCACATTCTTGCCCTTTTGTCTTATCAATTTCTGGTTTTCTGTCTGAAACACCTTCTATGCACTGCCTGTCTTGCAACTTCAGTGAATCAAAGGAACGATTTCGGTTGAGCAATAATAGAAATGCATCTTCATTAAACAAGAGTGCATAACTAGATTGTACTGTTTAAATATTCACTTGGTAAAAAATGAAAGGCAGAAGTGACTCTGCAAGGCCTGTATCTATAGTATTCTTTACTCTGTGGATTTCTGGACTGCTTAAAAACCTTCTTGCATGCAACCTTCATTTAAAAAGAATCATCAGTTTCATAACAGAGCTTTCAGCAACGAAGACAAACGTTTGGACCAAATGCTACATAAAATCCTTTGGGAAATGAATGTTCCTCAGTCTATACAACAGAAAGGAATGGAACAGACCATGCTGTACAATTTCAATATCCATTCTTTAAAAGAAAAGCTTTTCTGCACTAGTTCGGGTTCATTCTTCTTCCTTAGGCTTGCCCAGTAAATTTGCCAACGATGTAAGATCTTAAGTAATTTGTCCCACATCTTTACAGCATGGCACAGCCTGTTCTAATTGATTTTTATTGAAATGCAAGTGTTTTACAAGAGGAAAGCGCACAGGACACAGGTGTGCCTCTTGCAGATGCAGGCACTGTCAAAACGTAGCAATTGACCTGCCAAACAATGTCAGAGAAACTTAATTTTATCTCTGAAAAAGGCAGGGTATCGCCTCCAGAACACACTTGGAAAATTCCTCCCCAGTGCACCTCTCTGAATGTTACAAAGAGAAACAACTGGCATACCATATACGTGTAAAAAATTCTATGTTGTATAATAGCATCCTCTTATTTTTAATGTAAAAGAGAAACTAAGGTAAACAACAGAGAAATCACCACTGCTTGTGCAAAACCCATTCATCATATCCTATCATAAGGCTGAGCTCAAGAGGAAAATGACCAGTCTTGGTTATCTGGTTTTGATGGCATAATTCAAATAACTGCAGCTTCATACTTCTGCTGCTAAAACAAGCTGTATTTCTGTGTATTTCTGACCTATCTCGGCTGGAAGAAAGCATCTGCATGCCATGCCACTGCCTCTTCTAAAACCGAAAAATTAATCTCATTTATTACGACATGCACTTCATCTCCTGAAACACAATTTTCTCAACACACAAGTAACGCGTGAAGATTTTTATCGAAGTGAATATTGTGCAGAAACTGAGCACAAACATCTTGCTCGGTGAGGCCTGAGAGCCATTTCTGCTTCTCTCCTTGCATGAAAGGAGAATGAACAACAGTGAGCCCCGAATCAGACCTGTTATTAATACGTTTGTAGAGAAGGGTTAACCACACCTATAATGAATTTGCCTTTTTGGAAGGGAGAGAATGGTTCAGAGCCTTCATCGGGAGGTATCCAAATCTCTTTTGGGTCCCTCTCCCCTGCTCTACTCCCCAAACCCAGTGATCTCCTGCCACTGAATACCCACTTTAAAGCAGAATTTTACACTTCTGAGTAGTAAAAAGGTTTTAAAAACTTGATGATTTGAGATTTAATGCTTTAACACTCATCAAAAGAGTTAACTGCTTTTATAAACATCTGTGAGAGATGATGGGCTTGATATGCAGACCTGGGGGAAAGGGAGAGGAGGAATGGGGTCTTTTCCAACCTGAATGATTCTAATGATGTGGTGTTGGGGGATATGGTGTAGGGGAGAACTTTGTAGAGTAGTAGGGCTGATGGTTGGACTCCATGATCCCAAGGGCCTTTTCCAACCTGAATGATTCTATGATTCTATGATCAAGTTAACTATACTGTTTCATTCTCCTCACTCCAATCTTCGCTATCCTGTAATTAGAGGTACACGCTTCCCATTTCATTTATAACGCATGGATAAGTATTTGCTCACAGTGCAATCTTTTAATACTTTGTGGAAAAAAAAAACAACCAAAAAACCGAACAAACTTTCTTTTAAGAGTATGTGAATATCCAAAGATTACAGCTTTGAAAATATTTAGTTGTTGTAAGGGGGGAAAATGCCATCTGCTGGGTACAGCTGAGGACTGTCCTTTTCCTACTGACACACCACGCTGCCCTGAGCAAGCTTTCTCTTCGCTTCAGACATCAGTTTTTCCCATCTTGCAAACTGATACAGATGTACGTGTTGCTTTTGGGGAGTATGTAATAATGGCCTCATGAAAACCTTTTAACACCATACCTCTCAGAGATGGGGGGGAGGTCTGACAACAGATAGGAGGACTAGCATTTGAATTAGGATGCTTTTAATTTTTCAAGAATGGTCTAATTGGCTCCAAACCTCCCAGTATTTCACTCGCTTTTGTATCTCCACATATGTAATTTCTGCAGTTAGGTCATTAAAAAAATTATTCTGCTTATACACATAAAGCAGAGCAACATGCTGGTGTTTTGTTTCTCTGTTAGTCATATATAGCTTTTCTAGCATTCATAATCCAGCCACGGGACATTGCTTGGTAGAGTACAGATACAGAACCAATTAATTACCTGCCTTAAACCCATGAAACCAAGGCATTGAAAATCATACTGCTACAACAAAAAGGACAAGTCAAGAACGTCCAGTTAAGAAATATACTTACACGAAAAGAGCTGAGAATTGGAAATAGGATGATCGAATTTAATGAAATAGGAAATCTTTAAAATTAAGAAGTATGACAAAAGGGGGATAGGGTTCCCACGTGTAAACGCAAGGAGGAAAAGAGGAGTTTTGTTTTGATTTATAACAGCCAAGGGAATTCTTTCACATTTTTCTTTGTGTTTTTAATTTTACAACATAAAGCAGCAGCTGTCACCTGTGTGTGTATACACACAAACATATGCATATAGGTATATATATATTTATAAATAAAAAAAGTCTGATTAATTTAATATGAAGCTGAAACAGCTTACTACCTTGGAAATCCGCGTTTCAAAGCTAAAATAAAAGCTTATTGCTCACATATACAATGATGCTAAAAATGAAGTAGGTCTTGTGTATGAAGGTATCTTCCACGTGTTTAAGATAAAAGCCCTGAAGCTGATTTCAGAATCTATTTCAGTACCAAACCTTGCTTGTACTTCACACTCGCTGTTGTAAGACTGCTTTGCAAAAAGCAAGAAAGCATAAAAACTGTATGAAAGTAAGAAATTCTGGCCTTTTTAATATCCTCTAGCAGGGTGACAAGCTTACAACTGTTGCAAGATGGAACCAAATCTCTACTGAAAACTCTTAAAAGCTTTTTACAAAGCACTAGATATTCCCCATGAAAGTGCACAAGCTCCATACCCGGTAGTTACTGTTCTTTTCCCAGTCTCTTAGGTAAGTAACAACACGGATTCCTCATTACCATTGACTCATCAGGCCTTGATTATGCAAATTGGTATCGCACAGACATATAAATGCACCTATAGCCTCANCAATCATCACAACTTGAATCCCTATTAAACCACAGATGCTGGATAATTATTCTAAAAAATAATTACGTAGGGGTTTTTTAATGTCTCTGAGGTTGTAAGATAAGGGTGGTGTACCAAGAGTTTCTCTTGGCTACCAAGCAGGGAAGGTGAAACCACTGATAATCTCCCAGTGTTTCAGAAGCTCACAGTTGTATACGTACCATGCTGATAACACTGGCATGGCAGAAATGCAAACAACCTGCAGCAGGGTCATTTATTTTGTTGACAGGTTTTGCTGATTCCAAAGTACTTGTGAATTCAGGAGGACACAAAAAGCCCGGCTTCTAATTCCTGAACCAATTTCAAAACATTCTGATGGTATCAAAGCAAACTGAATGGTACTCACAGAGTTATGACTGTTGTGAATTATTTTTATCTTTAATATATTCATTATTTAGTACTTATATCTGATCTTTTATGATTTGTGAGTTTGTTATTACCAGGAAATTAAACAATAAAATGTTCAGAGTGAGAGGGATGAAGAGTACAAAGCACATACAGCATCTTTGGCTGCTCAGTCTCTTCTACTCTACCATGGTGATAATTTTTTCCTCTCTTAGTTTGCTTTATTCTTCTTTGAAATACAGCCCAGCATGCAAGGAATTCATCTGAGCTGAGGTTTTGTTTTTTTTTTCCTTAAATACATGTTTGTTTAATTCCAAACACGATGGAAAAATACTCAGCATTCAGATCTCTAATAATTCTATACCAACGCTCTTTTCCAAACATGGTTTTAAATGTATCAATCTGAAAACTCAAGAAAACAGACAAGAAAAACTCATTAAGCAACAAACTAAAAGAGCCCCAACAACTGAATATTAATTCATACTGTAGGCATTTAATGCAGGAAAAAATATGCTGAATTAAGTTATCATTTATAGCATACTCACAAAATATACCAAAAACTCCTCTTCTGAAGGAGACCAAATAGTTGCTACATGTAAAAATGCACTTCAAAGAAGCTCATATCAATTTATAAAATCCATTAAAACCACTTTGAACAGGATGTTCAAGAATACTCTCTAATAACTCCTGTAATTTCAAAAGTTAATTTATATTGGTGCAAAAGAAAANTCTCTTAGGTAAGTAACAACACGGATTCCTCATTACCATTGACTCATCAGGCCTTGATTATGCAAATTGGTATCGCACAGACATATAAATGCACCTATAGCCTCACTGATTTTAATGTGTTCCTACAATAGGATAAGCATCTTTTCCCATAAAAATACCTGCAAGCTGGGTGTTAGGTAAAAAGACGGCACATGGGAATTACCAAGCCTATGGGAGAGCCTAAGTCATTAAAGTAACAGATAGTAAAAAATCCAATTTATTTCCTCAGAATGCAAATGTCCCTTNGGAGGACACAAAAAGCCCGGCTTCTAATTCCTGAACCAATTTCAAAACATTCTGATGGTATCAAAGCAAACTGAATGGTACTCACAGAGTTATGACTGTTGTGAATTATTTTTATCTTTAATATATTCATTATTTAGTACTTATATCTGATCTTTTATGATTTGTGAGTTTGTTATTACCAGGAAATTAAACAATAAAATGTTCAGAGTGAGAGGGATGAAGAGTACAAAGCACATACAGCATCTTTGGCTGCTCAGTCTCTTCTACTCTACCATGGTGATAATTTTTTCCTCTCTTAGTTTGCTTTATTCTTCTTTGAAATACAGCCCAGCATGCAAGGAATTCATCTGAGCTGAGGTTTTGTTTTTTTTTTCCTTAAATACATGTTTGTTTAATTCCAAACACGATGGAAAAATACTCAGCATTCAGATCTCTAATAATTCTATACCAACGCTCTTTTCCAAACATGGTTTTAAATGTATCAATCTGAAAACTCAAGAAAACAGACAAGAAAAACTCATTAAGCAACAAACTAAAAGAGCCCCAACAACTGAATATTAATTCATACTGTAGGCATTTAATGCAGGAAAAAATATGCTGAATTAAGTTATCATTTATAGCATACTCACAAAATATACCAAAAACTCCTCTTCTGAAGGAGACCAAATAGTTGCTACATGTAAAAATGCACTTCAAAGAAGCTCATATCAATTTATAAAATCCATTAAAACCACTTTGAACAGGATGTTCAAGAATACTCTCTAATAACTCCTGTAATTTCAAAAGTTAATTTATATTGGTGCAAAAGAAAAATATGTTCACATCTGCATTTCAGTAAGTCTGAGAGCAGCGTATCTATTGTTCGAGCTATACCATTTAAATTAGACAGGCTTTAAATTATGCATCTGGCAAACCTTTACAGCATGTAACGAAGAACAATGTCCAATTCTTCTGCATAAAAAATTCATATTATTTTACTTTGCAACCGAAATAACTTCTCTAAAAGGACAATCCCACAATTCATAAATTAAATGTAGGTACAGTAAGTATTCTGAAAAAACTCTACATACAGTAAAGAAAGCATGAAGAAAGAAATGCAAAAATATTTCAATATATTTAGTAATTAAAATGTCTAACAGTTCCATATTATTTGCAAAATATTTAACATGTGATCTACAGGTAAGCATAGAATACTCTGATTGGAAAGGACCTTCAGAGGTCAGCTTCAGGTTACCCCAGGTTGGTCACAGCCATATCCAGAGAACTTCTGAGTATCTCCAAAGATGGAGACTCTGCAACTTGCAAGCCTAGTACAGCATTTGAGCTTTTCACACAATTTCTCCTCCTGTTCTTCCACAGTTTTGGTCCTTTGCTATTCATTCTTTCAACAGGCACTTCTGAGGAGCCCGGCTCCATCTTCTCTATGATTTGCCATTAGGAAGCAGTTCTCTAATCCCCTCACTGTCTTCGTGGCCCTCCACTGGACTTGCTCCAGGCTATCAAGCCTTTCTCATCCTGGTGAGCCCCAAACTAGACACACCACACCAGATGCAGGCTCACAAATGCCAAGTAGAAGTGAAAAATCATCCCTTCCACCTGCAGTCCAGTTACTCCAGTTATCAGCTGGCCGTCTTTGCCACAAGGACTAATCACTCCCCAGTTTCAAAGATTTGCCCTCCAGTACCCTGAGGTCCACTTTGATTAAGAAGTCCCTAACTTGAACTTCCTGACCTGGTGGTAGCAATTCATCTCCTGGCTCTCTGCCTTGAGGTTCAGGGATCTCAGAGGCCTGTGAGAAGACCTTGCCAGTCAAGACCAAAGCAGAAGTGGCTGCGTACCTCAGCCCTGCTTGTATCTTTTCTCACAACACCTCCTGCAGCATCAGCAGCACTCCATTTTCTTTAGTCTTCCTTTCGTTAGAAAGGTACCTATCGAAGACCTTCATTATCTCCAACTCCAGCTGAGTTTTGCCTTTCCTAATTCCTTCCCACTACAACCAAACATCGTTTTCATGTTTTCCACAAAGGCCTGTCCCTGTTTACATCTTCCTGCCTTCAATTTCCGTATTCACAAGTAGCAAGAAATCGAAGCTACATTCCAAATAGGAATAAAATATCTATCCAAATGTAAAATAGGGCAGAGAAGTGCATGGGGGATAAGAAAAATTGAGAGTCATGTGTTCTTTGGGAGCTTTTCTTGATCTCACTTACAGATAGCATTTAACAGAGTGCATAATCGTTATGATAGCTGACATGAGCAACTGCAAAGACGGCTTTAAGGCAGCACCTCGTTCAAGAACAAGGAATAAGGTCTATAAAACATACAAGGCTACATTTACATTCCATTTTGCAAACTTATAGATAATTTTAGGATGATATGAGGCAAAGCTCTTAAAAATCTGGAGAAATGAGTAGCTAAAGAAGAATAATTATCTGACAGATGGAGATTGCCCAAGGCTGCCACTTGGAACATATGAAAGGATGAGGCTGAGTTCATTTTTGAAATCCAACATCAGAAATTCCAAGAGCGTCCTGAGTATTACTTGTGGAAAGTACAACATTATATTCAGTGTACCAGAGTATAAACAGATTCAAAGCCTTCCTTTGAAAATAGTTTTTACAAACTGAAGTGTTATGAAAAGATTGCAAATATCCTCACGTAAGCAATATCACATCAATACTCACAGCGCAGTGCTCAGGTTAACTCTCCATCTACAGTGGACTGTTTCCATCACGGTGTCAATGTCAGCAGTCGCACCATGTTCTACCATGGCAATATTTGCTCTTCCCCTTCCTGTGCCACCACGATGTTCTTCCTACACGGACCATCCTTTCTCCATTAGTTTGCACAACACTGCCCCCTGCACTTCTTTAGAACCAGTAAGACCTACTGTGGAAAGAGTTGAGCACCTGAAGGTGACAGCTAAACAAATTACTCCTTTACTTTCTTTTGCAACTCTTACATTCCATAAAAAGTAAGCTACTTTGAAGCACACACTTCCATTAACAACAGTACTGCCATAAATGCAGTTAATTTATTCAAACCTGCCTCCTCCTGCTGCCATCCCAACACTGCATTTTTCCATCTATTTGCAACACACCTTGTCCTTATTCGTTCCATAATTGCTGTGTGACATGGTCTGCATCCTGCCTCCTAACTCCATTGTGCTCAACAGAAAGGCAGCCCCAATCTTAGAATCATAGAATAGAATCATAGAATGGTTAGAGTTGGAAGGGGCCATAAGGATCATCCAGTTCTAACCCCTCTACCATGGGCAGGGACACCTCCCAGCACACCAGGTTGCTCAAAGACCCATCTAGCCTGGCCTTGAACCCCTCCAGGGATGGGGATGCTTCTCTGGGCAACCTGTTCCAGTGTCTCACCACCCTCACAGGAAAGAATTTCTTTCTGGTATTCAATCTAAATATTCCCTCTTCCAATTTAAAACCATCACCCCTCATCCTATTGCTACACTTCCTGATAAAGAGTCCCTCCCCATCTTTCCTGTAGCCCCCTTCAGGTACTGGAAGGCTGTTACAAGGTCTCCCCGGAGCCTTCTCTTCTCCAGGCTGAACAACCCCAACTGTCCTCACAGGAGAGCTACTCCATTCCTCTGATCAGACCTTCCACAAGGTCCATGTCTTTCCTGTGCTGAGGACTCCAAAGCTGGACACAGTACTCCAGGTGGGATCTCATCAGAGCAGAGTAGAGCGGTAGAATCACCTCCCATGACTTGTTGGCCATGCTTCTTTTGATGCAGACCAGCATACAGTTAGCTTTTCTGGGCTGCCAGTGCACACTGCCGGCTCATGTTAAGCTTCTCACCCACCGTCACTTCCAAGTCCTTCTCGTCAGGGCTGCTCTCCAATTATTCTCTGCCCAACCTGTATTTGTGCTTGGGATTGCCACATCCCAGGTGCAGGACCCTGGCACATGGCTTGGTTGAACTTCATGAGGTTTGCATGGGCCTACTTCTCAAGCCTGTCCAGGTCCCTCTGGATGGCAATCCCTTCTCTCCAGCGTCAGCCACGCCACACAGCTTGGTGTCATTGGCAAACTTGCTGAGGGTACATCTTGTATGTGATCTTTGGAGGCTGGAGGAACATGGGCTTATCGTTTTTTCACCAGGGTACTATCTGTAAAGCTCCCGTTCTTTGATGGATGGCACATGCAACAACAGGTTTTGTGGAGTGCCCCTTTGATAAGAACATATATTCAACATATGGGCCACAGAAAGAGAGGAGGGAGCAACAAAACGCGAGCCAAACAATCATCTCAGTTCTACAGATGTTAGCTGATTCAAAAAACTTCCACGATTCTTCAGCAAACTACTAATTATTTTTCAAAGCAGAAGAGTGAGGAAGACTAGCTTATAAATCAGATAAGCTACCCTACGACAGACACCACAGCTATACGAAAGCAAATCCAGGAACACCACGGTTATTTTGAACCAGTTGCAGCTTCTTCGCCTGAAGCCCTTTCTAATTTACAGAAGAAATAGCACAACAACACATCTAACAAAGGAAAACATTCACTTGCCTGTAAGTCATGATGTCTGTATCTGGTTGTTGATTTGTAATTACCAGTATATTCAAGATTTTGAGACCCTGCTGTCAAGATCTGAAGCCCTGCTGTCCTTGGATGTATTGTACTTTATCTCCCATTTTTCATTACTTGACAATGCCCAAGCCAAAGTGAACTTTGCCTCAACACTGGTTGTTTCTTTTTTTTCCTTAATGTGATCTACTTAATCATGGATATAATTAAAAAGCAATATAGACTTGCTACTAACAAAGAGTTCATGTCTACTTCAGATTACTTTTTTTTTTTAAAGAAACAAACCTTTATTACTATTTTTCTCTTAGAAGATGAGTAAAATTCTTGATTCTTTCCAATACTTCATGGCTCTGTATAAAATTTATATTATACCATGATTTGAAATGGTATTGAATTGACATGGTAAGACATTAATACAAAGCAAATACACCCATAGCTTTGCTTGTAGTTTGATTTTAGCATGTCTGATTCAGTTAATTTTAAGGGACTTACACAGGCTAATTAAAAAACTGTAAAAGGAAGCATGTACATTTAAGAAATTCCAGGTTTGGAAGCTACCACAAATCTGGCACAATGTAGATGTTTCCAGTTGATATTTGTGACATTTAAATAAGGCTCAGATTCAGTTTAGGATTTTGGGATATTTTTTTAACAAATATTCTTAGAATCAGCCATTTGGGGGGAAAGCATCTCTACTGTTTAAAAACAGTCTTCTCTCTAATGTAACTGAGGTATTGCACACAGCAATTAAATATCCTCCACATTCTCTTCTGATAAGGTCATCTAACTTGCAGCTCATTGGGAATCATATACATTGTCAGTATGATTAATCTTTATCTCCCAGATTTTATTACCTGACCATGCCTGAGCCAAACAGAATTTTGCCTAAACTGTTTGTTTGCTCTATGTGGTCTACTTAATCATGGATATAATAAAAAACCATAGCATAGAATTGCTGCCAACAAATATTTCATGTCTATTTCCAATTCCAAACTGTTTTTTTTTCCCCCTATGACCGTCACCATAATTTAGGAAAAATACAAGGTACTGTTATATGACCAAAGGGCTCCATTTCACATTGCTGATGTGAGTCCATTGTTGTAGTAAACCTGAAATGATAGAGAAGTGCAGGCACATGGGTTTACCTTTTTAAAGCACATGTAGTGTGAGAGTTTTTCAGTTCAACTGCTGTCTTTCACCAGAGATAAGCACTTTCTTGTTTAACTGATTTCATCAAGTGTTGGTTGTTGTTGTGTTCATTTGTGTTTGGGTGTTGTTTGTTGTTAATAAAAGTAACGATACTGATGCCATGAGAAGAGATAGAGCATAAACTGGAATCCTTACAATCACAACATAAAAGGAGTTAATCTAACCATCATCCTGATCCTTGGACAGGCTGGACTATGACAATACACAGGGGACAATTACCATGGCTCAGCTGATAAGATGTAATTCACCAAGGTGCAATAATGCAATTTCTTTCACATATGTGCACTGAAGAGGAGTGTCAGGATTAGGTCACGGAGGTTACAGAGACCCTGCCTTTCTTGGGGATGCACTAGTACCCTTTTTCTTTATATTTGTTCTTTGCTATGCAGTCTTGATTTTTATAGAGAAGCGTATTCTAAAAGTACTTCAAAGATCATAAGCCCAGTCCTTCTTTCTAATTCAATGGGAAACCTCCCTCCGATATCAACAGTGAAATAGCTGGACCCTAGATAAAAGCCATCGGTCATTCAGCCGTAACTGAACTACATCTGGGGTGCAACACAGCAGCTCTTTTGCAGCTAACATTACTATTGCAGACTGATCTACAGATGGAAATGTACAACTGAAAGCACAGGGGAATTTTAGGTAGATGGAAAATAATCACACTGACTAAAATCTGGCAAATTCCCTGGGGGTAACACCGTTATTCATACCAAAACCGCCTAAGATTGTTTACAATTGTTCAGGATCTCAATTACGTGTGCCATCCAAAAGACACCTCCAACAGCTGACAGCGCTCTCATCTAATGCTACTGAATAAATAATGCTCCTCTATGCCTTCCCCCCAACCCCCCCCAACTATTTAAGTGAACAGGGAACTATAAATACAAGGGCTGTACGGCTGGAGTGTTGTGATAGTGGCTCAGGCTGTGTCACTTCAGGCTGGGCTGCAGACTGTGATAAGATCACACACACCTGTAGCACAGGTTTAGATACACCCGCATTTCAAGATGTAAAGACGAGCCCGTAGATCGGCACGGAGGACTTGGAAATTGCAGACATTCCCAGTTCTCATCGTTCCAAGCCGTCAAGTATCTGAGATCAATACTTTGACTTTGGCTGCCCATTTGTCAGTAACAGAACAATACAAAGACATACCTTCTATTTCCATAAATATTATTGCTTAACTGTACCAAAACAACACACAAATTCTATAGCGCTGTTTCAGCCACATCTGTATTACTCCGCTGCCAAATGAATGCATGTCAGATTTCTACTGAAAAGAAGAAAACTTTTTTCTACCTAAAAGGTTGAAAGGAGTATCAGTGTTTGCTTTTAATCTCAGTGGGGTGGGGGGAGGCAGGAAGCCCAGCGCTGTCACGTCAGAATCGCCGGTAGCAAGACACGCAGTTCATCACCAGAGAATTTTTAGTTATACCAGAAATGAAGCGTTTTATTATGGTAGCTCTCAGAACTCAAGAACTGCCATCTTCCAGTCTAAAATTAAAGTTGCTTCTTTAAAACCCTACTCAACAACTTCAAAATCAGTCTCATTCTGACATTTCCTCAAATGAGTTGAGATTTTTCCAAGCGATAAATTGGATACTCAGATTAACAGCTGAAGCAGTTAAACTTGGAGTATTTTATTCACTGTTTGTGATTAACTGGGCAGAAGCTACTGTTTCATAGGTCATTACTTAACATAAATACCTCTCTCCCAACAATGGCAAATTATTGTTTTCCACCATGTGCTTCATGAACTTTTCATTTTGTTGGATGAATGCACTTATGTTACTAATAGCAGCCAAGTGTCTGGGATGAAGTAAAACAGATTTGGAAGAATTGCACTTTGTTTATCAACTGTCAGATTTCTAGGGTTACTTTTTTCTTACGCATGAGAGGAACATGAACATTAACTTATTTAAGTATCACAGCATTTACAGGCTAATTCAGATAATTATTTCCATGATATGAGCAATGCACTTATCTTCACACAGCTGGAATATGGTAGAACTCTCCTAAATGTTAGGAAGTGTTTTCAATCCTGCAATGGATCATCCATTCTTTAATCATTGCTACCACCCGCCCAACTTCTTAGAAATAGGTTTTTGCTGGCTCATATTTCATAACCTTTTCATGTTCTGCTCAACTAATCCATGATGTCATATATTAAACATAATGCAATAGCACCGACAGTTTTCTCTTTGAAATCGGTGATAACTAATCAAGCGAAAACTCCTTTTTTAATGTGAAATGACAAATTTGTTGTGTTTTTTGCTTCCTAATCAAAGGCTACTGCTGTACATTTATTAACTTCAGCAGAAGTCATGGGAATTTTGTAATAAAAATAACCTCCCTATCAAATAATGGGTAATTATACAATTCTTTTTTTATTTACAGAAATCTTTTGTATTACTGTTCCGTGACTTAAATAAAAGGCAAACAAACATAAAAATGTTTGTAATGAGTTGATTCTCTGAAGTCAAAATATTCCTGCGCATTCTCTGAAATAGGTATGTTCTTCCTCAGGACTTCACACTGCATTTGCAAACAGAAAAATCAGGAATGGATAATTCTGACCTCCTGAAATGCTCAGAAGTTAGCAGTTGAGTACATTGTGCAGAATCAACCCCATATCCTTAAGACACTCTCTGTTCGCTAAATATATTCATTAACATGACACGCAAATGTTTAAAAGTTAGATGAGCCGTTATTAGCACTCTGAAATACATATGCAATATAGGAAATCATTGTTTAATCACACTGAGTTGCCCGTGGCACCAAGAAAAAGAAAAGCTCAATGTCACTATTTCAAAACTGTCAGTCGAAATGAGTCCCAGATGTTAAAACATTAAGCAACCTAAAAAAAAATCAATTAACTCCGTTTTAAACAAAATCTTTTCCAAGGCAAGCTTTAATCTAGTGACTTAATCTTCCCCTTGCCCCGCCTGGCACAATTCAACATGGAAATCTTCCCTAGTTAATATGCGCAGTGACTGAAGCAACCAAGTGGGATGTAGAACTGATGTAAAGATTCACGTCTTCCGCCCTTGGAACTTGCTGGTTTTGATTAAGATTTTAATGGTTTAAAAGATGATAATCAAAGAACACCTATCAAATAAAAATGTCAAGTTATGTTTTTCTTTAAGAAAACAAGTGTCATTCCTCATTATGCAGAACTCTAAAATGGTAGAAAGCTTAAATTGTTATTATTTTGCATACACCCAATGAAAAGTAGGCTTTTTATAACAGGACAGCCTGCTAATACAGCCTGCCTGCTTTTTAAAAACATGCAGGGTAGTGCCAAATCCAAACAGGACTTTTAAAAGAAATCTTATGAACCTTAGTTTAAGAATGAGCAAATTTACATTGTAAATATCTGCCGTTGTTTTCAGTACGACACTGACAACAACAGTTGCCTACATTTTTAATGAACAAATTCTACACAATATAGAACGGCTTAGCCCCAGAAAATGTCAAGAAATATCAGAGGAGCGATTACCAGCTAAGGGACATTCACATTTAAAAAGGGAAGAAATTACATACCCCTCTCCACCAATTCTTGTTATCTTTAGACGAAAATCAACAGAGTTCAGGCTGGGCGGCTTCCATTTCAAAATATCATCACATCGACCAGGCTTGTATTTCTGAAGAGAATTAAAAAGCAGTTTAATTATGCTTATTGGTTTTCACTAGTTCTAAAAGTAACAATTCAGCATTTCAGACTATATTTGCTGTCTCTAATGAATTACAATACTTAGTGACTGAAACAATGAATTCCATTACCAGGGAGGTAGCTGTGCTTCACTACTTTATTTGCTGCTCCCTTTTAAAACTGCTTAGCACCGTAGCCAAGCCATTGCATATAATGAAAAGCTGAGAATGGAAATAAAAATTAGCATACTTCATTATCTCTCCCTAGCTGAAGGAAAATTTCGAGAAAGAAAATAAGGCAGCACAGTAACAAATGAAAACACCAACAGGACATACATAAAAGCCGCATTTAAGATAATCTCAACATTTTTAATAATATTATGAGCAGTATTTTTGTTATCCAGGCTGTTGGCTGACACCACATGAAAAAGCCAGCAGTCGCCATACTGCCAACTACCAGAAAAGCCCATGAGAAACATGTTCTTCAGCGTCAACGGAATTGAAGTTGTGTAAAGATCAACGTGCATCATGATGACGTACAGGAAAATCAAGAAGGGAACATCTGTTGCTTAAGAGAAAGGGTACGCGCTTGATCCAAAAGTTGCAAGGAGCAATTTTATTTTAAATTAGAGATATGGTCTCCTCTATTATCTGCTTTGGTTTACTAAGCTATCAATTCATCCATCCTCAGGTAACAGCGAGGGCCACCCTGCCAATCCCTTCCTTACTAGAGTATCTTTCGTGGCAATGGAGAAAATCAGAATTAAAAGAATAATTCGCAGGCACACAAAATGAGAATTTTTAGTTGTTAGTTACTTATTAATCCACAGTGAGAAAAAATTACGCAACTTGACCTAAAAAACCATCAAGAACGTCCAGTGTCTTTTAGTAACACAGCGATGACCAGCATCACAGCGCATCCATGCTATGTTAAATATTTGCAAAATGCAAGATTTACTCTGACAAACCTAATAGTTCTAGATCTAAAGGGACAAAAGTAGATGAAGAATTTTCTGTTTTCTTACCTAAGAATGGGAAGTTATCCTTCCCAAAATAAAGGTAGCATACGTTGCTTATCATTTCTTGGTGAAAAGGTATTGTTTAAGCAATTTATGAAAACTAGAAAACATTTCAGCAGTAAAGAAATATTCCTTTAGTTGTCACCATCCTGCTACTCCTTCCCTCCTTCCTCTGGCTCTTTTCCATTTGCCAGAAATATCTTAAAATTTCAAGGATCTCATCTTTAAATTCTTACAGTAATTAAATTTATCTTGCTCCTTACTTTTTCCCTCTACTTTCCCAAACGGAAAGAATCTGCTGTCACGCAGTATGGTGTTAAAAACATGTAAAGACTCATGCCATGCATACTAACTGATATTAAATAGATAAAACACAATATACAAAATCTGATTCTCAGTAAAGCATTTAAGCTTTTCAGATTCATTTTTATTTATACATATACATATTATGTAATTAAGTATATTTGGAAGTATTTACATTCAAGCTCACAGAAAGTATTTATATTTTAGTATATATTTAATGGCTTGTGTGCATTGAACATGAGAATTACGATAAAAGTAGATGGCACTGAAATCTCTTTTTCACTTAACGTTCCCTGCCATTTTCTTATACTTATGTCATATCAAGAGAATGTGGAATTAAATTCTATATAATTTTTATTAATAAAATATGTCCCAGGAATAACAGGACCTAATGCAATGTTCGCAAAGACATTATTTGTTGCTCTCACTGATCTGCACTTTCTAATTTGGCCAAAGACAATTATACTACTGGGTATTTACTGCTTAGTTGAAAGAGAGCTACGGCAAACACTTCCATTTGTGACAAATTTCTCCAGAGAAAGAACTTAATTTAATTGAATTTGTTGGTTGGATTTTGCTGTATGGAACAGAAGCTTCACCTTAATGGTTGCTCTTCAGTCTTTTAGAATGACTGAGGTCTTCAACCATTCCATAAAAACGTCAATCATTCATAAACCTTAAAACCTTGCATTAAGCCTCTGTGTAGCATGGCTTCTAATTTATCGAGTTGCAATAATCTTCTGAGCAAGATTACTGGAGTGTTCACAGTGATGGATTTATGAATATGTGTTCAAGTAATCAATTTCTTTTTTAGCAGTAGGTCGTATTTTTGAGACCTTATGAGCTATTATGACTAGACTCAGTTTAACTGACTTTAGAAAACAATCTCAGCTTGTTTAATATATTGCTTCAAACCACACTTTTACATATTATTCCTTTAAAGAGAAGATAAAGCAAGGCTAATAGTCCTCAAAACAAAGGAAATTGTCTCTTTGTACAGAAATACCATTCTCAATCAAACAACACTCCATACTTTGTGACCAAAAGGTAAATTTGGATGGCTTCTGCATTCAGGAGTACTAGATATTTACTCTCAACCATAAACAGGAGCCTTACTTTCTGGGAAAATGATAACAGGATTGAAACGTACCCCATCTTGAAAACTGAAGACCAAGATTTCTGAGACAATTCAACGTGAGAAAATTCAAAGGCCTCTATGGGAAGACCAAAGGCTTCTTTCAGGACTACAGACTCTGCCCTGTTTCTAATTTACTTTTGCCTGGAACATAACCCTTGAAAACCCTAGATGCTCCTTTAGGAAATGTATTCTTATTGACATGAAAGGAATGAATCAACTTCTCAGAGTCACGGCACTGAAATTCAGAGGAAGAGCTGTATCTGATCTACAGAACAACCTAAGAATGGCCTCAAAAGAGCTCTTGCGTCCTGGCTCTGACAATGGCCAAAAGCGTGTGTTCGTGGAAGGTGAAAAACAGGCTATTTCCTACCATTGCTCTCTCAGACACTATCCCACTTCCAAGCTCAGAGAATTCCAGACGTGGATGTGATTCAAATGTGATTCCTACGCATTTAGTGATTCTCTGCATGAGCTCACCTAGCTCCCCAGTAAAACCCAGTAAACCTCCACTGGTTGTACCAGCCCCCATTGCAGTGTTTCACACACAGCCTGACTGCACTGCAAGAAAACACAGCTTCTGTTGGTTCCAAAGACTCATGCTCCGAAGGGCTCATATTAAGAGAGACACTGAAGAACCGTAGCTTTCATATGCATGGAAATACTGCTGGAGTGGGTACAGCAGAGGACTACAAAGATGATGAGGGGTCTAGAACATCTGTCTTATGAGGAAAGACTGAGGGACTTGGATCTTTTTAGTCTGCAGAAGAGAAGACTGAGGGGGGGATCTGATCGATACCTAGAAATAATTAAAGGGTGGGTGTCAGGAGGATGGGGCCAGGCTTTTCTCTGTGGTGCCCAGTGACAGGAAAAGAGGGAACGGGCACAGGCTTGAACATAAGAAGTTCCATCAAAACATGAGGAGAAACTTCTTCACTTTGAGGGGGGCAGAGCCCTGGAACAGGCTGCCCAGAGAGGTGGTGGAGTCCATCTCTGGAGACATTCCAAACCCACCTGGAGATGTTCCTGTGCAACCTGCTCTGGTTGAACCTGCTTTGGCAGGGGGTTGGACTAAATGATCTCCAGAGGTCCCTTCCAACACCGTATCATTCCGGGATTCTAACGCAGAGGCCATCAATTTACATGTGCAGTTCCAAATTTTTTCTCAACATACATTACTTTTATCTACACAGCAGTTTATATGCAGTTTTAATCACTCAGCCACCCAATCTTGTTAGGGCTTACTATAATTCTCCACATTTAGTATCAGCTCTTGCTGATTCAGCAAGAAAACGTCACTTTACGGTTCATCCTGTTTCCCAACTTGCTGATGGGCAGTACAGGTGACTCCCCTCCCTGGTGAGGACTGACCAGTGCCCCCATCCCTTCACTCCTACTTCTTAACCAATTACTCATCTGTGCAAGAACCTTTTCTTTTAAATCTCACATCTGCTTGAGGTACTTTAGGAGCTTTTTGCTAGAAACTCTGACAGAGGCTTTCTGTAAGTCTTAGGGGGGAACACCGTATGATCCTTACTCAAATGATTCTGATCATTTGAAGCATAACCTTCCTTTCAAAAGGCATGTAATTTTCCTCAGCTATATAATGTTTACCCAGATCTCAATTACTGCATTCCTTATTACAGTCTATATTCTTATGTCCAGTACAGATATCAACCTTAGAGGCCTTACTTCCTCCCTCATCTTCCATGACTCCTGCCCCTACCCTCAGTATTTTTAAATGGCCTTGCATTTTCTACCCCTCACATGCACAGGCACTGATGTAAATATTCCACGTAGAATCTTCTACTATAGGATTTTTATAAAGTCTTTTTCCAAGACTGACAAGTTACTCTCCAGAGGAACTCAGTAAGAAACCACCTTCACAACAGACAGGAACAACTACTCCAAGATCAGTAATGAAAAGCAATGTTTTGACAGGATATATCTGCATACCTGTAATTGCACTGCTGGATCCACAATTTAGACTCAAGCTTAATTATAAAATTAATTGGCTGGCTTGCTTGAAGGGGAACGGGGGAGGATTTGTTCTTTACAATGGAGTTATCTCTCTTGCCTTTACCTCTAGAACCAGCACACTGTGAAACAAACCTCAGCTAAACTTTTTCGTCCTATTAATAAAGAATTGAGGAAAAATTATCTCTACCACACTTCAAGTCAGCCAAAGAGAACTTGCCTACACCTTCACGGCAATAAAAATACGCTTTTAACTATTGACAAAGGTCAAAACTAAGTGCAAATAACACCATTCTCACTTCACAACAGAATTGTTAACACTGAGCACCTGGACAAAGGTCAAAACTAAGTGACCAGTAAAAGGTGACGGTAATTTACCCGTATCTTTCTGAAACAGTCACAAAGGCTTAGATAAGCAATCAGACTTCAGAGCTCATATCAAGAACAAGTTGTAACCTACCCACCCCCCACCCCCAACTTCTCTTGTTACCACAAAAGTCAGAAATTCACAGAAATTTAGAGAATTAAACCAAAGGCAACATTAATAATCCCCAAGAAGGAGATTCGTTTTTGTAAGGGGTGAGCCCATACGCACGATACAGCAGTAGCAAGATCTTGAGTTTGAATGCTAAGTGCTAAATCAATTTCTTTAAATATGAACTGGAGTCAAACAAGAATTCTTCTTGTTAAGTATGTGAAAACTTCACCTTAGATGAATCATGGCATACTGCAGACCTGTTCTGCCTGAAGTTATTCTACATTCTAATTCCAAAACAAAATGTGAAGCAATCTGTCTGAGATCAAACTACTCCCTGGCATTTTAAATATAGCATTTATAGCAATGATACCCTCCCCACCACCTCCCGACGAATATGGATGTACATGACTACTTCTAAATCATATCAGGTCCCGTATCATCTCAAATACAAATTTCATGCTTCAGTCTGAAATCTTTCAACCTCATCTAACCACAGTAATTAGAACTCCACACCACAAAAGTATATTGACAAATCCAAAACTATCCCAAATAGCTTTACAGGATTGGACTAAGATGACCTCCTGAAGTCCATTCCAACCTGAATTATTCTACAAAGCTGTAAACTATCTCTCTTTGGGTGCTTGTTCTTTTAGCAGCCATACTGGGTGCACTTAGACCAGTACTTTTGTTTGCAGAAGTAACGTACTTGGAAAGCAAATCCCCCAGTTGGTCCTACTGAGTAGGTGTCAGCTGAGACAGCTGCACAGATCTGGTGCACGCAAACTGGACTCCCTTTACATCGATCCGAACTTGATGTTTCACTTCAGGGACACACCTAATGCAGGTCTCCCCCCAGTATGGACACTGGAGTCCAAGGCAAAGGCTGGATCACTTCAGTGTTCCCAAGCACCCACCTAGCACAGATGATGCCAAGCTGTGAAGATATCCCACAGCATTCTGAAATGCTAGTTTAAGGAAACAGTGGCATCGGTGCCTTCAGGTTGGCTATGAACCCCAAGCCCTCGAAGTTTTACAACTCTGCTACTCACACAGCATCTACCCAAAATTTCTTCTATATGAACCAGTCATGTGCCCTTGTGGCCAAGAAAGCCAATGGAATCCTGGGCTGCATGGGGAAAAGTGTGGCCAGTAGGTCCAGGGAGGTCATTCTCCCCCTCTGCTCTGCACTGGTGAGGTCACAACTGGAATACTGCATCCAGTTCTGGGCTCCCCAGTTCAAGAGAGACAGGGAACTACTGGAGAGAGTCCAACGTAGGACAACAAAGATGATGGAGGGATTGGAGCATCTCCCTGATGAGGAAAGCTGAGAGAGCTGGGATCATTAGCCGGGAGAAGAGAAGGCTGAGGGGAGACCTTATTCATGCTCACAAGTATCTGAAGGGTGGGTTGAAGGAGGATGGAGCCAGACTCTTCTCAGTGGTTCCCAGTGACAGGACAAGGGGCAACGGGCACAAGCTGGAACTCAGGAAGTTCCATTCAAAGATGAGGAGAAACTTGTTTGGGGTGAGGGTGGCAGAGCCCTGGCAGAGGCTGCCCAGGGAGGGTGTGGAGTCCCCTTCTCTGGAGACCTTCAAGCCCCACCTGGATGCAGTCCTGAGTGATGTGCTCTGGGCAATCCTGCTTTAGCAGGCGGGTTGGACGAGATGATCTCTAGAGGTCCCTTCCAACTCGGACAATTCTGTTATTATTGAAAATGCCCTACTTTATGTAGTCATTCTCTCTGGCAGAACCCAGTCCTTTTCTTTATCATTCCTTTCTTTTTCACAACTTTCCATTCCAGTCAGTCCTTCTCCCAGTAACAGGGTCAACCACCTCAGTCTCCTAGAAGACTTGGCCAGTAGGTTCTTGTCAGCTTGCCAGTAAGAGCTCCTCCAGCAGCAGAATAAATTGTAGAATCAAGAGGTTACTAACTTCAGGAATGCTGCAGTTTACAAGAGCCTAGATTGTGTTACAATCACTTTAGCTCAAGACGATGAAGGATGAAGGCCAGGGAAAACACATATTTCAAAAGTAACATGGCAAATGTACCCCTATTACGGAGACCTTGAACGTCACAATAATGAAGCTATAACTCAGGTGCACATCCAGCACCCTGGGATGCAGAATCATCACTGAAGACAGCCCAACGAAATGCACATCCTCTGGCATCCATCTTCAGCTGCTGCATTGCATCCGTTCCCAAGCTCATGCTCAATTCCAGACTCAAGTCTGACACATTACTTGTTAGGTGCAGATACTCCTCCCACACAGGTTTTGAGTTTGCCTAAAGCCATGGATCTTCTCAGCATCTGCATTCAATGGTTGGCTCAGCAGAAAGCTTGAAAGCCTGGATAATGGGGATGGTAGTGACCCATAATGAGGATTTCACTCCAAACCACTGCTTTCACATGGGATAGACTTTGCTGCTTAGTATCTTGTAGGAGGAAGAGTGGGGTTAGTTGCTGGAACTGCACTCTGGGCAGGCAGTCTGGGCTGTGGGGTGGTATTGACTCACCATGAAGACACCCACCTGAAAGACTGAGTAACTTCAGCCCAACGTCTAGACAAAACAAATGGTTCGTTTCTCCTAGCGACTGAAAAGGAAGAGGTGGTGGGATGACCAAGAGGGAAGATCGTGCCTCATCAAGAGGAGGAAGGGAAGGTTTCTTTGACAAGGATACCTTACTATCCTACAAAGCCTCACCACCCAGCTCTACCTCCCCAAGCCTTATTAAATACCATCCTCCTGAAGCGCAGCAGCAGTGAACACAGACCACCTTCCATTTCCCTTCCTCCACATCTTCCCTCTCTCCTTCTACCTCCAAATGACAGGAAGCCAGCAAATAACCCAGCTCTTTCCTCACTCCCCCAAACCACAATGCTGCTACTTGTCAGCTATAATTTCCCATCAGTTAAACTGGTCATATTTAGCCCTGTAAGGTATGCAGAAGGTTGAAAGAAAGGGTACAGAAGGCTCCAGGAAGATTTGTTTGAATAGCCATGCTCGCCCAAGAGGTCTGGCAGGTGAAGTACCGCTGGGGAGCGAGGGCAGTGGGGTATGAGAGATGGGGTTAACCATGACAGCTACTGGAAATCTACTGGAGTTCTTTTAAATCAAATGTAATTTGCCATACCGCAATTTACATTAGTATTTAACCACCCTGAAAATGCAATAAATTGCAGTTAATTATCATTGAACATGACATATAAATATTAAATAATAATAATAAAATAATATTTAAGTTAACTTGCTATTTCATATTTTAACACCAAGAAGAAACTTTTGTCATTACATAAAAGATAGCCTGATATTTAGTTAGACTTACTTATCAGGATGAAGACACTGATAGCATTTTGAAAACATCAGAGAATGCTTCATGTTCCCCAACAGTAAGAAATATTTGTTCTGCTGTAAAATCTATGCATTTCCATTACCAATATTCTTCTGTCTTTTAATTAAATTGTTTGTAAGCAGCTTTGCACTCAACATGATGCTAAAGCTTTCACTTGAAAGGAGGAAGTTAACTGCTGCGAACCTGTAATAACAACAAATCTGCTCCTCTTTCCCACTCCAAACAAGGGTTAAACGTTTTCTCTGAAGAGCTCTACTTAATTCTGAGGCCTCTTAATATCCATAGGGCAGCTGCTGCCCTACCCAATTTAATAGTTTGAGTTCAGCTGGGTAAACATAAAGACAGAACGATTACCCAAAAAGTGCTTTTATTTTCTTGCACTGCAGACCCTGGATCACCTTAAATAACCAAAAGGATCGATTACAATAAATCATTTCAGGCTAGAGCTTATAGAGGGAAGAGCTGAAGAAACAGAACTTGCTACCATTGTTGACAGATTACGTGAATAAGTCGCATTAATGGACCAAGTAACCACAAGATGAAAGGCAACCATTGATTCAATTGTACATTTATAGATTTTTTTCAAACTGGAAACTATTACTGGGCTCACTGAGTCAGCTCTGTTCCATCTAGGACAGAGAAACTTGAGGAAGAATGTTTATATCAAGCTTATAATTCCTACCCAAACTACAATAATGTTTATATGAAGCTTATAATTCCTATTTAAATTACAGCATACCTTTATGAAAGATACTAAGTGATGAAAGAAATCACGATATATAGCAAGGGAGGTTTCCGTGGCCATTTATTGCACTTGTGCTTAAAAATGTATGCTTATTTCCACACTAAATCTTGCTAATGTCTTAGTTCAGACTGAAGACCAGCTCCCCATGTAATTACTTCTCTTTTTTAAGATAAAATTATTAAGTCTGAGTCTCACTGCATGGCTAATTTTCCAGTTGGCTAATGTCCGCATCTTCATAGTGTAATTTCACAAAAGCCTTTAGAAGAGCAGGCAACAGAACTGAACCTACTATTCCAATATTCTTTTCAATGCTTATTTATACAGTGGTACACAAAAGAAAGTGTATATGTACCTTGTATTCTTTTGCATTGCATTGAAAGGTGTTGATAACTAGCTGAAATAATTCTTTTCAGATTCATGCCTTTATCTGGGACTTAATGTGCTTGCTCCTGGATACACAGCCCACAGTTGGCAGTATTCAAGCACCATCCCGAGACCAAGATCACTGATCCAAGTTAACCTACACAACTGATCCTTTGGGGAAAATAGATGAGTTTGCTGAAAAAGTTAGAAATAATAATGACATGACCATAAACACATAAAAAAAATTCCAAACCCTATTATTAAAAACTTTCATTGCAACATACATACTTATCTGTCACAAAAGAAAAGAAGCAAAAATACCTAAGCACAAATCATTAAATTCTAGTTGAGGAAATGAGTTATCTCACCAACAGCTAATCTGTAACTCTTAGCTTCTTCAAGTATTTTGTTTTCTGTCCCTTAGAGCTTCCCTTCTCTCAAAGCGCCCACACAAACAACTTACATCCTCCTCATATTCCCCATAGACCATTCACTGCAATACCCCCTGCTCTTCCCCATGTATTCTCCGTTCTTTGCCTGGTAAAAAGCCAGGCAAAAGGGAACGGGGCACCAGACGTAAAATATATAAAAAATACAATTACGCTTTTTCTTTCTGGATATTGAGCAGGTCACTAAGAACTGGAAGAAAGAGATACTAAGTCTGATCACAGGCACATAACACTCCCTGGTTGAGGAGCAAAGTCCATATTTTCTTATGGAAATCTGAAGCAAACAGGTTATTTGAGAAGACTGCTTTGACAGTAATGGACACATCCCCAACTCATATGTTTGGAGGTGAAGGCAAACTAAGTTGTACACTCTGGCACTTAATGGAGTTTGGTGGTGCCCACTGCTGATGAGAGAATCAGCTTGAGAGATTATCGATGATACACACAGGGAAAGCTACTTTGCATGTTGGTGATGCAGGAGACAAAGGAGAATAAGGTCCAAGAGTAAAAGCCTCCAGGTTCAAACAATGGGGTGCGTGATTACAAAAACTGATGCACAGAAAAAGTGACTAAAATTTTCCATTGTCCACCCCAAATCAACGGGTTAACACCAGGACAATACTACCTACTAAACCCAACTATTATCAGAGAGTAAAGAAAAATACTACTGTTTACTCTTGCATTAACCATTACATTTGGCTGTTGCTTAAAATGTGCTAGACCTGGCCAATCTATTTATCTATCACATGCCAAAATCTTTTATGGAGGTCAAGATCTGCCAAATACATTCCACATACCTCAGAGTCAGAAATTGAACTCAAAAAAATCCTCTCACGGGGGTCTGAGCATGCAAAGGGTACCTGGGCATCCACAGACACTGGCCACACTAGTTTTCAACTGGACCCACTCTACGTAGCTAGAAATAACCATCCCTGACCCACTGTCCCTATCATCACTATCATCCCATCCCACCCCTGCCCAGCATCCCCTTCCTTGGACAACCATTGTTCTGCTCACAAAGTGCCATTTGGCCATCCCTTACATACATCTGAAGTCTCCAAACCAGGTTCACAAAGAAGCAGCTGAATCACAGAGGTGGAAAAAAAAATCCTCATTAAAATCACATTCTACACCATAATTGTGTGGCTTGGAAAATTTTATTTAGACTTAGAAGAGCTAGCGGGACTAATGTGAGCTAACTGTGATTGTTAAGGACGAGAAATTTTTGAACTGTTTCCAATGAAAAATGTAATTGTGACTGCTCCAAAGAGGAAGTATTTTCCCCCAAAATAAGTTTGAAGAAATATTACAAAAGAGTTTGATACCTGTGAAACCATCTGAGATAATTTATTTAGATTTCTAGAANCCAGCTCCTTCAATCGCTCTTCATAAGATTTATTCTCCAGACCCTTCAGTAGCTTTGTTGCCCTCCTCTGCACTCACTCCAGCAAGTATAAATATTTAAAAAAAAAAAAGAAACATAAGAAAACTTATTTGTTTGTTCTAACATTTTTGACCACACAGGAAAAATTATTTGTATGCAGGGCTTTTAAGTCTTTGAAATTAAGCAGTTGCCTTTGAATTGAATGTTTAAGTGCTCATTATTTACGAAGGCTGAGAAACACACTTGGGTGCTTCAACTACACATTTAGGAGCAATACAAAACGATTATAAGAAGGCAGGAAAACACGGAGATGCTAAAGCTGAAGCATGAACAATATTAGTTGATCAAGTTTGGAATGTCTGAAGAATTCAGAGGCATCTTAGAAGTTTTTATCAAAGAATGCAACAGATAAAACTTTGATAAATGCATGTCAACAAGGGAAAGATGTGTTGCATTTAACTTAACTGTAGAGATTCCACTAAGAAAAGGTGCTTAAATGAAGTCTCTTCAATGGCACACAATGTCTCAAAGATGATTAGGATTCCTTTATTCCTTTGTCCAACTGACATGTTCTAGTCCCATCTAGTCTACTCGAGCAGATTTGTGTCAATTCTTCCATTTCAAAAAGCAAAATAAAGAAAAATTAAAAATAACGTGTTCTAAGACACAGTAACTTTGGTGTATTCCGGAATTGTTTTTTCCTTTAGGGAATTAAAAGACTAAGAAGGAATAATACTTTTTAGTAAATTAGCTCTGCTGAGCCAGAAGCAGTAGTTTTTATTGTGAATATCTTATTGTACCACACTTTGTCTCTTATGAAAATGTGACTTGAAGCTATATGAAGTGGAAAGAAAATGGTCATAACCAAAATGACTTCTGAAAGACTAAGCTTAACTTCCATAGCAGACCGAAAAGTAAAACATGCTACTAATATGCACTCATTTAAATAGCGTTAAGATTATATTTCATACTAAGGATTTTAACATTCAAATGCAAATCAGGTTTAGAATGTTAACCTGTATGCAGAAACTAATCTGTTAATGTTTTAATAGGTATTTTTCAATTGCTTTTTTCAAAGGTGCCTATGAACTTCAAATTAATGCAATATTTATATTGGACTACTTTGGTAATTATTGGGCTAAATGTCTTTCACTCTTGCACTGCAATTTAGCTTCATACCTCCAGCTTCATTAAACATCTTGTTTCACAACTACACTAATAGCTTTTCTCAGTATTCCATTAAGCAAGGAGAAAAATGAGGAAATTTTATTCATAACTGACGTAATTTACATACTAATCCTATTAATATTTGATAAATAAAGTTCAGCTCACAGCCAAAAATCCATGTTTATAGCAATCAGAAAGTAGCAGCCACAAAATTACTCGTTGCTCTTTTCCCCCCAGCACATTACCGCAAGCACCAGAAACCTGTTCTTGCTCACTTCTGTTCCTATTTGTCCTTTCACTAAATATTATGACCTGGGTCTAGAAGCTCCAACATTTGGACTGAAGCAAAAAGGAAAAAAATAAATGGCTTCAGAGTGTTGGCTAATACATATTATGGTCCACAACGGACCAACTGGTGTTTGCCTTCGATTCTAAATTCTACTTTCTGCAAATTAAGGTGTCTGTTGAAAAGCTACATACTCCTACCTTTGTGACAAAAGAAATGTCCTAACAACAGAGCTATGGACTCCTCGGTCAAAGGAACTGCTCACAGTCCATGGTTGCTACTTAACGTAGTTTTATATTGTTATTGATTATTTTGTAGTTTTCTTATTTTCCACCATCTAGTATTTATAACCTCATTAAATACGTGCTGTGTCAGTCTCCAGGAAAATTAACTCAATAATAAAAACAATCAAGATACTTCAATTTGCCTTCTGTTGCTTTATTTCATTCTCTATTTCGCTTTGTATCACTACGTTGAACTGAGATGGCCTCGGTGTTAACCTGTCACCAGGACACCAACATGACAACACAACACTATTGTGGCGATTTCCCCAGATGGAATCTTTTTTTCCAAACTAAGCTTCACAACTCACCAGCAGCATTAAATAGAGATTAGTAGATGAAAAAGATCAACTCTCCATACTTTTTCCTCAATAAACTTTTAAAAACTAGCCTATCGTTGATAGCCCTTCAAGTTCTAAACTTTTATTCTCTTTCCATTGTATGTTTAAGATGACCCTATCCAAACCTCCTGAGGGACATTGAACATCACCTCTTAATTCACAAATACAGAAGTTGCTGACAAAAGATGAAGAGGTGAGTCTGAAGTAAGCTGTTGGGCCAACCAAGGTAATACAGACACACTACCGGCCCCACTCCTTTGCTTCCCTCCCTCCACCCCTCACTTTTAGCCTCCTAAAGTAATGGTTATTATTCTTCTCCTCTCCCCTAGTGACACAACAAATCTCTGAGAGCGCCTGAGGGAGATCATCTTCCTTCTTTCACACTTTTGCTGTGAAAACCACCTTCCTTGCACGAAGCCAGTGATGTTGGAGAAAACACTAATTTTCATTGCATAAAGTGCTAAGTGCAGTTGCTTCATTGCATCACTTGTTTTATGAACCTTACTGTTCATGTCTCTTTACAAGTTCAAAGTGTTGTATCTATCAGCCTAAACCTTCTCTGATTTTTGAAGTCCAACAGCCCAATGTCTCTTCACCTCCTGCTCTGTCATTTTTACTACGTCTGTCCCAACTCAAGTGTAGTCACTCGAATATACACCAGAGAGAGAGGGAAGTCAGTCTCTCAGAGGACCTATTTCTTTGTGGATGGTTAGTGTGTGATCAAAGGCTCCTAGAAACCTCATAAAAGTTGGAATGGATCAGCAGGAAGTATTTGGTGCTTGAAGTCTGAGAGCAGAAGCATCCCCAGTGTAACAAAAGAGCCTCCATGAACTGAGCAGTGCTCTTGGCTGACTCACTACGATAACCTGATTTGGAAGCTGGGTAATTTATCAGGATTAGAGACCACATTTGCAGGAGCTACAACCTGTAAATTTAAGGCTTCATCATAACACTGGCTTTGTTGACATTATTCTTAAGCTACGATGATAGTCGGTACACCAGGAATGATATTTCAGCAAACCACCTTAGAGCTCTTTAAGATTAATGAAATCAAATAAAAAGATGTAAAAATGTACTCCAAAATGCTTCTTGAGGAATGCAGACCTTGAAAAAAAAAAACAAAAGAAACAAACAAAAAACCAAACCACAAAAAAGCCTTACATCGAGAGGCAAATGGTGGGGTATAGCTTTGAGCTAATCTGTACATAAGGAGGAACGGACAAGTATGAACTAAGAAACTGCAGCACGCCGGACTCAGACGTAGTCTAATTTCTCTTTTTAATTCCAGAGCTAAAAAGCCCCTCGAGCTGAAGAGATATGCATGAAAGATGATGCACAGAACTGCCAGCAGGATTTTTCCTACACGTTGCCAAATGTATGTAACACAAAATTGTCATTACGGGCCAGCTTATTACTTTTTTACAGGGCTACAAATCTCCTTGAATTAAATATTTATGAGTCTTGCTTGGAATATTGAATCCTGCAGTATTTTATAAGAAACAACAGAAACTGGCCCTTTCAACTATATATTCTAATACATAAATTATAAAATGGTGGGTTTAAATGTCATTAAATTCCTCATTATCTGCGTGGACTAAACTAGCAAACCCCGTATTTTATATCCTTAGTTTCACAAGAAAACACTCATACAAGGTGAGAATGTGCACCCAGTAGAACTCAGCACATGCTTCCCAGTGCTTTTCCTTTGCAAACAGCTGATGTGCTTGGAGACGCAAAGGAGAAGCAGAGGGAAAAAAAAGGTATGTTGTAAAAATCAGTATGTATTTTCTCTTTCAAGCCTGCTACAAGACTAACACAATTTAAAACCGCATTTTTAGGAGAGCCATTTGGATAACGAGAAGGGAAAACTCCTCCTCTCTAGAGGAAAAACACAGCACAGCGAAGGAGAAAAAAAAAGGGTCCTGCCCACTCTGTGAGAAATTAATCCTTGTAGTTCTGACGTAGGAGCAAGCAAGTCAGTGGCTCTGGGTAAGAAGAGGTTAAGTTGAATAGGGTAGTTATTTCCTGAGCACTGCAAGTAAATGGAAAAGAAGCGTAGGTTGTATTTTTAAAAAGTCAAAGAACTCCAATTACTGAAAATATTAGGCAAAGAGATAATAATGAGCATGCTACTAGTAAGCCAATAAACTATGAAGCCAGATTTCTGAAGAAACTGTGACCCAATAAACTAGATGTCTCTGAAGCACCATCCTATTTGTGAAACAACTTTCCTGGATAGAATCCTTCAACGATTTTGTCTTAGGGGCAGCATAAAAATATTGAATGGTGTTTATCTCACTGCATCCCTCCTCCTCAGTGCCCTTTGTACAGGAGAGAACAGGACCCACAGCAGTGTTCAACAACCAATACTGGTCCCTAATTCCTTATATTGAAGCACCTGGGGATCATACCCTCCTGTATTTCAGTATCTGCATTTGTGCAGAAGAGAGAACTGTGACTATATGTGCCCACAATCTGAAATTTCCAGTGCAGGAGAAATTCAAAAGCTGCCTGTAAATTACCATGACATTGCCCTAACAGTTACTAAAGAAACTCCCCTCTATGGAGAGCTACCAAGTATTCCATGGCACAAAGCACTTCATCCATCCTAACAAAAAAAATGGCTGTTGTAATTTACCCCCAGGCCAACAGCTGACTCTTTAAACAGTGAGCTGTATCAGGACTTGATTTAAAATTTTACTGCGATCCAAAATTCCACTCCAGTACAAGGCAGATCTCACAGTATGAAGCCATTAGCTATACAGCTAAAGACATTTTTTTCCCTAAAACCAGTAAAACTGCTCTAGCTGTGGGATTTTTTAATTAACCAAACCATATACAAGCAGAGTAGCATCTCTGTAGATGTAGAATCCAGTAGTAGAATCCAGTTAAATTCAAGGTGGGATATCTAATGTAGACAAAAATACTATAAAAATCCCTTGCTTTCTGGATGCTGTAAGTTTTAATAACTTTTTTCCTCCACTTTTTTTCCTGGCCAGTCCAGTTGCCACTAATATTCCAAAGAAATTAATTAACAGACGTTTGCAGCGATACTGTGGAGTTTCAGAAGTAATGGAGTAACACCTACCAAATGTGATAGAGGACAAAATCTGACTTCTTTTAAAGGCCTAGCAAAACATGCAAGCAAATGTCATGGAAACAGAAGTTCTCTCCATGGTAACACCATCCCGGGTGTGGTAGCCAACCACTCTCATTTCTAACATGCTCCAAGACATAGTATTAGCTTAACTCCAGTTCTCATTTGGTATTTGTTCCATAACATTCCATGTACCTAGCAGCTGTAAAGATTTATTAAAAACATGAGTAGTTCTCAAGCATGCAGTATCAAAGCCAAGGATGAACATAAGTATAAGGGCAAACTGATGAACTGTGATAAAGCAAGTCTGAGTAATGCTGTCTTTCGGAAGAAAACCCAAGAGACTGATGGTACCATAAAGAATAATGATATGACAGCTGGTTCCCATTACACTATCGGACTTGGTGCAACAGCTGTAGGGTATCCAGCAGTGTCTTGCACAAAACACACAGGAGGAACTATGCAATAAAAAGGCACAGTTTGTAACTGCAGGTAAGCAGTCCTTGCTATCTGCTGTTACACAGAATTTTACATTCTTTACCAACCTTCTCAAAAGCAGCTGAGGACTCCCACGAGCGCCGCAGCTGCTCTCCACAGAGACGGAGCAGCTCAGTGCAGAGCAATCACAGCCACGGGAACGATTTTCAACCAACCATTTATTTGACAAATGAGGTCCTGTTTGTGAAGTACCTGGATGCAGCTCACAGCTCTGACAAAAACCACTACCCACATTTCTTCTATCAGGATGCTTGAGAGTCTATTTTCTGATCTGATCATCAGTGCTAAGTTTCATTTATCTGGCTGTTAATGGATACGAGGCACATGGTGCTCTAGGCCCATTCAATACAGAAACTGAAAAGGGTCAGCAGCACAGACTTGTTAAAAAAACCAAACCCGTCTGCCATAACATTTTAGCAAGTGAAATACCAGGTCTTGCATAAACGTGTACATCAAGCATAAAAAATGGAGCTTATCCTGCAGAAGTCTTATAAAATGTGAACAAATATGCACAAAAATAGTCTACCTGGTTGTTCTGGTTCATATGCAAATTATGAAAAGTACACTCATGTTCTCTTCTTGCTCAAATATTTTAATGAAATGTAAAGTTTAAACCAAATCCTGTAATAACAATGAAACCATCATGATGGTATTTCTTAAGCCCTCTGAAAATGCAAAAAAAACCAAACCCTATATTGATATCCCTCATCTAAAAAATTACATACAGTCTTCAGTTTTGTTCATATATCTAATCAATAAATGGGACAGGTTTGTTTTCTATAGTCTTAGTACATAGAAATAGTATCATACTCTATATTTTAGAGAGTGTCGTTGCTTCTTCCCTCAAAAAACGTCAAACACGTTCTCCCCAAACCATGTTAGTGTGCTGGAAAAAGTCTTGAAGGCTTCAGAAACACAATATATCTGACATGGTCCACTACATACATGTTTATTTGTCTAATAGAAAAATCTGTGTTATCTAAAATGAGTACTTTTTTAAAAAAATATTGTGTAACTAACACACAAAACAATAATACTTGTGTCTACTGTTCTTTCATGTTTGGCTTTGGAGCCAGGTATGTCAGTTAAAAAAACCCAACAACCCCCAAAGACCAAAAAACTCTGAATTTGCTTTGCTTGACTTGAGCTGACGCTAAGAATGCTGCAAAGGAATATGAGGCCTAAAAATAATGAAAAACTGATCTCTGCTGTTCTTTTCTTCAATGAAAGTTTCATTTTTTCCTTACCTTGCTCACCCCAGAACTCATCAGATATCTCGTAGGACAGATTTAGATTACGAAATAGGGAACTTCACATTTTATACATCAAGACAAAAAGAACAACGTTGAAACTCTTGTTAACCATGTAGCAAACTTTTTTTTCCACCTGTTCTGAGCTCATCTTATGATCACTGGATCCTGGGATCAAGCTCTATTTGCTAAATAGTAAAGTGTTTCCAGAACTGCTTAGAATTATCTTTCACTCTTCTGATGTTTGCTTTCTTCATCACCAGCAGAACAAGCCACATTTTCCCCCAACAATGGCAACATCAATTCACAATCTGACATGTCCCAAAGATACACGTTTTAATTGCTCTCATAAGTTAATAGCTCTCCCTAGAGAACCCTGTGCTCCATAAAACACATGTTTTGTTTCAGCGGTTGGATGAATATACAGATGCAAGATCTTCCTGGGATTTCCACTGATCACTGTTTTGAAACAAGCAGCCTACTGTTTGTCAGTCCAAACTTGTCAAAACTTTCCAATAACGTTTAACAAGTGTACTAATTGTTTCTTTAATGAATGATTCAAAGTGCCCAGAACATCTGCATGTGGGGAGTCTAGGATACTTCCAGCTAAGACTTCTACTCGTTTTCCCCTTTCAGAACAAACCAGCAGGCACGGCGCAGCTGTACACTCCTCTATCTTGGTGGAAAGCTTCTAGGGTAATATGGAGAAGAAGAGAGCTTCAGTTGTGACCAGAAGTAGGGAGGTGGCTGTCCCCCTGTACTCAGCACTGGTGAAGGCCACACCTTGAGCATTGTGTCCATTTCTGGGCACCCCACCAAAAATATCTTGAGGTGCTGGAGCGAGTGCAGAGGAGGGCAACAAAGCTGCTGAAGGGTCTGGAGAATAAATCTTATGAAGAGCAATTGAAGGAGCTGGGACTGTTTAAGTTGGAGGAAGAGGAGGCTGAGGGGAGACCTCATCCCTCTCTACAATTACTCGAAAGGACATTGTAGAGAGGTTGGTGCTGGACTCTTCTCGCAGGTAATTGGTGATAGAAGGAGAGGGAATGGCTTCAAGCTGCAACAGGGTAGGTTTGGGGTGAACTTTAGGAAAAAATTTTTCCCAGCAAGAGTGGTCAGACACTGGAATGGGCTGCCCAGGGAGGGGGTTGAGTCCCCATCCCTGACTGTGTTTCAGAGTCGTTTAGATGTGGTGATGGGGGATGTGGTGTAGGGGAGAACTTCGTAAGGTAGAGCTGATGGTTGGACTCAATGATCCCAAGGATCTTTTCCAACCTGAATGATTTCATTTCAGAAACACAACCAGCAGCATTAAGAGAAGAGAAGCTATTGCTTTAGGGATATCTGCAGTAATTACAGGAGTTTTCATCTGTTTCTTATCTCTGATTTCTCCAGTTGTGCAATGAAGTCAGGCACTGCTCTTCTAACTCTACTTTGAAGAGTATAACCCGTACGATACAATCACATCTGAATTATTCAGCAGGTGCGTCAGCAGGAGACAATGGAATTTCCTTAAAAGCCATCCGTACCTTTCATATCTAGCTCAAGGTTTCCATTTTTAATCATACGTTAATGGACTTGCTTTCCCATTTTGAGAATGTCAAAAACGAGGAGAGCTGATGAACGGGAGCACAATTACAATGGAAACTCCAGTTACGAGCAGCCAAAATGAGATCAACCTGCCACAACCCTGTTCTATTCCACACCCTCAACACAGAACATTCTTCCACAGGCACCTCTCAGCCTCTCAGAGCACACCATGCTCTGCACAGTACAGTGCTCGTGACTATTTTAAGTGTGTTGTCACCAAATATATACAGTTACCTCCCAATTTAGCTGATAATACCAACTAGCAACTAAAAGACACATTTCGATAATTACAGTCAGTGACCCCCTTGTGATGTTGATCCTCCATTTTCAAATTTACTATATATAAGAACAGTGACCCAGTAAACATTTCAAACTATGAACAACAGAGTAGTGTAAAAATAAACTTTTTAAAGAAACTAAGTATTTTAACACTAACTGTTTTGGCCATCCAAATACCACAATGCAAGCGCCGATACTCCACTGAAAGCAGCCCTGTTTTCACAAGTCTTAGGTATGTGTGTCATCTTCCTGAAATGCTGGGTTACTGCTTACAGTAGAACAGCAGGAGGAAGATCTAGCTAAATATTCTGACTTATCCTGATACAAACCACTATTTTTGCTTTACTGCTATGCTCCTGACTAAGAAAAAATAAGAATATTTCATGAAGGATCTTTGTGCAAACTTAAAGAGGTCTGTTGGATGTCTCGTTCTGGCACGCAGAGGAAAAGAACAGGGAGAAAACAAATACAGCAAGGTAGTTCCTACAGATATTTTCCTAAATCTTTTCAGTTTAATAGAAAGAATATAGATGAATCACACATGAGGCATTCTGTTTGTTGACAACTACTCTGGGATCCGAAGAAGAGAGTGTTGGTAAAATAATTTCCACTGTATCTTCCAGTTTTCAAGTCACTCCTGTTCTACCAACTCCTCGATCTGGACAGATGGATGTAAAATTCAGGATGAGTAGGAACACTGCCATGGAGACAACTGAATGCTTCATTAATGGCAGCCTATGTTAAAGATCAAGAACTCAATCAACTGCTCAGATGATTCAATAAAGAGTTCTCACTGATTCAAAGCAGAATCTCTCCTAGACTTTCCTATCCAGCCAACAAAGATATTCTTTTTTTCCCAAAGCTGATTCACCACATGTATAAATTAACCTGATTTATGGAATACAGACTTAGTCTCTTAAAAGCAGGTATGTTTTGCACAAGCTGAGCAATTGCTTTGGCATTGGCACATGAATATCTCTTTTACAGTACATATTCCCAATATTTATTTATTTATTTTAGATAGCGAGTATGGGCAAATCTGACATAGCTAGAAGCATGATAGCAGCATTCAACAAGCTCCTTGGCATCTAGCTATGAAATGAAGTGGCTATGCAAAATCATATTCGAAAGCCTTTATGAATGATGGTTCTGCCCATCCTAATACAAAATACATCTTTGCTTTCCCAACATTTCACAGAGTTGTCACNCCCTCAGCCTTCTCTTCTCCTGTCTGAAGGGTCCCACGTCTCTCCACCTTTCTTCATAAGGAAGATGCTCCAAACCCTTAATCATCTTAGTTGCCCTACGCTGAACTCTTTCCACTAGTTCCCTGTTTAGAACAGCTACAGCCAGAAAAAACCTTTTTTTTTTTTTCTCCTAAACACCACACACACAGACAACACCATGTTAATGTCAATTGACAATCCTGAGGGTGACTGGTACCTGGAATGTAAAATGGAACAAAGACCTTTCCTGCCTAATGCCACTGGCAGGCAAGATGATTAAACTGCACAACAGAAGCTCCATAACCTCTTCAGAAATCTCCCATAAATGCAATTCCTTGCCTGAGAAATGAGCGACCATCAGTCGGTATGGGTCATAAGCGCACAAATGAGACAACACACTAATTAACACCATCACTTTCCTTAGGTAACCAGACTCGAGGCGCTGCCATCTCTCCAGGCAGACATAAAAGGGGAGTTGGGAAAAAACAGTTTTGGCAAATACACATTTGCATCTCTGTACTAGAGATGCAGCAGAAAGATCAACAAGGAAAACATTTGCTACACCATTAACTTACTAAATTAAGACCTAAAAATGACTCGTAACTCCTCCCCCCCGGCTCCTTTTTGCTTCATCAAGTGTGAACACCAGTAGTTTGGACCTGTAAGAAATGTTAAAACTTCCTGGGCTGTGAATTATACCAGGTTCTTCAAAAGTAAATGGAAATCATAAAAATCTACTGTGCTCAGAAAACTGGGCACTTTTACCTAGGAGTCTAACAATTTAGTTAAATGAGCTCTAATTAATTTAATTAGACCTTACTTATTGGTGTTAAAGCCAGCATTTCTGATGTTATTTTTTCTTCATTTTCTAGCTTTCCAATTTTCCAACGAAAGATAGAAAACAGATAGGCTCAAGACAGCAAAGACAAACTTGAATTGGTATAAAAATTCTACATATATAGATAGTCACAGAAAAACTCTCACAGAAATACTGTGCACTGCTAATAAATTTGAGTATGTTCATAAAGCATATGATAGAATGGTATATTTGAGCTATGACTAGCTATTTAAGAGACGAACTGCGAAGAACATTGCCATGGAAATTGAATATAACAACTATTCATAGGCAGAAAAGAGTTGTAAAGCTCCGTGGCATTTCAGGAGATTGACAGCAAGTTCTCTGTTAAAGGAAAACCTACAACGGCACAAAAAGTGCACACTGACATGACAACAGCATCCCCTGACTAGTAACAGATTCCGTCTTCAACATTCCTCTTGCAGAGGAAATCACATGCAGCAATGAGGTGTTCTGAAGGTACATGGAAGGTTTATTAGTCCGGGGCAACACAAAGACTGATGAAAATTATTCTCTCCAGATTCTCCTCCCTTCTGCTGCTAACTCTGGAGAGGAAAAAATAAAATCAGGCAACCTTAGCATCTGCTTTAAGAAATCGAGGTTCTTCTCCCAGGTATCCAGTGATAGGGCACGTGAGAGCAACTCTAAGTTGTGCCAGGGGAGGTTTAGAGTTGACATTAGAAAGTATTTATTTACCAAAATAGCGGTCAAAGACTGGAACAACCTTCCTAGAGAGGTGGTCTGTGCCCCAAAATCTGTAAGCGTTTAAGAGGCGTTTGGAATAAATGCCCTTAATCACAGCATCATGGAATTGTCAGAGTTGGAAGGGACCTCTAGAGACCACCTCATCCAACTCCCCTGCTAAAGCAGGATCACCCAGAGCACATCACTCAGGACTGCATCCAGGCGAGGCTTGAAGGTCTCCAGAGAAGGGGACTCCACACCCTCCCTGGGCAGCCTCTGCCAGGGCTCTGACACCCTCACTGGAAAGAAGTTTCTCCTCATCTTTGAATGGAACTTCCTGAGTTCCAGCTTGTGCTCATTGCCCCTCGTCCTGTCACTGGGAACCACTGAAAAGAGTCTGGCTCCATCCTCCTTCAACCCACCCTTCAGACACTTGTGAGCATGAATAAGGTCTCCCCTCAGCCTTCTCTTCTCCTGGCTGATGGGCCCCATCTCTCTCCACCTTTCTTCATCAGGGAGATGCTCCAATCCATGCATCCAATCCATAATAACATGCTTTTACTTTTGGACAGCCCCAAATTGCTCAGGCAGTTGGATTAGATGATCATTGTAGGTCCCTTCTAACTGAAATATTCTAGTCTATTCTGTAGCCTCCAAATCTTCTACAAACCACTACAAAATCAGAAAGCTAAATTGAGAAACCTCAGTATTTCTTAGAAGCAAAAATTTTGGAGAAATTTCATTTGGTGGTTTTTTGTGGAGATATTTCATTTATTGTTAACTTCAGTGATTTCGAATGAACTTTCACAATCAGGAAATAACACAGTCTATTACACAACAGGAACAGCACAAATAATTAACAGCCAACCAAGCATTTCAGATCATCACTAAGACTGCCAAGGGAGGGGAAGGTAGCTATATTAAAAACTCATGCAGTGTTAGGAGGTGTTCATTTTTCTCCTCTCATTTTAAAGGCTAAGTTTTTTGTTACTATTCAGTATGGAGAGTTATGTGTTAAATAATTCAGACATTCTTTGAAATAACATTTATCTTAGAAGAGCAGAGCTCAGCAACTGCTCTTCTCCCTTCCCTGGAAAAATCTCAAACCCACACAACTGGACTTTATTCCTCACCTAAAAAAAGAGCAAGGAGAAGTATCAAACAAATCAGCCCGAGTCAATGAAAACAAATCACAGAGCTCAGGAGGCAAAAAGATGGAATAGAACAGAATAAATTCTGAAACAAGATATCAACAGATGCTTAAAAACTGCCCTTAGGCCTTCCTAACTGATGGCCAGCGAGTCTTCTTTTTGGTGGCTAAAGTAAGAAAATAATTCCTAAACCCTTTTCCTCAACAAGGGAAAATAATAGTTCTAGCCAGCAAGAAAGTCAGTTATTAAGAGATTGCCAGCATAGCAATTAGGCAGTCTGAGATACCTAGCAAAGGTATGATTTACAAGGCAGATAACAAAAGTAATTTCACTGATGAGTGGGCTTAGGTCAGAGAGTCGACTCTGCCATCAGAAGATAAGAGGCCACTGTTTGAGATTTCCATTAAATGCACACAGAACTTGCACACTACAAGTGTTCTAAAACAAATGTGAGAAGCTGTTTGCTGTTTTGAAGTAACCTTTTAGAAAACAGGACTGAAAGCTTCCCATCTTTACATGGGCAAACAATCAGAATCTGTGAACAAAGTCTTTGGCTTTTACCTACAAACTAATTCACTCATTGTCTGGGGTTTGACCACAGGGCGACATACCTGTCCATGAAGTTTCCTCCTGGCCTGTTTCATTCCTCCTAATTAGCACTTAGCTTCAGTCCCTGCTCTGCCAACCTGTTACATGTAGAGGGATCAGAAAGCTGATCGGAAGGAATGGATCCGACTTAGCCACATGGGAGTTTTATCAGCTGAATCTTAACTGGACAGAAAATGATGCAGGGAAAAGAAGCGTTAAGGAGAAGCGACATAAAAGGGAAATCAAAAGGAATGTGGGAAACAGGCCATTGGATAGAGGATGCAGGAAAAGGAAAAGAGTACAAAGGGAAGAAGAGAAACAATAGTAAGAAAACATTGTCTTATATTTGTCTCTCACCGTGGAGTTGTTAGAGAATGGTAGTTTAATGCAGGGGATGCAAAGTGGGGAAGCACACATTACATCAAATCACCTACAAAGCATTCTTCAACTACAGACCCGCCATCACTGCCATCCCTAAACATGCTCTTCTCATGATCTGTGAAAGCTTTCAGTCTCTGGGAAGGGAGGAAGGGTGAAGTAGAAGGGAGGCCTCAGTCATTGCCCTTCAATTGTCATTGTGAAAGAAAAGCATTTGGATACCCTGGGGAATAAGCAATGTAAGTCAGTCAAAAAACTGGTGACTAACTTAGGAACAGCACTACTCAGTTAGTGTGACCTTGCAAAATAAAGTAACCTTCACAGGCAGAAAACAACCTTCTTATTCCTCGTTTCTACCATCACTAGTCACAGAACAAAACAAGTTCTGCTTCAGTAAAGAAATGTGCTAGTCATGGCATGGGTTTCAGTAGAAAGACTCACAGAAGAAAATAAACCCCATTATACCTAACCAAAACCCTAGGTTTGGTAGTAAAACTTGTTCACAAATCCCTTTTCACTAAAGCACACCAGTTTCACAAAACTGAACTAACTCACAAGCACTTGATGCCAACTCTCTACAAAATGGAGAGAAAAAATGAGAAAAGCCAGAGCTCTTAGAGGCTAAAAGTAAAATTCCTATTCACAAATAATTTCAGGCCTTTTGATTTTTATTAGAAGTCAGCATTAAACCAAGCTTCAAAACAACAAAATTCTTCGTCTCTGTTGACTCCCAGTACCAGGGTTGCCTGGAGCTAGTGGGGAATACAGGAATATACTCAGGTCCAGAGACCAGTGTCTAAGACCAGAGCTCAAGAGGATCATCTCTGAGTAAATGGGGAAAAAAACAAACCAACCACCAAAACCCACAGAAAAGACTTTCAAACAGACCAAACTAATATGCTCAACATTCTTGATATTAAATAATCAGTTAACTTCTGTTTTAACTATTAAAAGTATGAACGTGTGGGTATCTTTTGCCAAAAATTTCCTGTCTGTAAATGGTCACATTCCATTTATCTGCAGCCACTTTATCCTCCTTTCGGATTTTGCTCCAATTCCTGTCTACTTTTGTTTTCCTCTCCTCAAAACGCACATGAGACTTCAGGAGCTCCCAAAAGATGTTCTTAAATTTCCCTGCCCTTCTAAAACCCAGCACTGTTTCTGTCTGTCTCTTTTTCTGCAAGATCAACTATGTCAATGACAATAGCTGTTAAGAATTGTTTTCTTTGGATATGCCACGGTTTCTTCACTCGAGACAAACTGATTTTATAAAAAATCTTTAAGTCTCACGATGACCAAAATTCAAGCCTCTACACCAATGAACAATATGCATCTTTCTCTGTGAAAAGCTGTAATACATCACAAATAAATGCAACTACAATCCAAAAAGAAACATTATTTCAGTCTCAAGGTATCAGTATTCCCAAGGTATCACTTAGGCTTTGTTATACTCTGTTCCCCATGTTTTGCTCACAGAATTATAGAATGGTTAGAGTTGGAAGGGACCTTGAAGATCATCCAGTTCCAGCCCCCCTGCCATGGGCAGGGACACCTGCCACTAGACCAGGTTGCTCAAAGCCCCATCCAGCCTGGCCTTGAATCACAGAATATCAGGGATTGGAAGGGACCTTGAAAGATCACCTAGTCCAATCCCCCTGCCGGAGCAGGAACACCTAGATCAGGTGTTGAACACCTCCAGGGATGGACCCTCCTTCCCTGGGCAACTTGTTCCAGTGCCTCAACACCCTCACAGGAAAGAATTTCTTTCTGGTATCTAATCTGAATCTCCCCTCTTTCAGTTTAAAGCCATTACTCCTTGTTCTGTCACTACACTTCCTGACAGAGTCCCTCTTCAGCTCTTCAGATCTCATTTCAGATATTGGAAGGCTGCTATAAGGTCTCCCTGGAGCCTTCTCTTCTCCAGGCTGAACAACCCCAATTCTCTCAGCCGGTCTTCATAGGAGAGGTGCTCCATCCTCCTGATCATCTTCATGGCCCACCGCTGGACCTGTTCCTTTCTATGTTGAGGACTCCAGAGCTGGACACAGCACTCCAGGTGGGGTCTCATCAGAGCAGAGTAGAGGGTAGAATCACCTCCCGTGACCTGTTGGCCACACTTCTTTTGATGCAGCCCAGGATGGGGTTGGCTTTTCTGGGCTGCCAGTGCACACTGCTGGCTCATGTTGAGCTTCTCACCCACCATCACCCCCAAGTCCTTCTCCCCAGGGCTACTCCCCAGCCATTTTCCGCCCAACCTGTATTTGTGCTTGGGATTGCCACGTCCCAGGTGCAGGACCCTGGCACTTGTCTTAGTTGAACTTCATGCAATTTACCAATTAATTTATGCCCTCCATACCACATAAACTAAAAAAGCAAAATCAGTTATCTATTATCAGCTTCACTCCTTCCCGTTAATCAGCTTTAATACTTATTTCCCAATTAATAGGTCTACAATAGTTTCTTTTGCTCAAAATGTATTATTTATATTTTCTCAACTACAAAACCCACTGAGAAAACTGCACATTGCTTAATCTAAGAGAAACAATTTAATAACAGACACAACAAACTTATATTCTGTAAAACCTGACATAATAATTAAATTTGAACATTAAATTAGACTAAACAAATATATCCCACATTTTAAAGATGTAAAACCTTCATAAGTATTTATGTAAGAAAATGAGTGCTTTATTGGCTTATAAATTTCTCAGTAGGCTAAATCAGAAATCACAAGTTCTAGAAACACAAAACATATCAGGTATTAATTTCTTGTAACGATAGCAGAGAGACACATTCTTCAGTTAATTCACTTACAGTAGAAAAGGTCATTTCAAATTCAGCTGTAGTAACTCAACATAACTTAACCTCTGCTATTCAGGAAAGTAGTTCTAAGAAGCCTTTACAATCGCATTAGATTTTAACAATATGTTAAAACAGCAGCAGCACTTCTTAGGAAAGTGTGAATTTTCTTTACCCTAGTAGTTTTGCTTTGAATTTGAAAGCTATATATATAAAATAATGTTTTAAAAAAGGAGCACGTGGTCTAATTGCTCAGTTATTTTGTGGTCAGCAGATGTAGAACTTGCAATAGAGAACAGAGGTTAATCTTATTTCCAGATGAGAGTGCCATCACCCTTGCTAAAATCTACAATAAGGGAAATAAACTAGAAAAAAATTGGTTTATCTGGAGAACTAAACACAAATGTTCTCTGTGAGCAGCTGTAAAGGTAGAAATACTGAAATATTTCAATATTTATTGAAATTTTAAATAATAAAAAACAACTCCTTGTTTTACAAGCTAAGGAAAAAGTCAGCACGGATGAGGTTGTAGCCACTACCTATGCAAATATACAATATACATTGCAGTGTATCCATTGCACCGGAGTCAGCGGGAGCAGCAGTAGGATGGACGATGCCATGAACCTCCTTTAAAGCCACCCTTCCTCCTTGAGAACCATTTATGTTCTCCTCTTCTTCTGATGAATTCTCCCCAACCCAGTCACCTACCTTTATGCTGGCACACATAGTTTGAAAACCTATCACGCTTGAATTGCGCCAAAACAACACAAGTCACAAATTTTACTAAAATTTTAACAGGTGAACACCCTTGAGAAAGGAATATAATCCCAGCACTCAAAGCAATGGCTGAAAGATTCACAGAACTCGTGCAGTCTGAAAAATATCCTTCCTTATTCAGCATGTCATAGTCCACACAGGTGAAAAACATGAGCTGATTCCTGGAAACTACCACCCTGGATGAATCTGAAGCTGCACGTATTATAAATCAGATATTAAATAATTAAGTAGGCTGAGGAACTTGAAAAAAAAATAAATCACAGAACCAACATTGCCAAGTAATCCTGACCGAAACAAAGATTAGGCAGCAGATGGGAGGATGAGTGGGGAAGGAGGGAGGGTAAGAATTTCATTTGAGAGTAAAGGAAGAAAAATCCGGTTTTATGCTACTTACTCCTGTAGGCTGAAATATCAATCCATCCACTTCGTGGCTGACTTCTCTAGCAAAGCTTCCTTCCAGGAGCTGTAGAACAAAAGGAAAATAAATCTTTTTTCCATAGGGAAATATTTCACTTAGAAGACTGCACATCAAAGCAGATTATACCCTACTACTGCCGTCATTGGCTAGTAAACTGCTTATTTATGGTTTAACGGTAGAGCTTGGGAAATGTCAACGTAGAAAGCTTCAACAAATTAGCAGTTTTTACAGGAAACATTTAAGTTTAAAACAAGTTTCAGGGAGGCAAACCCCTACAGTATCATTCAAGGAAAAAGCCTTTGTAAAGTATCAAGAAACCAACGTGATTCCTTATAGTAAAAGGCGAAGAAAAATCAGTTCTGATACAGGTCACCTCAGTTGTTTGTGGATAAAATAAAGAGCATGTTTGCCTCTTTAACACGCAAGTAGCACTTACTTTAGATTGCAAATATGCACTGAAAAAAATATTTCAGGGTATCATTAAAGATTCATGTTTGGCAGACTCCATAACTAGGGCAAAACCCAGTAACACAGCTCTGCTCCTGCCAAACAGCTGCCCGAATTCATTTGGATCTTGCGTACTCTGTTTCACATTTTCAAAGGTTGCGAGTCCCATATGGAGGTGAATACATCCATCAAGATGGCATTTGCCAGAGAAAAAAACCATCTAAATAAAACCAATAAAACCAGCCAGTCGACAGTTACAAGAATCGATGATATGCTTCTGTGTTAAATTATGATTTTACTGCAGGAGTGGTCAGGCACTGGAACAGCCTGCCCAGGGAAGTGGTGGAGTCACCATCCCTGGAGGTATTTAAAAGACATGTAGATGTGGCACTTCAGGGCATGCTCTAGTGGCCAAGGTTGTGAGGGGTTTTTTTGTGTGTGTATGGTTGGACTCAATGATCTCAGAGGTCCTTTGACAATTCTGTGATTCTGTGACTTGCCTCAGGAAAAGCAAATAACCAGTGAGAACTACAACTGTGAAGAAACAGCAAAAATTAGGAGAATTACCCAAATGCCTCTTTATTAATTTCAATTTGTGGTTTACTGTAGAGATGAAGAATCTATTCCGAAGTTGCAAGTGCTTTTAGTAACAGCTGAAAAATCACATTTGCTCTGACAAAGAGCAAATACAGAACTCAGTAAATCACAGTGAGTTTTAAAAGCAGTATTTTGGCCTACACTGTTAATTTTGTATCATTTCCTTTGTGCAGTCCAGGTTAACTCAGTGACCCACAGACTAACTTAGTCAAGTGTCAAACTCTGCCCTCAATACATGGGAAAAGTAGGAAAGGAGTTGAGAATTAACATTCATACCTCCCTATAGGCTGTACAACTCAAAGCAATGACCTTAAAATGGATCAAAAGCCCGATGGGCAATTATTTTAAGCAATAATAATATAACATGATATTTCACCTAAGCCTGTAGATGTTTGTGCAGAATAATTGACCATTTTACTATAAAAAAAAACTAGTTTTTTCCTTAACCATATATTCATTAGCATATTTGTGTTTATGACTGCATCTACAAACACAGCTTCACTATTCAACTTTTAGACACAAATTAACTGCAAAACACACTTTATAGGTACTCTCAAGTGGTAAAATACTTCAAGAATATTTCATTCTGAGCAAAAAAGCACCCAGCAAAACACTATTTATGAGTACAGAAAGCCCATACTTGGAATGTGAACCTGTAGCTTGCATTTACCTATTATCATTTTGGAATTTATATCTGAGGCTCATGATCCTTCACCAACTGGCCATACAAAAAAAAGTTAAGAAATCCGCAATTCTTTTAAAAGTTCATTGTTAATATTTTCTTCAGTACAGAAATGAGTATGATGGAAAACATTGAAACAAATCCATAAGCAAAGCCTTTGGTAAATCCCTTCCAAGGTTCCTGCACGGTTCCAAAACCAACAGGCCAGTGAGAAATTTATAATAAGAATATACTTGATATTTAAAAAAACACACTGAAAATATTTCCATTAAATTCAAGTACCAAAAAAATACTTTCTTCAAATAAAAAAACCCTACACCTTTAAAAATAAAAGACAAACTTCAAATTAGCTCAGACTATACTTCTTAGACTTTTCTAGCTATACTATTGAAAGGCAGTAACCAAACTGGCAAACAGAAAACAATCACCTCTGTTTCTGCTTATCTGAAGTTCTTGAAGGAATTTGAAGACATGACTAATTCGATGTTGGAGCTTACATAAACTCCATTATTTCTTCGTTCCCAAAACAAAACTTAAGAATATAGAGTCAATCTTTTAATTTGGAGTGTCTGACTCACCCAGGTAAAGCATCAAAGTATTACCATGCGCTGTTTTTCCTACAGCTCTCGCCACTCTGGTCTACATGCAGTTAAAACTCCATGAAAGCACTACTACAACTCCATAAATCATGGAAAATGTAAATTCAAAAATTCATCATTTAAAAAAAATAAAAGAACTCAGATATTCCTTTTATTTCCACTAAGCCACCACACTTACAAAATGCAAAGGAATCCCTCTGAGCAACCTGGTACCCAGTCTCAAACTTAAACTCGTTCTCATTAACTTTTGGTAGGAGATACCTTAATATGAATACTCAGGACCTTCAGGTATTCATATTAAGGTATCTCCTACCAAAAGTTAATTAAAGAACAAAGGCAAAAGGATTTAAAAACCAGAAAAAGACTCAACAGCTAACTAAAACTCTTCATGCTCCGAGTTATTCTGCCTTTATTCTCGGTTATTCTGTTTTCATTCTCATTAGGACCATTACAAGAATTTCAATGACAACAGTCTAGAAAAGAATTCTTACTAGAAAGGATTAACAATTTGGGAGAGGGGCAGTGAAGCCGGAAGAAGGGAATGGAAATTTTCTCTGAGCTTCCTTCCAGACTTACTTTTGTGAGAGTTAAACTATTTAGAGGTTGTCTGTGAATGCTGTAAAATCTATACCCATCCAATATTGCAGAAAGTTCAGAATGACAAGAGGATGAGCAGAAAAGAAACGTTTGACATAAGCAAATATTTTTGACATGAAAAATATAGCCGATAGAAGGTTTTTAGGTTTATGAGCTTAAAATACAGATATCATGGTTCATCTTTTACAAAACGACGTTCCATTTTCCACACATTAAAATTGCTAATTAACTTGAACAGTACCGTCTTTTTTGTGTCTGGTTCGGTTTGGTTTGTTTACTTTTTAATGGGCGCCATGATAAATGGCACACCTGCTTGGCTGGGACGCCTGCCAGAGATCAGATAAAATGCAGTGCATCTCAATGACATTTTATAAAAGATGGGTAAACGATGCGTGCCAGGCAATTCTGCCGACCGGCGTGCTATTCCTTGTGGCCTCGCGGCTTCTATTTCCACCTGTGAAACCCCTTTGTTCACTTCTTGCAGCTTCCTCCTTCCCCAGGAAGGTTGCAATAAACCACATACTCAGACTAAAGCTTACTATTCAAAACTTCCCCTGGCTTATTCTGTAACGAAATCAAACGAAAAAATTCTTACTACATCTAGTAGTATTCCTCCAGCGAACAGAATAGTACAATCACACGGAAGGAGCGGAGCTGTGTGATGAGTAACAGGATGAGCTGAGGTGCAGTAAGTCATTAAAAGCAGGATTAATAACCTGCTGAAGCTGATGTTGCTAAAACATCGAGCCAGTCAGCATTTCATGAGTGGATAATTGAAAAATCGCGCTTTGTAGATCTCTCTATACTTATCAATAAACAAATCACCAGCAGGAAGAGGAGAAAATTTCGGTGCATACGTATTCCACATAACGCCGGGAGGTTTTTATTGATGTTTCTGTAATCCTGAAGCATGATTCTGATGAGCTTTCAGATGTTACTTTATTCATAAAATAAACATGTCCAGTAAGTACTACTGTGCCTTCTTCTTCCCCTTGCAAAAAACCCTCCAAAAAATCATTTAAAGAGAACTTGATGTGAAAGTAATGTGGATTCCTAAACATAGTAATATTTCTGCAAAGTTATATTGACTTTCTGCAGAATACTTTGGCCAAGGTCCTTCCATACAATTATTATCAATCTGCTGTGTCACAATTTGTTGTCCTGGTGGACAACAGGGTGACCACGAGCCAGCAATGTGCCCTTGTGGACAAGAAGGCCAACGGTCTCTTGGGGTGCACTGAGAAGAGTGTGACCAGCAGGTTGAGGAGGTTATCCTGTCCCTCTACTCTGCCCTGGGGAGGCCACATCTGCAGCACTGTGTCCAGTTCTGGGCTCCCCAGTTCAAGAAGGACAAGGAACTGCTGGAGAGGGTACAGCAGAGGACCACCAAGATGATGAGGAGCCTGGAGCATCTCTCTTAGGAGGAAAGGCTGAGGGACTTGGGTTTTTCAGTCCAGAGAAGACTGAGAGGGAATCTGATCGGCACCTATAAATAATTAAAGGATGGGTGTCAGGAGGATGGGGTCAGTCTTTTCTCAGTGGTGCCCAGTGACAGGACAAGAGGGAACGGGCACAGACTTGAACACAGGAAGTTTCCTCTAAACATGAGGAGGAACTTCTTGACTTTGAGGGTGGCAGAGCCCTGGAACAGGGGGTCCCGAGAGGCGGTGGAGTCTGTCTCTGGAGACATTCCAAACCCTCCTGGACTCATTGCTCTGCAACCAGCTCTGGGTGGACCTGCATTGGCGGGGGGGATGGACTAGATGATCTGCAGAGCCCCCTTCCAACGCCATATTATTCTGTGATTTGCCAATATTCCTCACCATTTTATCCATATTTCTGACTCACAACTCACAGCACTTTTTAGCCTAGTGAAATACTTGGGACAATCCCCTTGCATGTTATAATACAAAACAAATAGATGTCGATTTTCCTTGCTTTTTCAGTTCCAGAACGGCTACGTGCTTCATTCAGTTCCAAGTCAAACCACAGCACCTCTGCCTGCACCCATCCCTAAGCAGTTTTTCAGAGACACCTTCAAATCACTCATCATCTACCTGGTCACCCCCCAGTGAAAGCTGCAAAAGGGAACATGCCTTACTCAAAAGTATTAATTACAAATAAACTACCAGCGGAATCTCCAATTAACCAGAATGTAAAACACCTTCAGATACGAGCACACTCTCATTCCCAGCTTCAGGGAGCAGCATCTTCACTAGCTTAGACTTCAGCTCAACTCACAGGAGAATCCTTTCCCCTGATGACACTCCACAGTAATTCTCACAACTTGACATCTGCCAGGCTCATAAATCTCTGTACAGATACTGCAGATTCTTTAAACTTATCATATAGTCTTCAGAAAAAGATTCAGAAGTCACTAGCACCAATAACCACCTTTTTTTTAAAAAAAGGAAACAACTATTCTGGCTCTTTCCTTTCACATCTCTAAAAGAGAGAAAGAGATGGACTATCTTGCTTTTAAAACAGGATATCACTCCTGTTTTATTTTCACATTAATTTATTGTGCTTGCCAGTTTCTGTATTTTTCTGTTTTTACATGGCAACCTCTTCTCAACTCAGAACATGCTCTTTCATGAGATCCAAGTTCAATCTTTCCAGTTTCCCCTGACCTGCAGCATCATTTCTTCTTTCTTGTTTTGTTTTGTTTCTAAAAGCAGAGAAGGTATCAAGAATTAAACAGCTGCTTTCAGTCTCCAAGGAAAAAAGTATCAAAGAACACGGGAGTAACTCTATACTGGGGAGGGAAGTTTCATGTATTATTTAAAAATCAAACTAAGAATCTCAACATTGCCACAAATAGAAGTTGGCTAATTGACACTTTAAAAGAAAAAGAATCCAAAAATAAAGTTTTGATTTTGGTTCCTTGACTGAAATTACTATAAATATATGGTAAAACTTTCACAGAGGCTTTAGTGAATCTGGGGAATACACGGCGTTGGGAATTAAAAGGAGCAAACCTTCTAAAACCCAACCAATCAAAAAAGCCTAAAACCAAAACAAAACCCCACACCTCAAACTGAAGCCACTCAGACTTTTATCTTTTTCCAAACTCAGGATATTGTTCACTTCACCTGGCGGGATCCCCAGCTCACACTGACTTTCAGACAGCTACGAGGACGAGATGAAACCCTCTCCTGTCACACCTATTTAAGTTCCTCTTCAAGTGACAGGCTCAAGTGCCAAGTAGAGCATGGATCTAACTTGAGACTGCACATCTCCCTTAAGTTGCTCCAGTGAACGATGTCATTCGCAATTAAAAAATTAACGCCGATTTCTCAGCACTTTTCTTTCTTCCTTCAACTTCTCTTCTTTATTCTTCTGTTTAATAGGCACTAAAATCAAGTTCACCTCTGAGAGATTTTTTTGAGGGGGAGGGGAGGGGGAGAGGTGGGGTGTAAATAAACCAGCTTCGTATTTCAAACATTTCATGAGGAAACAGCTTATAACTTTTCAGAATTTCAATGAAGTCTCTTCTAAACTCAAGAGTTATCATTTTGATCATCAGCTGAAACCATCCCAGCCAGACTTGACAGCATACTGCAGGGCAGCCAGAAAAAACGTGTTCCCCGTTCCCCTCCACAGAAGTCTCCTTTTCAAGGAGATCTCTGGATACATGAGCAAAAATTCTTCTTGTCAAAGAAGAATGTCACCAGCCAATGGCTGGTTGCAATTGGCTGCTTGACTCAAAGTGGCTCCTTCCAAGTCACCACAAAGGTCTTCAGAGCACGGCCGGTGACACCATGAGCGTGGCAGCCCATGACCATATGAATAAACATTTCTGCTTGCACCCTGTGATTCCATAAAGCTCTGTAGTACTATTTCGACATCAACATTCCCATCCCTCATGCAAACATGAGTAATCTGTCCCACATTTCTATGATTTCACATTTTTCCTCCCCAACACCTATAAAAGTGTTGAAGAGCAGATTTTTAATCAATTTAACCTGTCCCAGTTTCCTCTGCACTACTCTCATTTCCTAATAAAAATACGATATGATACCTAACATCAAATAAATGAGGTAAAAACACGTATTCAACATATTAATTGAAGTGTATCTTTACAGCAGGTCCAATTCTATAATGGATCCTCAATTATTCATTGTATTTGGCTATATTTATCATAAAGATTTTCAATTTTTGTTTGCTGGGAAACCAGCAACAAAGAGGCAAGAAAGGAATTGCAGCAGGGTAACGGAGAGTACAGTCAGAAAACCACAGCTTATACTAATCATTTTTAAGCTAAAAATACTAAAAGCATTAAGCCAAGAATACTAAAAAAATCATGAAGTTACAAAACATTTCCTGGCCCATGTTAACGGTCTTAAATATGCATAAAGGGAGAGTAGGATCAAAAAATGTAGAAAATAAATTAGAAACATAACTCCTTAAGAGGTAATTATTTAAAGAAGATTTATATGCTCATTAAGAACCAGCACATATTGAAGAATAACTGCTACAGTTTCAGTAAAACAGGGAAATTATCTACTTTGCCCTAACTACATAAGGAACACAAAGTGTAAACTTCTCACTTGCTCATTACTTAAAAATAAATTTCACGCTCTTGGGATGTAAAATCAGTGTATAATTCAAACTGCATGAAAAGCCTTTAAAAAAAATTTATGCTTAAAGCTCAAAATCCTAGCTTTCATGCAGCCATCCACTCAAGATTCTAAGTCAAGACATAAACAGAGCGACGCCGTAAATGTTATTTTGTCTCTATGAGTACGTACGTGTCAGAAGCACTTGATGCTAACCAATAATTCAGTACTAAGCAAGAAGAGTAAAAGTAAACTCCAAAGGTTCAGCTGTTTAACAAAATCACCACTATTTTGAACTGTGCAATTTGTGGCAACAGCTGAATCACATTGTGATGAAAATTATACCACACGACTGCAGAAAGACACATGGGAATTTTCTCAGTTGATAAAATTAAGAAGTACCTACTTTTTATAAAATACTATTTTATGGGAAGCCTTTCAGTTTGCTAATTTACTAGAAGCTCTGAAACCAATCATACTGAAAGGCTAAAAATAACCTCTTTGCCAAGTTAATCACACAGAACATTTTGGCTCGAAAGACATTAAAAACACCTAATTACTGCAATGGATTTGTTCCCTATAAGAATGAAAGCAGATAATGGCAGCAATGTGAGACTGATGTTCACTAATATGATCAAGAGACTAATTATTATCCATGAATCATTTGTAGCATTCAAAACTTGATTAATGTCAGGTCAAGTTTAACATGTGATAGGTTTTATTAGTAATGCTTGGCTATCCCACAGCTTGTCAGTTGAAGCGAGTGCCATCTGTTAGGTGTGGGAATAGCCAACAGCCACAACAAAAGCACAGTGGATACAACTGGTCACTGAAGAACATTTTAAGAATTCCATAAGGGAGCTAACCCTAATAATTTTAAACACGCCAACCCAGAACCCAGCACAAGAAGACCTGCTGAAGTTAGGAAATTTGTGGCCAAAATGGTGGGCTTTTCTCCTTTTAAAGCTCAACCAAAGGCGTGTTTAGCGCAACTGAATTTAGCTTCACAGACTGACCAGCCTCTAGTCACAAAAATTCTCTTGCAAGAGGAGCACGTGTAGCTTCCCCTCTACACTCCTTCACCATCTTCAGCAACCATTCCTTTACAGAATACACTGCTTTATCCTTTAAAGTATCCCTCACAATATTCAAGCACGTATGGCCCTAACTAGTACTTCATGTAGCTTTACCGGGGGTCACCTCTACCACGTAGAGCCCCCCGGCAGCTCCTGCAGCAGGACAGGAACTCAGCTGGTACCAGAAGAGCTCTCCTGGGCACCTCCACTGACCCTTGACGAGCTCTGCACTAATAACTGTAGGAGCAACAAGGCTGAAATAGCATCAACAGGCAACAGACACAGGAAGGTGACCTATTTCTATCCGGGTTTGCTCTGACATCTACGTACTCTCCTCTGGTCTAAAACTAGTTAGAAACTCAGCAGGAGCACCGAAAGAAACATTTATTTATCTCACAGCTATCACAGCTACAACAGCCCTCTCAGATGTATTATAAATACGTTCTCATTTGATGGCTCTCTTGCATTCTAAGTGGATGAAGCTGAAAGGCTGAGGATTCAGGCTGTCACTAGGATAACTTGCGATCCGTACTTCAGCTCCAAGTGTTTTGTTTTCCGGCTAAGAGGATGATGTGCAGGGCTCCAAGACTCCTCAATGCCTTAATGGAAAAGCCAAGTACTCTGAAGACTTGATGCTAGTAGGCTACAGACCATAAATAACTTCATAATCCAAAGAACCATAATTACTGTACAGAATCATCCTCAATCCATATAATTTTCACAGCCAAACTACTAGTGCCTGGGCATTAGCATTCTAACTAATGACACCACTCTTCATTGATTGCCTTTCAGAAGAGCAATTCTGCAGAAAAGTCCTTACCAGGGTCTATGTACTCTTTCCAGAACAGGAGGGCAATAGAAATTCCTGTTGATACTCATGTGATGGGGAATGAGTGACATCTCCAAGCAAGAAAGCCAAAGAGACTCTCCTTTCTATCTGCAACCTGATTCGTGTCATGATTGAGGCACCTCTGCAAAAAAAGAAGTTATTCCACACACTGGATTCCCAGAGCTTTCCCAGCTCCTACTGGAACCGCTGCCAATTTCACAAGGGGCGAACTTCAAGAGAAGTCATATATATCATCTTCTGAAACCTGCCTTCTTAAGTGCTTTCTACTACCCCCCTAAATGATTTAAAGAAAACCCATGTCCAGATGAATGAGCAGCTGGAAGTTCCTGAAGTCTGTGATGAGACGCAACTTCTGATACTGAGAAGACGGAAGAACCTCACTGGTTTGATGTCATTACCCAGTCACAAGGCAAAAAACCTGCTATAGCAAACAGCAATAAGATAATATTACGGAGGTAGCAGGGAATACATGGTTCTATTAATGGTTCTATTTTATTTTTCATCTTTTGCAGCTAATTCATTAACTGCACCCTTTCAAGATGCTACTAACGCCAGCTATATGCCATGTTCCTTAATTATTCGGATAGAGACGTCTTAGAAATTGTAGACCACGCTGCAGTGAGAGTCCCACTGAGCTATAACCACTTGGCTGGTTCCAAGTGAACAACTCCAAAGGTCATGTACCTAATATATTCAAAACAATACCCAAGAATAACAGAAGCGCTATGTGTGTTAATGCTTAATTTGACAGCACATCTGCATACCTGAATTCAAAATAAGCATTAGGCATTTCTCACTGTCAATCTCTTCATAAAAACACAATTGAGAGATTGACAGCAATTAACTACGATGTTTTCAAATGCTTCTTTCAAATAAGAGCAATAGGCTGCTTCAAGAAACTTGACTTTTGTGATAGCTTCAAAATGGGAGAAATGTGGATTCTTCAAGGGTCTGAGGGACCGCCACTGCCAAACAGCAGGTTTATTTTACCTGATGAAGAAACAGAGCAACATATTTCATAGCTTGGCCCTTGAATTTACTGTGCTCTTGCCCCAGTTCTCTATTTCAACCTGCAAGGTACCTTCAATTTTTGCTTTTAGGGATTGGCATTTTGTCCACATCACTTTCCCCAGAACAGACCTGCCTGTGATTAGAGTCCTGCTGGAGCTGGGGCGGGGGGATTATATTGGTGCCACTAGCAAATTCTTTGACCTATTTACAAACAATCTACAACCTGTGATATTCCTGAATGGCCGGCAGATACTCAGTAAAGTATGTAACCCAGTATTCTCCACTGAGCAGGGTTCTCCCACGAATGGTTAGAATCTCCCTAATACTCTGGCTTTGATCAAATACAGCATTCAAAAGTCCTCCTGCTGTGAAAGGAAAAAAAAAGACATCGAGTTGAGTGCAATGGGGCTGAGTACATTTTCATTTGCTCTCTAAATGATCTTCCAACCTTACAACCTTGATAGGGTTTATCTGTTATCCAGCCCCTATGTAAACAGCTACAACATAATCTGGTCTCTGGTTGTCAGGAACGTGTACAGGCCTGTTTTAATTAAATCAGATAATTAAGGATCATGTTTTATTAAGTATTTCCACTAAGACTCGCCAACAAAGACAAATTTGTATATGTAATAATTCAATTAGACATAAAACAGATATTCAAGGATATAAAGTCTTCCTACATTTACTGTTACAATGTCTGATTCAAACTGGGCTAATGTATTCCACTGGGCACTGATGCAGGGATTTTAACACAAAAATTCAAGATTTAACATTATATTCTGAATGTTTAAAAACATCTGATTCTACTGCTATGCAATGGCACTTGAGAGCTTTATTTGCTACAGAGTTGAAATTAAAACTTGCCACTGCAAAGCCGCAACAGTAAAATATGAAGATATTATGTCTTGATTTTAAAGAAAAAGGATAATTTTGCATAGTGTTTTTTTGCAAAATTGGGCATACCACGAGACAAGAAAGAGCGAGCAAGGATGTCCTATAATTTTGTATCATAATAAACTGCTTTACATTTCACCCCCATCTTTACAATTTCCTTTGTGCTCTTATTCATTGCATCCAAATGAAGCGCACGTCTCTTGAACATCATTCCAACACGAGGAGGCTGATGGCTTCCCCATGGAGCTGTACTGCCAGGAGGCAGTTTGGAAAGTGACAGGCTGCAAAGTGGCACAACGGGCAGTATTAAACAGTTGCCCCTCAATTAATGAGTGGAGCGACCTACTTAGTCACCACAGCTGAGTCCTCTAACTAATTCCGAAGATATCAAATGTAGCAATTCAATTGCCCGTACTGGGGTACCAACTGGTAATTAGGTCCAAACAGATTTGCATTTTCTCTGTTTTGGTAATAGGCCACAAAACTGACAGGAGAAATCACTGTTAAGACATTTTTCCTACTTAGAAAGAAGTATTACTTCCATTGAAAATAATACAAAAGAAATAATTCACAAAAACATTAGGATTTTCAAAGCTAATTTTAAAAGCTAAATTCAATAGCTACTGTTCTGATATTTGACCTTACCCTGTGCACCAAGTATAATGCTTCATCCAAATGCTTTTATTGATTTTTCCACAAGTTTCATTTTCTTTCTCACACTATAGTTCGGCCAAGTCAGAATTCAACTATATGTTCCACTTCTCTATCCCACATCGGAATGTTTTCTACATTCATTTAATTTGTATCACTAGCAAGAGCCAACATGGCCCACTAGTTATGAAAACAATCCTTCATGGAAATGTTCACAACTGTTTGTTTTCACTGCAGTGTATTGTTTTCCAAAAAACGTGGAATGTAACTAACATGTGAGTAATTTCTTAAACCAAAAGCAAGAAACTATTTCCCCTCTTTTCCCTAACCAAAATTATACTGTGCTGGAATATTATACTTGACCTTCAATATCAGAAATTATAACAACCTGAAAGCAAGTAGCCTAATAGTCTTTTGTTAACTCTAGGAAATGAACAAAGATTCTTGGTTCATGAACCAGTCTCCTCAAGTGACTCCCCCACAGCAAAGAGGCTGAAAAGTCAGCCACAGCAGAGTCATTTTTTTCCCCACTAGCATGAGAGAAATTCTTCGGGTGCAAACCAAATCTAACCAAGTAATGGCAGCCTCCTTGCCCCACAGAAAGTAAATGAACACCCAGAGGCAGCTGGACACCCCACCAGCCCAGCTACCTTCATCCTCCCACTGCCAGAAATGATGCTTAACAAGCAGTATCCAACCAGTGCTGCAGCTGGTTGCACGAAAGAGCCCCAGTTCAAGCACCAAATTGTAAGTGGTAGTTACCCACATTCAGCTCAGGAACTGCAGGTTGGTCTACTATTTCATACTACAATTTACAAAGCTTTCACGTGGTCTGGTTGACTGTCCTTACCTTTAGAATTCACATGGTAAAATTATTTTGAAAAATCAGGCTGAAGTACCACACGCTGGGATACAGGAAAGCTGCCAAGTGAAGATTTCTAACTCCAATATAAGCACACGGTAACATCTTTCCAGCTTCTTACTCACTACTTGTTTACTAGGTTCCACAGGTCAACCATTATTTGCATTTCAGGGAAGAAAAGCACTTCAAAAAGAAAATTTTGGTGAAGATAACCACAAGCACAAAAGCATCTAAGGGACGAAATAAGACAGCGTTGTTTTTACAGCATTAGACCTCTCATTTTTGGGGATAGGATAAAGCGAAGAAGAAATATGCGAAGTAAAGAAATAAAAGCAAACAGAAACAAAATGGCAGAGGGGAGTTGAGTTAGAGGATAATTAAAAGGAGATGAGATGATAAACAGGCCAAAAACCTGGAACAGAACAGATGGAGCAAGGACTGTGGTGTAGGCCAGACACCAAAGAGTGACTGCCAACTCTGGGTCAGGAAGTGCAGGATTGAAAGGTGAGCCCAATAAAATACTCCTTAAGGTACAGAAAACAAAAACACAAATAAAACCAGAGGAAACAAGTCTTTTTGGCATTAGAAACCCTCCAGATGGTAACATTCCCCCTCCACGGAGATGTGGAATTCAAAATCTCCAATAAATAGACATATTATTTGACACTTCTGCTGCTGCCATTGCTGCCACTGACTTCCTTTGATTTTTCTATCTCATGACTGTAAATCTTCACCACGGTTCTGTCTGTGGGCCACTTAGCAACATAATACCAGGCTTTGTGGTCATTTACAGTCAGTTTTGGGTTAACAGTTCTCTCAGCAGACATGGATGAGCTATATTCTGCATATTCTGCCTTGTACCTGGGTTTATTTTTTCAGGCCATGCAAGTACCAGCTGACAGTTACCTCAGCTGCAAAACACTTCACACCAACCTCAGCAAGTCGTGTACTTACACAACCTCCTCTTCTTCCTCAGAGTCCCACAGCCACTTAATTTTCCAAAGCAATCCACCTCAACAATTGTCCTGGTTTGAGGTAAAACGAACCAATCTCCTGCTTTACAATTTTACTTTTTTAGCTGGGCCTAACTAACCAAACTCCAACATTAACAGCATATTGGTCAGGAACTGTTCCCTCTCTCAGCGATGAGACCTGATCACCCCAAGGAATGGTGTGCAGAGAGGCCCTTGCTTATACTCATTGCTAGANGTATTAATACTTCATTAAAGTAATTGAGTTCATTCTGAACTCATAAATTTCCTTATCTCTCCCGCTCCTTTCTTTCTGGGAGAAGGAAGGGCCATCTGTCAGTCTGGTTTTGGTCAATTTGGATGAAACCACGACAACAGTAACTATACATCTATCAGTACAGACTCATAAACATTCCACCTCTCCCAACCACAATAAAAACATTTAAAAAAAATAAAATTAAATATTCATATGTCAAACTAGGAGAACAAAATAGGTCATCTGTCAGTTCACAGATTTGACTGAAAACTTTCAAGATGATCCTAAGACCATGTAATCTTCCAGAAGAGATTACTCACCTTCATTCTAGTCCCTCTAGGACAAGCTGTCATTTTAAAAGCAGGTGATAGTCTAAGAAGTGACAAATCACTGACGTACGGCGTGCTAACATTTGAAAGAGGCTGTTCATCTGACCTGCATCATTGTTTAACCTTTAGCCCTAAAGTTCCACTGAGAGTGATGGGCACAATTCTCCATGGGACCACGGACCGCAGAGAAAGCAACTTTTCTTTTTTTTCTAGTCCCACTAGGCAGCATTTCCAGTAGACAACAGGCCTTAGACATGACATCTGAGCTGGAACCGTCCACACAAAAAAAGCCTTGCAAAAATGCAGTAAGGTTGTTTAGGCAATGAAAGCTGAGACTTGCCTCATTTCCAAGAGTTTGATTATTTCTGTGTTATCTGTATTGATTTATTTCTCTCTCCCTGTTTAATATAATGAAGATAATGGCCTTGTTGAAAATCCTAAAATATTTTGTATAAATAAAAAAAAATAAGGCTCCAAGGCTAAGAATATGCAGGATATAAAGCAGTAACCTCACTGGTCTTTACTGCTTTAGCATCAAGGAAGCCTAAAACTCAGCTTCTTCCACAAACCTCTGCTATCCTTAGGTGATGGGTGGGAGCGCTGGCAGATCTGACCATGTCAGCTCCTTGCACTCTGACACATGCTAATAAATGAAATGCAAGTGAGCTATGCAGCAAAAGTGACCAACCATGCAAGTGTAATGACAAACAGCAAAGAGTCACCATTCCATCAGAATATTTTTTCTAAAAGAATTCACAAGAGGTTCCACTTAAATATGAGAAAAAACTTCACAGTGAGGGTAACAGAACACTGGAAGGGGCTGCCCAGAGAGGTTGTGGAGTCTCCTTCTCTGGAGACATTCAAACCCCCCTGGATGTGTTCCTGTGTGACCTGATGGAGGTGTTCCTGCTCCGGCAGGGGGATTGGACTGGATGAGCTTTCAAGGTCCCTTCCAATCCCTGAGATTCTGTGATGTTGTGATTCCATTGAAAGGTCAAATGGCTCACAGAGTATGTGTTCCCAGCTAACACTAAAAGAGTAAACTAAGTTTAATGAGTCTTTGATTACAAAGGCAGACAAATTTTGGGATATTGCTGTATCTGTCAGTATCAAAGTTCAACAAGGTTACATTTTTAGAGATTCCGAGAATATACAAGCTGTCTCCAGGTGACTTTCTGTTCCTCCTATCACCACCAAAACGCAGTTTCACAAAAAACAAACAAAACCCCACCAAAACATCTTAGAATAACATTCAAAGACAACATTATAAGGGTATAACATTGTAAAGATAAGGCCCTTATTTCCAAAATCTAGCACCAACAACAAATGTCAAGGCACAACTATAAATGCTGCTGTATTTTATAATTGCACTTTTAAAGTGCATTTCATTTCACAATAAATTGATTTTTGGATTTAAAAAAAAAAAGACAAACACAACCCAGCCAGTTCTCTTAACTCTGGTATTAAAGTCCCAAATCCATAACTCTAAGAACAATTTCATTATTTGACGTATTACATAACACAATACCAAGTTTACTGCTGTTTCAAGTAATTACTTCCACATTTTCACTGCAAGTAAGTAAACCTATGTGGACAACATTCATTTTTTTTCCTGCTATAATTAAAAGTTTTAGCCACTTATGCTGCTATTAAATATGGTGCTGAGATTCCTGGCCTTTTTGAGTAATCTTCCTACAATCCACCCAAGCTAACACACACGTACTGACACAGGCTATTCTTAATGAGAAGAAACGGCCAACAACAGTTTTCGATTTGGAGCACGATGTTTTAACTTGGGTTATAGAAAGGAACGATGGAGGGAGGCTGTGAAGGGAAGGGTCTACAATATTCACTTTTATGAGGTTCAAACTGCACCCTGAGAGTGTATTTTCAAAAAAGTAAGATTTACTGTGTGGTTGCAGCTGCAGTAATTCAGAAGGACTCTTGATTCTTTTCTTGACCCTAAGCAAAACCCAGCTACACTTCAAAAAACAAACTTCAAGACATACTCCCAAGAATTCTGATTAAACCCATTCTCTGTTTGGAGTCCTCAACACAAGAAGGACCTGTTGGAACGGGTCCACTGGAAGGCCATGAAAATGCTAAGAGGGCTTGAACACCTCTCCTATGAAGACAGGCTGAGAGAGTTGGGGTTGTTCAGCCTGGAGAAGAGGCGGCTCCAGGGAGACCTTGTAACAGCTTCCAGTACCTGAAAGGGGTACTACAGGAGAAATGAGGAGGAACTCTTTATCAGGGAGTGGAGTGATAGAACAAAAGGTAATAGTTTTAAATTGAAGGAGAGGAAATTTAGATTAGATTAGGAAGAAATTCTTTCCTGTGAGGGTGGTGAGACACTGGAACAGGTTGCCCAGAGAAGCTGTGGCTGCCCCATCCCTGGAGGGGTTCAAGGCCAGGCTGGATGGGGCTTGGAGCAACCTGGTCTGGTGGGAGGTGTCCCTGCCCATGGCAGGGGGCTTGGAACTCGATGATCTTGAAGGTCCTTTCCAACTCTAACCACTCTACAACTCTATGATTCTGACCAGTGGAATGGGTTTTCCATGCTTTCAGTCTTGAATGGGCTGGTGCAATCAGAGATCTACTTTGTCCATGACCAAAGACTGCTATGTCCACTGATCTTTCTCTGAATATAATTAGCATTGAGGGTGAGCTGAGAAGCTACTTTTTCTGTCTGTGAGACACAAGAATTTAAAATAGGAAAGAAATCCAGTGTTAAGAAAACACACATCTTTTCTGAGACCACTCAAGGGTGTAAATCTTTAAGGACCTCTGGTCAAGAGGGGATCCTTTCTAAGGATGTTCTTAGAGAAGAAGAAGAATGGCTAATTAAACATACAGAAAGGATCTACCTAAGTAGGTCCCATTTGTCAGCCCTTTAGCATCCATTCAGCTGCCGCCACCTCTGGAGACTGATTGACTGATAACGCCGAGTCAACCTGAATATGAGCAGGCTTAGAAGCTGGAAGGAATTCCTTGTCTCCCCGCAGACCTTGCTGCACTGCACAAGGAGCTGGTAAACCCTGTCAGGACATTTGTCATTGATGCAAAAGAAACCCAGCTCACTCTTTCAGCTATACTAATGAGGTGTTCATCTCTCTGAGTACATTTGTTGCTATAGCGGCAGAGATGACTGAATTAACATAGGGAAAAGATCTTTTGGGCAAAGCAATTCTATTTTTAAATAGTCCTCTTTCAGAATAGGGCAATGCTTCAAAACAATACTCTGCTCTGACCATATACAATGAAAAATTCTGTTCACGAAGCTGTGATGGACACAGAGATGTAATCCCTTATTTCATTATCCTAAGGAAGTGTTACAGGAAGTCACGCTCATCAAGTTCATAGAAGTCATGAATCAAAACATGTGTTTCTGAGGTAAATAAGAGCAAGAATAATTCTTAGTCTAAGTATTATTCTTTTGAGACTATATTTTAATGAATACTATTCTTTTGAGCAGATACAGATTTGAAATCCATTTCTAGTCTGTAATGATTTCCCTTAATCATTTCCAGTATTGCTTTAGATAAAACTTGACATCAATACTGGTAGTACCACCTAAAACTCTTTACAGTTACCATAGGGCATACAAACAATTCTTAAATATTGACATAAAACTTGTTACTTACTGAAAATAATAATACAATTTAAAGTCTATTAGAGCTTTTGTTATACCAGTGATCAAGTGAAACGTGTCCATTGTACAAGTGGCTTTAAACGAGGACAAGGATTGTTTAAAACCTATAATATACACAGTACAAAAAGAAAAGTTTAAAACCTATGGTTATCCCTAACGCGAAATGTAGAAAGCTTTCGAGTCTGCCCTTATTGTCACTTCAAAAAATTACTCCAAAACCAAACACACACCAAAAAAAAACCCCAACAGCAAAAAACCAACAAAAATCCCACACCAAACCCAACAAACTAAAAGCATATGGATATTCTTATCTCAAAGATGTTTTTGAGGTAGTGATAACATATTAGGGTGAGAATTAGTTGACTGAACCGCATTTGCAGCATAATAACCTCAAAGGCAGGTTGCGATGTCCTGAAGTTTTACCTGCTACTGCAGACTTACTGATATCTTCAAATCCTGGTTTTTAAAAGCCACCACTGTGTCTGTCCCAAAGGTATATTCATCGCTCATTAAAAAGCAGCAAAACTCCGTGAGGAAAAGAAAGCCTCAGGGAAAGAAAACGTGCTCTGTAACAGTAGTGCAAACCGGCCGCTGGCTTTTCCTTGCTCTGACTTGGGGGGAAGTTAATCAACAAAAAGAGGCCTAGCTAAAGAAATAATCTTTCAAAACATACTTTGATAGAACCCAGGATATTACTCTTCATCACTTTGTTTTCCTACCAATTTGATCTAATGCACTCACTGAGCAGATAATTCAATGTTTGAAATGATTAAAATAAGAGAAAAATAGCACTGGCTATTAGCTGTGCATTGCCAGTCACCCTAAACCCCTCCTGCATCTCCTACCGCTGCATACAGGAATATTCTTCACAAAAGTGAAGAAAACTGGCCAGATAACTGCTTCAGTCCATAATTCACAAGTTAATCAAACCTGGTGGCAAAGGCAAAGACAAAATAAAGAAATATTGTCCAAGCACTGGTGTCAAAAGGAATTATAAGTCTATTACAAAACAAATTCCAGCCATGTGTAATTTTTTTTTCCTCGCCAACATATTTGATGCTTTATTGCTGGGTAATAAGAGAGTCAATGTCTTAAAGAGTTTATGCTCGGAGTTCGGAGAAAGGCAAAGAAAGACCAGTAAATAGCATCATTTCATTGGTGTGGCAACCGGAAATGTTAAAATCCAGGCCACTGGAACGCAAGGGGAAAATGCAGAAATCTCTTTTAGACAGGAAACAGAAAGATGTTGAGCATATTTTTAATTTCCCAGGTTTTGGGAAGCAGAGGGCCATTTTAGTAGAATTGTTTGTGACTTAAGCTTTCCAAAGGCAGCTACCCTCTGCCAGGTGGTCGTTTGGGTTTTTTTTGAAGTCAAGCTTAAACCTTGTCTCTTTATTTACTTTTCAGTCGCTCTTGGTTAGCCAAAATATCATTAACTGCTCCTCTTGGGGTGAGATTCATTGCCTGCTACAGGGTCAAGGAAATGACAAAAGCAAAGGGAAGCCGACAACTTGATGTTCATTGCTTTGTGTTGATGAGACACGGGACTACTTCTAACTGCAGCGCTGTGAAAAATGGGTTCCTCTACAAGAAACTATTATCCAGGAGCCATTTAATTCACAAAGGAGAATAAAAGTATTTTACAGAATGTTAGACGTATGTCTATGCTAAAGAAGAAAGTAAATGTCTATGCTGAAAGATGGGAACTCACATATATATATATTTGGAAGTCATATGCATTACTTCAGAAGACCCAAGGCAGTATTTTAATAATTAAAATGTGGAAACGTTAACTAGAATGGGCTCTTAGTAATCACTTCTGAACACGAAGTGGGAGTTCAAGCACATCTCATGATTCTTATACTATGGCCAAATGGGGACTAGAAGTAAAAAGTACGTTATATTCTTACCTCTGAAGGAGGACAGTATAAACAACATCACTCTCAGCCACTCCCTTGAGAACAGAGACATTGCAGACCTAAAGCTATGAACTTCCCTATCGTCAGTGAAAATTGCAAAACTAAAGAATTAGGTTTTGCAAAAGCACAGCTTTTAAATATGGGGGAAAGGTAATTCAGAAGAAACAGGTAGCCTGAAACCATTTCTCAGAGTATCCCACGCTGCCAATCGCTCCCCCCCAAGCATTGCCAAACGCTCAGCGCCAGCAAAGAAACTCGCTGGAAGCTAAAAAAGCTGAAGGAAAAACCTACACCCAACACTGCTTTGCTGCCTTCAGTGCCACAGCGTAAACAACTGAAATCAAGTTTACCTTTCTTGAAGCGTAGATGTCAAAAAACGGTTTGTTTCGAACACTGAAGGGCTCCTGTGCTTTGTCGATAAGACCATTTTTCATTTTTTCATGGCGTGGAAATATAATCTCTTTCTCTATACATGCAAGTCGAACGTTAAAATCACAGTCTCCAACAGGCTGTCCCTGCCAAGTTACAAAAATCCGCGTTAAAATCAAACACCAAATTATTTGAACAGTCTAAGTTTTCCTTACACAATGATTAGAATCACAGATACATAAAAAATATTATCAAATTACTACACGTTTTTACCAAATACTTGGTTTTCAAGCATTTGTCTCATGCTGCAAGAGGTTTAATCAAATCAAAGTTCATAGAAAGGTAAAAACCATAGATAAAAATCATAAAAGATAAAGATAAAAGATAAAAATCATAGATATTCAAAAGCACGTACAAGCTAAACACTGAAATACTTTTCAAGTTAAGCAAAATAATTTAAATATCCCCTAATTACAGCTTTTGGATATAGCAGCTACACACTTTACCACACAGTTTTCCTCAGAAGTAATTTAGCTCATTTGGTTCATAATACTTTTAATGACAATGCCACAGTGCGATTCACAGAGTTAAGCAAACTCAGTGCTTTAAATGTACTACACTAATGCCTTGAGAGAAGCATTAATTACTTAAATGTCCGCTTTTCTGTCACCGAAAGGAGAAAAATACAGCTGCGTTTGGAAAATGTACCAATGAACAGTGACTGCAAAAACCTGCGAGACACGTGATGGCTTGGTCCCAAAAATGGTAGTAAAAGCCCTTCTCTAAGACTCCGTGGTGAACTCTAGACCTTTCAAGACCCGAAATGAAGCGGCAGCTTTACCTTTGCCATATACGTTTGGTGCATTGCATCACATCAGTGTGAGCATCCAAAACGCTCGTTTGCCAGATTAATAACTGCTCGGAATGGAATTTATTCTGTTTGGAGGATTCGATAGTGAGGTGAAGATATCACTAAGAGAAAATAAGCAACTGGCAACTTACAAATTCTACAGGTAGTTTCAAGCAAACACGCCGCTTTCCAGGCAATATGTCAGAAAACACTTAGATTTGGATACAGCCGTAATACAACACTGGACGGTATTTACATGAGATCATCCCTCATTTTGCCACCACAAAACACACACACACACACACAAAAAGTAATTTTCAAAACCCATCCCTTTCATGATCCACAGAGAATAAGCTCATAGAGCTTGGCTTCCAAACTAGGGTTTTTCAAAAGCTGAAAGCAATGAGCACAGGACGCTGGGACTCTCATCACCAAGGGCAGCAGTGCGGAGGAGCAGGAGAACCAGCAACCAGCTATTTCCTGTCCTAAACAACAGCTAGAAGAGAAATGGAAGGAGAATATAAAAGGGAAAAAACTCTGCTCTAATGTGCATCAAAGAGAACCAGAACTGGTCAATCTCTGGTTCCCTCTCTCAGCGATGAGACCTGATCACCCCAAGGAAAGCTGTGCAGAGAGGCCCTTGCTTATACTCATTGCTAGAACAACCCAGGGCAGGGAATGGCCTTATTTGCCCCGTTGGAGGGTGGGAAGCGGGAAAGCGTCGAGGGGTCACCCCTGTGGGGAGGAGGGGACACGACAGGTGACCCAGACCTGACCAACTGGGGGATTTATNGAAATGGAAGGAGAATATAAAAGGGAAAAAACTCTGCTCTAATGTGCATCTTTTTCTGCAGTGGCCAATGTCCGAGGAGAACCCTCTCTGTTCATCTGCCTTTGATCCCCATCCGAGCATTCCTGACTCCAGAGCTGGAATCCAGCTCCTGTCGGTCACCGAGTCCAGTCTGGGACTTTTCCCAATGCCTGTTGGTGACATGAGCCCTCATCCTGGGAGCTCGACACGTTTTTGTACATATTGTATCTATTTCATTATTTTCGTCTTTTTTTTTTTTTAATTTTAGTATTACTACTTCATTAAAGTAGTTCAGTTCATTCTACACTCATAAATCTCCTTATCTCTTCCTCTCTTCTTTTTTTTTTTGTTTTAAGGAAGGGGTAGGAGAGGAAGGGCCATTTGTCAGTCTGGTTTTGGTAAATTTGGCTGAAACCACAATACCTTAATTAGGAGAAAAACAAAATACCATTTTTAGACTAACATGAATTTAATCAAGTTCTTCCCAAACTCATCCCGGCTTTCACCAGAAACGTGTGCATTTCATGCTCATTAAATTTCTTACATTTCTTTCCTAGCATGAGATCCTTACTACATCTCTATGAGAAGCCCTCAATCATTCATTGCAACAGCTTTAAGAACTAGGTATTGCTCCTACCTCACATGCAGTTCACAACCACCTTCTTACTGGACTCACCATCACCCCAGGGGGAAGGACACGTTGCACAAAGCACAACACGGGTGAAACATCTCCTCATCTCTGCCCAATCACCCATGCTTGTGAAGAAGAAAGCTGGCTGTTAACTTGCTTTACTTTCACATAGTAAAGAGCCGTTCAAATGAATAGAAAACTAGAGTACGGGAAAATCTGAGATGTAGAATCTCTATTCCTTCATTGCAGAACGTGGCTGCGTGATGTACAGATTATTTACGGGCTGTACATCAAAATTCTGCAGGATCATTCTCTTTCTTCCCCGTGTACAACATACTTGAGAACTCATCTAGACAGTGATTGGAGCTTATCCTGGTTTGCATATTTCATCAAAGCACAGAAACCACATCTTGACCTCCGTAACAACTGGCTGAAGAACCGATTGAAGAATTCTCTCCTGGGCAATATGTACACACATTGTTTATTACTTCATTGAACACCATATACTGCTGTCTAGGTAAGGTTCAGTAAAGACCTCGTGCGCAAGCTCTCTCTTCCCTACACCAGCTTTTCCACTCAGCCACGTTTTATGGGTAGGCCTGAAAGAGCAAATGAACTAATTGATGTTTCGAATATTTCAGCTTCCAATTAGCAGTAAAGTTATTTAGAGAGCTTTTTTACAATGATTCATTAAAAAATGCTTTCACATAGTGACTTAAATTTATTTCAATCCCTTAATAGTTAAATTAAAATCTGACGACTTCATATGCACCATGAACCAGCCGAATCACTTTCTTTTCCTTTACATAATCCTTTCACTTCTCACATCTACTTGGAACTAATTATTTCCTGCAGCTCTGTCAATCATATGTTTTTATTTCAAAGCTTGTTAAGCAGAAGGGTATATTACCACTAGGTTCCATCATCTAAAGGTCAGAGCTGGGCTGACATAAAATTCTATGAGATGGGAAAACACAGATAATGCTGCTGAGCAACTACTTCACCAGCCAAAGCAAACTCAGAAGTCGAAGAATATTTCATTCTGCCCAAAGTACAGGACATTATCAATAAGAATATTAACATAACATTGAATTTATATCAAGAACATATTGAATAAAAGCAATATTAAAGGAAGAGGAGGTTTGTTATTAGACACTTGCTGTAACTACACAAAGTTTATCCTAGAAAAATGTTGCTAATAAACAACGTATTTATCCCAGACAGATACAAAATCTTCAAGTGGTAAAATCCAAGGTTTTAGCAAATAAGTAGGAGGGTAACATAGGCTGCAATAAATAATTCACAGACCTTGACAAAAAAAGGAAGAGATTATTTAGTATATAAAACACACATTGTTGTCCAAAACCAAGACATTGATGTATGTATAATCTAAACCCAGGCAACACATACTACCATGTTCTTCGGCAGTATCAGAATCCTAGGATAATAGAAATGTCTAGGCTGGAAGGGACCTTTAAGATTGAGTCCAACCACTGACCTAACCCTGATAAAAACCATCACTAAACCACATCACTAAGCACTATCTCTACTCATCTTTTAAATACCTCCAGGGATGGTGCCTCAACCACTTCCCTGGGCAGCCCATTCCAACGCTTGATAACCCCTTCTGTGTAAATATTTTTCCTAATATCCAACCTGAACCTCCCCTGGTGCAATTTGAGGCCATTTCCTCTTGTCCCATCGCCTGTGACTTGGGAGAAGAGATGGACCCCCGCCTCTCTACACCCTCCTTTCAGGGAGTTGTAGAGAGTGAGGTCTCCCCTCAGCCTCCTTTCCTCCAGGCTGAACACCCCCAGCTCCCACAGCCTCTCCTTGTAAAGCTTATTCTCTTGACCCCTCAATGCTTGAATTAATAAAACAAAGCTGGTGAGATTCTTGAGGTTTTATTTCAATACACAATTTTTTACTTTTCTGGGAAGGATGAGGGTCACCACTGCCTAACAGCAATTACTGGAGTGCATTAGGAAATCATTTCTGTTCTAGACATTTTTAACCAAAAATAAATTTGTTAGCAAAGGATAAACCAAAATTAATGAGTACCATGTGTTTCCTATCCATGCTAGAAAGTTACACTTCCCCCTCACAGTAATTAAAGTAAGCAAAATTTCATTTAGACAGTCCTCCAGAGAGGAGTCACCTGTTGGATCAACAGCTCTTCCTTGGGCAGCTGAATTCCCTTCACCTGTTGAAACTTTGTGTGCTGCACCAAGAGGTCACAGCATGAAGTGGGCTTAGAATAGATGGGACTCTTTAAAATATCATTTTGATTTTAAACACAATCCTCCACACATCCTCAAAACGTAAAATGAGATCTCTACAGAACTTTGAAATCCACCCAGGACTGAAGGTTTCTATATTTAAACTTAGAATATTTCAAGTTAACATTCCAACAGAAACCATACACAATTAAGTCACAGAGCCTAGGGTTCCACAGAAGAAAAAAAATACTAAAAAACAAGGTTTGCAGCTCATTTAATATCCATTGCCTTGAGGGGGTTGGTGCAAGGCAATTCATCTGCTAAAAGGACTGAAGAAAAATAGAGAAGAACTGAAAAACCCACAGTGCCAATAACATTCCTCCAGATGGGTGCTGACAGACTGGATTCGGTCAATCTTCAGGCCATTCCTCTGCTGCCCCTCCTGCCCACACCCAGTTGGCAGAGACCTCCGTGTGTTGAAGTCACAACCCCATGCTGATATGGCTACAAGGGCTGGTGAAGTAGCTCAAATCCCGGGTCATGAAATGCATGAATACAGCAGAAATCACTGAGATGGTTCTAAGAGGATAATGTGATTTCTGCTGCACATCCAGTCATAGAATGGTTTGGGTTGGAAGGGACCTTAAAGATCAGAGTTCCAACCCCCTGACCTGGGCAGGGACACCTCCCACCACACCAGGTTGCTCAAAGCCCCATCCACCCTGAGGAGGTACCATCACCCTCCATGTTTAAGTCTCCCTTCCCCTGGCTCCGAGGTTGACCTTGTGGCTACAAGCTCAGGAAATTCAGTGAGACTGTCACGGAAAGTCCTTTGCCTAGATGGATGCAGTACAGATAACAAAGAGAGCTATGTAGGTGCTAAATTCCATAAAAGCACTTTCTCTTAGAATATGATTCTTATCTGGCTTCTTCCCAAAGCAGCCACAGTAAAAAGAAAACTAATGCCTGGGCCTGTGTACACAGCTGATAACTGGCTTGGGCCAGGATAAACTCAGCATATTTATTCTCTTCCTCCGTGAGATATGGGTTGAAGCCTACCTGCCAGCAAAGCGTGCTCCATTGGCTTCCCCGGAGCAGTAACGTAGACATGAATAATTCAGCACATACAGGCATATACGTTCCACGCACGTCTTCACTTATTGAGCCATAGCGGAACATATGTCACAACTGTCTTAGCTTTAATGATTTTGAAAGAAGAATAAAAAATAAGCTCAGGCTGATATTCTACCCTGTGTTTAACATTATTAGTGACAATTCAAGGCACCCACAGCTGACATCTGCATCTCCAACGAAAGCCCATTATTAGTTCTCCCATCGTCTGAAGACCATGCAGTCTAATATTTTGCATTTCATATTAATGGTCTGGCACGTATTTCCTCTGACTGGGGCTTTATAGATGCTGCTATCTTTTTGGTACACATAGCTTTTATATAAAAACAATCTGAAGGTGCTGTTTCATTCCACAAATAAGAATTATTATTATAATCAATCACAAGTTATTTTCATTTCTGATGAAGCTTTCTTTTCCAAACAGGATAAAGTAACGTATTAGAGAAATGAAAAATTGTCTAGAATTACAACTAAGTTTTTCATTTCTGAAAGGCAAGACAAATATTATAAACTGAAAATACATTTTAGAACTTTTTTTCCTAACTTTTATCACACAAATATTTTAAAGAGAGATGGTAACAGCAAGGAATTTAGCAGTTTCAAAATGGTTTCTAAAATTTTATCTTGCCATCAATGAGGTTCACCACGTGAAATACTGTTTCAATTGTAACAATTCAACCAACGTGCTGCAGAAACATAATTACTATTTATATGGTGTCAACTTATACAATAGAGCTTCGCTTTGATTTACGACAGAACAAAAATGGTTTGGGGAATCAGACTTATTAAAAAGATTGCTTAAGACATGTACTAAATTATTTGTATTTCCTTCAAAAGAAAACACTGAAAAAAGTTCAAATATGTATGAATCAACAAAGGAAAGAAGTTTGTAGCCCATGCATAAACATCAAGGCCTAACAGAACATACAAATATAGCTCCACACTTTCATTTTATTAGCAAACATGACTTGAATGAACCAGCAGGACTGTCAAAACCGTGACTAAACAGGTAAGATCAGGAAAAGGAGATTGTACTACAATCATTGCTCCCTTCCTCACTCTTCTCCTCCTTGGATTGCTCCGAACAGGGTACACATTCAAGACAAAAGCCATAAAAGCTTACAAGTGGGTGGTAAGTTTGCTTCCCCAGTGTAAAGGTAACGTATATAAGGCAGAATATTTACGATCCGTTGAAGTAACCAAATTATGGTTCTCGTCATCGCCGTTGTGCGATAAAGAGGCAGATTTATGGACACGGGGACCTACCACAGATGAACACCTAGGTCCTCTCTTTTGAAAACGAAGCTCTCCTCAGGCACCAAATGCTTAGTAGTTGCTATTTTGGGAGCACAAACAACTCAGTCCAATTCATCGGTTGATTGTATGTACAGCAGCTTCATTTGGAATCTTTATAATCCTCATAAATCCTTCTGAGCCTTCAAAAACAGAACTCAATAAGGGGTTTTTACTGGTTGTAAATGATTAAAACCAGAAGGAATTATGTTCTGTCTAGACTGGCTGCCTCCCCTCAAACAATCTGAGGAATAGGTGAACATCCCATTTTGCATCACGGAAGTAAAAGTCGTAATTCTAATAACCCATAACCATAAAACAGATTTGCCATCATCATCGTCATCGGATATTTACACACAAAAAGACTGCATGTGGTTCTCCCAGGGGAATATAAATTTAAATAATTTATTTTACACTGAATTTAGGCTTTCTGCAAAGTCAAAGATCGAACACAGGGCTTTACTGCGGCTGGTTTTTTCCAATTATTTTTCCTAGTGCTGTTGTTGTGCATCTTTTGGAGGCATCCACACCTTAATTTGCAAAACACTAGATGGTCCAGTCAATATTTTCACCACCTTCTGCTTCTAACTCTCTTCTCCTTTCTACCAGCCATACACAGTGACTCTTCCTAAGAGTACTTAGTGCTGGGTTTCTACAGGGCTGTCTTTATGATGAAGAATTATCACTCTGGTGAATTAAAGAACCGTGGGAAAATTCCTACATCTTAAAGGCATTATTCAGGGCATTTCATAATTGAAAAAGATCGTGGCACTGATTTTTTTAGTATATAAATCCCTTTACAGTACCTAAAATAAGACTGCCTATTACAGTAATTATAAAATCTCCTACAACCTAGAAAAGAGGAGAAAAAGAAGTAGCAATAATCAGCACTGATTTACAAAATATATCTTAGAAAGGAAACCCCCTTCCTTTCCTAAACCATGATAGAATAAAAAATAAAAATATAATATATATATAAAATAAAAAATAAGGATCTGCTTGTATTAGATTTTATATTCCTGAAGACTTATAAAAGTTCCATAACTTCAGTACACAATCTGTATTTTACATATCTAGTTCATCATGTGCACGGTTAGCTTATGAGTAAAAAAAATACTGATTGATTACTATTGTACTCATTTCAAAAGAAAAGTGGTATTTATCTTCCTACTTCTTTTACATAAGAGAAATATTCTCTAAAGGATGGCAATATGGCCTTCACATTCTCTCCTAGAGCAGAACAGTCACTCAGGTTATTCAGACGTATTAGCCATGAAAAACAAAACATTAGAGAGGTCCTGCTTTCATTTTCATAAACCACATCCTGAATTATATAGTTAGTTTAGATTCGGTACATCCTCCTAATTAATGATTATTTTTTTCTTTAGTTCTTTTTCCCTAGAAACAGGAAAAAGATGGGAAGGCAAGAGACAGAGAAAGCTGAAATTATGAAATATTACAGCCAGATTAATTGTAGAAAAGGAATTAAAACTAATTTAGGAAAACAAGCCATGAGAACATTTGAACACACTCCCACTGCTTCCATATGATATCCCTCCAACCATCCTCTATTTTGCCTATAGTTTTTCCTGTTTTGAAATATACTGGACAAAAAAAAGCCCTGTGTTAGTCTTCATTCCCAACACTTAGGAAACTGGACACGATAATGCAACCGGAAAACCTGCTCCACTGTCAAGTTTTTCACACCTTCCACTTCAGTTGTGATCACTGCCAGAGCTGAGTATTTGCCTGAGACAGAAGTTGGGTTTAAGTCCACTTGGCAGTTCCTATGGGAATGATTGTTATAAACTGAGGGAGACAGTTTTTCTGTTTAATTGTGTTTCAGTTCCTAGCACAACAAGAGAATAAAAAAACCAGTGCAAATAAAAAGTGATGGTTTTTTCCAGCTAAAAATGTGAGAGGCAGAAAACCGCTGAGCAAAAATACTAAGAAAAGCTTTTTAAAGAGACCTTCTAAGAACAAAGAAATTGTGGAGTTTGTTTTCTGAGTGGTATAAGGTTTGAAATATTTCAGAGTTATTTTCATTTATAACACAATTTAAACCTTCAGGTCTTGCTTTGTGTGTTTTTTGTAGCCAGTTTCATGGCTTGCTGAAAAAGTGTCACATCAGAGCAATCAAGAGTAAAACCTACAGAACTCGAACAACTGAAAATATAAAGGATTTATTATCATGGCAACTTTTAAAGCTGCTCTCGGAGAACTACTCGTCCCCCTATCTCTCTCCCAGGAGTAATGCTTGGCGTCTCTTCCCCTGATAATTACACCAGCGATAACCTGCCATTCAAAAAGGTTCTCATGAGAGAAGCTTCATATTAAGGTATGGAAACACTTACCTTCGGGGAATAAAACAAGACACGACAAAATTTAATACGCTGCCTTTGCCATTTATATAATACGCCATTAAGTATTCTTTATTTTGGCAAATGTGGAAAACAAACCACCTTCACTACGAACCATAGTGCCCTCCTGGGCTGAGGAAAAGAGGATCTAACTCAGAGATGCGAGGGAAAGGAACAAATCAGATGTATTTTTCACAACCAGCAAGTGAAACAGGCAACCTTCAAACTAATTATAAGGCAAACGAATGCTCCCCAACAACAAGCAGCTAACTACATTAAAAAAAAAAAAAAATAATCAAATTAAGACATGAAAACATCAACGATATCCTGGTCAGTATGGGCTAATTATCACTCTTCAGCAGTAGTTTACTTTTTGTAGGCATCGTAGCAAGAGAGAGATGCAAAAATGCAGAAACATGCTACTTTTCAGTCGCACATGCCCTTTTCTCAAGCACAAGGAGCAACAAGGAAGAAAACACAAATTATCTGCTTGGAAGTTTACAGAATAGGTAAGGAGATTTGCAAATTTTGTTGCTCAGACATACAAGTCAGGTTTTGAATGATGAATAAAAGATGATCAAGAGGGAAGGGGAATAAAGCAGGAAAGCTAGTTCTCTTTTCCAAAGTCTAAAATGCATTTTGTCCATCTATCACCATGGACCCAAAAGCTTCTGCCATATCTCTCCCTAAGCTCTCCTGCCCACCATTTGTTCCCTCCCTATTCTGCAATGCTACTCTACTCATACAGACTGAAGAACACTAAGTATATAACCTGGCCAAGTTGTCCCTGCTCGCAGTAAACTGCATTACTTCAATGGGAGGAGGAGGAGGAGGAGGAACCAGTGGCACTATCAGCTGTGGAACCCTACAAACTCAAAACAAAAGAGCTGGAGACAGAGGAGAGGCTCTGGAAATAAGGTGTCAGAGCAGCACACCTATAAGCAACCTCAATGCATCTCTCCTATTGTGACACCAGAAAGCAAAGCCAAGCTCAAGTGAGTAGGTGTTCTGTATTTCGTGTACTTGACACCTCTTAGCCATGGCAAAATGAAGTCATACGTACAGATTTTGAGAACATAACACACACTAAGAGCACTGTTACAAACATTTGGGCATTTATTAGATATGTCTTGTCAAGAAGGAACAGAAAGGATGTCAGAGTAAACACATGCACAGCATCCTGATCTCCCAGGGCACCATTAGAATCACAGAATGGTTTGAGTTGGAAGGGTACCTAAACGATCACTGAGTTTCAACCCCCCTGCCCTGGGCAGGGACACCTCCGACCAGACCAGGTTGCTCAAAGGCCCATCCAGCCTGGCCTTGAACCCCTCCAGGGATGGGGCAGCCACAGCTTCTCTGGGCAACCTGTTCCAGTGTCTCACCGCCCTCACAGCAAAGAATTTCTTCCCATTATCTAATCTAGATCGTCCTTCTTTCAGTTTAAATCTGTTACCCCTCATCCTATTGCTACACTCCCTGATTAATAACAAATGCATTTAAATCTGTATTTTATGGTGATACCTTTTAAGAAATAACCCCAGAATTAAAGGTAAGAGTGGAAGGGTCACTGGCAGCCAGGGGCCTTTGTAAACAGAAAAGATGCAATTAAACATTTGCACCTCTGAATTGTGCCCTCGAAATTTTCACAGTACATTTGTAAGAAAAGGTTAACAGGCTAATAAATGAGAGAGAGCATGTACCGCGAGCTTTACATCACTTTAAAATGTGGTTTGTAATGGAAAAGTCAGACACAGTAATATTTTGCAGGGATTTAAAACAAAACAAAAAAAAATTCATGCATGAATTCAGTGAGCACATTGGCTCTGGGTAGGATTTATGACCAGCAGATCTGTTTACCATGACAAATTTTATCTAATAGCTACAGCATTGTTATGTGTAATGATAACCAAAGAAATCTTGATCCTGATTTAATTTAATGCACAGAGTATTAGGAAATTTAATCATAATTCTATGATATTTCTAAACATTAAAATAATTATTCTTTTTCAAGTATTCAGGCTATTCTTACCATTGCAATCTGGTCTCATGAAAACTTGGCTAGAGTTTAAAAATTTAAAGGCCAGGGTTAGAAAGGAAAAGGAAAGTACTATTCATTTTCAGCATCTTTCCTACAAATGCATTAATTAGATCCTACATTATGCCAGCGTCGCTTTTTATTACTTAACTAAGGAAAAGAATAGTTGCTTAAGCTTAGTGTCTGCACATCTACACGCAGCTACTGAATCTAAGAAAAACCTTCTCAAAACCTGGTTTCTCAGGAAGAGCGGTCTCAAACACAACCAGAAAATGAAGATGTGTTTTTGTGGATTGTGTCTGATGAAGAAGGATTTGGATTTACTTGTATTTGCTTCTGGGATAATTATCCTATTGACGGCTTCCTCTGTTGCACTAGAATTACCCACCGAATTTGAACCTTTTATTCACTATTCAGGTGAAAGAGGTAATGCCATACTGTTACAGTTATTATAATAATGAACTCAACTACGCACAGACACAAATCAGGAAGCCAGGAATTAACAGGCCTTGCAGGGATTTAGCTCCGTATTCATTAAGACTAAACTCTGTAAAGAATTAGCCTTTGATGTTCCAAGGAACATGGAAAATCCAGATCTTGTGTGCAGAGCACACATGCAACTAGTGACATAAATGTGGACAAAACCCCGCTCAGTTGAAGTTTTAAAAGCTGTTACAGGAGCTTGACCCTTACAAATCAATGGACCCTGAAAACATCCATCCAAAGGTGTTAAGAAAGCTGGCTGACGTCAATTCTGGGTTATCTTCTCTAGACTGTGCTTTCACCAAGAAAGGTTGGACTAGATGACCTTTGAGGTCCCTTCCAACACTACCAACAGCAGCAGGATCCCAGAAATAAAAATAAAACCTTGCAGAGTTTTATTTATTAGAAGAGGCGTAATGCAGTCTCTCAGGATGGGCTTGGAGAGTCAGTTTTACATACTCTGAGGTGCTCTTTAGAGAAAGAACCAGGCAAAGCAGAAAAGAAAAGGCCAGGATTGCTCTGGGTTTCCTCAAAGAGTTGAGGCTGAAAGGCAGGATTATTTCACTAGCATATAGCTTCTTTTCTATGAGTTTGATTTTAGCATGCGAGATGAAAGCAGTGACACAGCAATGTCCAATTTTTGAGTTGCTATTAGTAATAATCAGCATCGTGATTCAGGCTGAAGTTGACAACAAAAAAGATCTTTCTTAGCCTCCTGAAGAATCATTTGTTTTTCCTGACACAGGCTTCTCTCATAACACATTGGGATGTGTTACCACAAGCTTCTAGAAATGAGCTGTCACAGAAACAGGGATTAAAAAGAAATGAAGTTGTTGAAGGGTTCCATCAGCAACCCCGAAGACTGACTTTTGCAGCAGCTATAAGGGATAAGCATCAGAATTCAATACAAAATTTATCATGGAGACAGCCAAACCAGATTATTTCCATGCTTGCCCTGAGGACTCCAGTCTCTCCCAATCACTGAAATTCAATTTTTATTTTTCATTCTTCCTAAGACTTTTGCTGTGTAGACATCTAGAGCCAAAGACACACTGCGTATTTCAATCAGGCTATTCTCTTAGTTTCCTTTGGTTCTTTCAATCAGGCTGTTGTAGCTTATTCCCAATGTACCACAGCAAAATTGAAAAGCTAAGTAACAATAAGCCTCACTGATAACAATATGGATCAAAATTTGTGAAAGGCGGGTCTCTGCCCACTCTAATTTCTCTCATTTTTCTCCCTCAGGATTTTTTTCCCCTTGTTTCTATGCCCTCTACTCACTCTTAAGTTTGTATTACCATTCTCTCCTGATGAACACATCACCCTCATTGAAGGAGACTTCCTTCCCTTCCCCAGGTGAAATCCTGAATGAGTCTGAAGAAAGAACCCACGATGTGCTAAGACACTCAGCTCCGTGATTCTATGATCTTCTCCCCAAATCATAGCATTGTACTTAAATGAAAACCATTATTTTTACTCCTAGCTATTACGAGCAGACTGCTGCTCTTTTTAAATCTCAAACTGACACTGGTCTCTCAAACACTTAGCCTTTTAAATGCCTGAGTTGTAAGGGACAAATCGAAAACAATTCTTTATAGTTTGGGATCTTTGGTTTTTAGGTTGAGATTTTAGGCACACAGCTTTAAAGTGAAATGTGCCCTCTCACAATTTCTCATCATAAAAAGCAACAGTGGTCATGGTATTTTAGTTAACTTAGATGCAGAGAAGCCAGGTTAAGGATTTTGGGCTTCATTTAGGTATCAGTCTTCAATCCTACATGTCCCTGTGTTAAAAGCCAGAGAAATATGACATGGAAGAGAGATAAGGTCACCCTGTCTCAACTGCTACACTTCCAAACACAAATTTTAAATGCTATTTAACTCCCTAAAACCGAGATAACAAAGAGCTACAAATAAATACAAGAAAGCAGTACACTGCAGTGTTGAAGCACAACAATAATACTGGCCGAATCATAGAATGAGTTATGAAGTTCTCAGAATTAATGAATTATGAATTCTCAGAAATACACTGAGGATAGTTCAAAGTGATATTATGGTAAATGACAAGGACATTTTTAATTATACGACATTGCTTTGCTGTGATATACAATGAAATTCCATGATTTTTCTCTATATAAGTTAACAGCTTTCACTGTACTATTTACAGTCATCCTGAGAGGCACAAGTTGACACATATCTTACTATAAATACATGGTGTATTCTGAAAAGCTATGTATTATCTTATTTTAGTACTAACTTCTGTGGTTTTGTATTAGAGATGGTCAGTCTAACTCACAAATTCTCAGCAGTATTAATAGTGCACATAATTAGTGGTCAGACACTGGAATAGGCTGCCCAGGGAGGTGGTTGAGTCCCCATCCCTGAATGTATTTAAGAGTTTAGATGTGGTGTTGGGAGATGTGGTGTAGGGGAGGAATTTGTCGAGTAGGGCTGATGGTTGGACTCGAAGATCCCAAGGGTCTCTTCCAACCTGAATGATTCTATGGTCTTTGGGACTCAACGGGTAATTTGTGAATGCAGTATTTCATAGAATCATAGAATGGTTTGGGTTGGAAGGGGACCTTAAAGATCATCCAGTTCCAGCCCCCCTGCCATAGGCAGGGACACCTCCCACCAGACCAGGTTGCTCCAAGCCCCATCCAGCCTGGCCTTGAACCCCTCCAGGGATGGGGCAGCCACAGCTTCTCTGGGCAACCTGTTCCAGTGTCTCACCACCCTCACAGGAAAGAATTTCTTCCTGATACCTCATCTAAATCTCCCCGCTTTCAGTTTAAAACCATTATCCCTTTTCCTATCACGACTTCAGAAGGAACAGTCCAACAAAGTCAGAAAACTTTGTAACGTTTAGCTAGTACGGGATGGATGCTGCACAAGCAAAGCAGGTTGAGCATTTGAGAATAAAGTCCACTGAAAATATCTCTAGATCCCTAGAGCTGACTGAAAAATGAGGCTTTCCTGGGCCAAGGTGTTCCTACACAGGCTTCGTATTCACGTGTCCCCAGTTGCAATGTCGCATCTGTAACAGCAGAGTACCCTGAGCCACCACGAGGGTGAGACAGGGGACAAGGGACATGCTGGAGATGTTGTAACTCTCCCGACAGTGAGTACAGTAACTCCATGGTTCACCTTCAGAAGACACATCTACATTTAAGACCAAAATGAACGATGTTGAATTCCAGAGCACCTCCTGTAACTGTCAGTTGGGTTGTTTGGGGGTTGGGTGGTGTTTTTTTTGGAGGGGGAGAGGGGATTATTTGTTTTGTGGGGAAGGGGGAATGTTTTGTTTTTAAATAGGTTTTAAATAGGACTGATGCTTTGTGTTATTATTTGATTTGAAGCTCTGCAAGGAAAACGTACACACATCTAACTTATGCAGCTTTAAAAGGAGCTTATACTTTCTTGCCAATTACACAAGTTTTCAACACATTTATCTCTCTTGGTGATAAAATTCTGTTGATCATTTCTTGCCAAGCCAAACATCCTCAGGTGCCCATTTTTGTAATTAAGCTTCTAAAATTAACCTAAAAACCACTGTGATTTTTAATCTTTGCAGTAGGACCATTGCTAATGACTTCTTGCAGCTGAAGCCCTGCGTGTACTCATACTGATAACATTATCTTACTTTGCCCTTGACATTAAAATAGTAGTACGTAGTAACTAGCTCCTCTTTCTCATTCCCAGTGCATTTAAAACATAAACAAACAAACAAAAAAACTCCAACCAAACAAGCTCTAAAAGCATTTACAGCCCCATTCAAAAGCAGACTCTTCCCAAACTTTAACAATCCTCTGGAAACACTCTGATGGTTTTTCTTGTTTGCCAAATGTAGTTCCTCATGTTACGTCTGGACACTTTGCTACAAATTAGTTTCCTCCCCTTCCACCCCAAAAAGTTTTTCACCAAACTAATGATGACTTTTGGAAAGCGTTATTTTGCTAGGACAGTGCAAAACCATCCCAAACTTGGGGAAGAAGGAGACTGGACACTTGAATGGCAGGTTAGACACAAGGCGAGAGCAGAGGTAAGGAAAGTCATGAAGGTAAACAAACAGAATCACAGGTGGAGGAACAATTAAGAAAACATAAAGCAAAAATGAAAACCCAGATGTGGTTTTAGAAGACTGTACTTTTCAGAAGTCTACAAGGAATTTTTGCTTCCTGAAAAGTCCTAACCACTGGAGTGATCCAGGAAATTAACACCTGCTCTTCAGAAAAGGTTAAAGAAAAGATCGTCAAGTTTCCAAGCAAAACCAGTACACACTTTCTGTTTACAAAAAAGTAATTTAAATATTGTTTTGAAGGTCATATATGGTTAAATTGATCCTTCCTGAAGGATATTTTCTCTTCCTTAGACGTAACAGAGAAATCAATAGAAAATTTATTTCATCATAAGCGTTAACAGGTAGAGCATATTGTCAAGGTTAGTTCTTCAAATAAGCTCCAGAAGGACACTGCCACAAGACTCCTGGCTGACTTCAAATTCCACAAATATCATGACTTTTTGGAGGAAAAAACAAGAAATAAAAAAATAAAATCTATAAACAATAACATACAAGAGCCCTTTGGTGACATTCAAACCTTTACCATATTTGAAAGCTGCTTTAAAGAAAAAATGTTTCTCATTTTCTTGTGACCACAAAGACTGTATTTCTAGTTGTCACCAAAGCCTCCTCCTTTTCCACAACTTCCACAATACATTTCTTTACTACATATTTGCCCTGCAGCCAGTGTAAAGAGGAGAGCTTTCTGTTGATGACTTTACAGAGGACCAGTGACCTGGTTTCAAAGGGAAATTTGAAGAGGTGGTGATGGAGCAGCGTAACAAGGAACTTTGGGACGCTCTGGTAACACATCACTTACAGGCCAACTTCTCCATCTCCTCTCAATTTCACTGCCTAAATAGTTCAAACCTGCTCTAAAAATGGAAGCATTTCCAACAGTGTTTAGTGAGCTGTTTCAAACCACCATCTTTTCTTCAGCAGGTGGCAATAAATCCACATCTACTATAAGGAGGCTTTCAATCTTAATTCTGATGCATTACTTGTTATCAAGTTACAAAATACCCACACACTTTGGTGTTTTTTTACCCTGAAGCTCTTACTTAGACAAATAAGATTAAAATAGAAATGAGAATCAATAACTAATGATAAAAGCAACAAATCCAAAAGTACTTACATTAAACTTAATAATGTCATATATCAAGTACCGAGGGACAACCTGTCCATTAACCTTGTCGATGATCATTTCCTTAGAAGAAAAGAGATAACATTTAGATTTATTTCACAAATGCAGAAGAATGTCAACACATTTATATTTAGTGCCTGTACATGTAAGCCTGATGCAATCAAACACCGGCCACATCTTTATTATCAGAAAGATTTTACAATAAATAGGTCAAGATTATAAAAATATTATTATGGTCTTAAATGTCTCCCCTGAAGCATTCAATAAGAAGCCAGTACTGAGGCTCCACATTCTGATCTGCAACATTTATACACCAGTTCCCCCACAGCTTTCAAAATCACTACCTTTCCTGAGTGAATAACGAGGTTTTAGAAACCTTGATCTTAAGTCAACCGAGCACTTTAGGAAACCTTGCCTACAACAAGAAGTACAACAGCAAGGAAGTAAAAAACAAGCATTAACATTCATTTTCTATGCTCAGGTTGAATCTTTTCATGTTAACAGCATCCTAGGAGGCAGCACTGACAACTGCAATTTGCTTGAGTGTTGCATTGTGCCTGAACAGTAGGGTTTCTTCAAATGGAAATACCAGAGATACTATCTGTATCACATGAAATCGGTTAACTTTCTATATAGAAACTGGAAAACCATCTTGAAAATATGTCAGCTACAAGAAAGACTATTAATGAGCAACATCCAAACACAAAATTGTTTCCTGAACTTAATGGTACATACAGAAATAGATACATCTTACATGCAGGTGTTTACATCCATAACTCGAGTTTCCTATGATATGAATTAGACATCGTTTTTTAGGTTGATAAACTAAAAATATTTGATTTCATCTACATTAGTCATGAATGAAAATGGCAACAACCAACCAATTGCTAGACCTTTTTCAGAGACAACTTGAAAATAGTCACTTCTCTAAATGCAATCAAATCTTCTCCCTGCCCCTTTTCCCCCACCCAATTCTTGGTTAAATCGTTAGTTGTATCAGCTAAGGATTTCTTGCTGCCAATATCAGGTTAAAATTCCAAATTCACCCATACAAGATAAAACAATTGGAAAAGGCAAAAATATTCCCCTATAACATTATGAAAACAGAATTGTGATTTCAAGAATTATTCCAAAAGAGAACCTTACATCAACACAAATTATTTTATTTAGCTTCTTTCTCGACAAGTCAGTAGCATTTTTATGTTTTACAACTTTTTAACTTCTCTTAAAACCCCTAACTTCTACAAAGTAAACCCAAACATGAGTCTCAATATAAGCACCAAGCTTCTTGAATCGTACTTAATATTTAACCGCATTGGGCTTTGAAAGATAAGCAAGCAGTTGTAAAAACAGAAATGTTTAAAAGCAAACACAAAGCTTGAAGCATTTAAAACTAAACTAGAGGATGTGAACCTGCTGTTCGCAAAACACATTGGGAACTCTAAGTTGCCTACTTAATATTTTTGGAATCTCATCTTTTGAGAACACGACACCGAGATGGAGATTGGGCTTTCACAGCAAAAGGCAGGTGGCGGGAATGACCACCTGAAGTGACCTTACACTCTTGCCACACCATTAAGAAAGAAAAAAAAGAATTAAACAATTGATTCCATGAGGGAAAAACATTCCTTTGTAACATTACAGTATCTTATTCCTAACTCTAAAAATCATTTAGTCACAGGTATTGTAAAATAAAATTTGTAAAAAGTTGACATAGAAGTGATGGAACAAAACGCTGTTCTGTTACTTTCCGTCACTGAGGTAAGACCCGGGTGAGTCACCAAAGGAAGAGCAGACACAAGGCTGCAATGCCTTCTCTGATGATAAATTTGATAAATAACTGCCAGAACAGAATAGGTAAGAGAGAAAGAAGGCATGAACGTGGAAGAATGTGTAAAGATATAATGCAAAGAAAGAAAGGGCCAAACCCCCCACCCAGAATTCCTGATAGGAATCAGGTGAATTGAATAACAAAGTAGAACAAAAACAAAAGCATTGGACCATATTTATTTTCAGTTTCAACCACCTTAACAGGTGAAACGAGTTTTTAAAATTCATTTAATTGAACATATAATTAAGGTTTAGGGACTCATTTCCTCAGCATGCATATTCAGAGCCTCAGCTTTGATGCAAAGCTAGCATTCAAATACAAACCCGTGAAAACATTGCAGGGCTCCTCTTACAAGTTTTTATGCCTAATTTTCAAAATCTACATCTCTGGATTTTCAGTTTAAGAATCATAAAATACAGCCAAGAGAACCAAGAAGGATTTTTCTTAAACCTTCTTGGAAATGTGCGGTTTTAACGCAGAATTAATTGTATGAGGAAACTTTTTCTCTACTTCAGACACATCTAAACCTTCTGGAGTGCAGTACTGATCAAATCTCTTTCCTCACATCCTCAATTCTTCGCTTCTTTCCCAGCCTCTTGTTCCCTTTTCACATCCTGACTGAAATCTCAGCTACCAGAGCAAATAAACAACGGCACAATATGCCTCAGCAGCAGAGATGACAAATTCCTGGGCTGCTCATCTCCATCATGACAACAACATTCACTGCTCCATTAGTTACGCCAATACAACTGTCACAAGGAGAAAGCTGTAAAGTCATCATAGGAACGGTTCAGATTAGAGCTACTCTAACACGTCGTTATTTAACAGTCTGATTTCAGAATCTCCCTCGAAATGATGAGAATTGAAAAATGACTCGGGGAACAGACCTCAAAGGCAAGTTCATAGACTGGGGAGGGGGAAATGTAGTATTTGAGAAACTGGTCACATCCAAACTCACTCATTCCAGTCTGAGTAATACCTTGATACTCTAAGGCTGACTTTCAGCCAGTTTTCAGACACCTGAAAACTTAAACCCAAACCCACTCACAGGACACAATAATAGAACACAGGAGGATTGACAAGATGCACCCACACCCCTGAATTTCCTCTTATAGGCCCCACGTAGATTTACAGACACCACTACAGATTTTAAGATTACCACTGCTAGTAAGTATGATTTTTACCACTTGTCCATTAGCTGCTAGTTTAGGCATTAGCTTAGCCTGTGGCCAGTTTCTTCGATGTAACCTGGCAGAACTGTGCTGGTAATTAATCTCCTTTTCTTAATCTTCTGGTGCTGCAGCACAGAGTCTTACAGCATATTGGCAAGAGCAAGGGCACTGAGAGCTTTTAGCTGGGCAAATACCAAAGGAACGATGCTCATGGACTTTTTCTTTTTTTGCTTGAATCATGAATTTAGCAAGCAACTTGGACTTAGGATAATCCAAAATTTGATCACAAAGCAAAGGGTCTCATTTTACCAGCCGCTTGCAGAATGCATTTTTTGCTGAGACAGAATATGGAATCACCCATCTGTTTGTTTCTTTTCCTCCCGTGCCGTGGCTGGCCTTTCCTTTGTCCATTTACCTTCAAGCACAACTCTAGCCACTGCTGCCTTTCAGGAATGAGAAGAGTTGCTGGGTTTTTTTAGAAATCTATTTTGCACAAAGTGTCAGCCTTTGCAAACTCCAAAGAGTTCGTCCGTTTCTGAGAGAGCTGACAAATAGTGAGGTCTGTACTGATACAAAAAAAAAATACATCAACCTCAATCTTGCTCTTCACTTTTGGAGTCCTCGGCCATCTTAAGTCTTCAAGCATGAACAGCTTTTTAATATATAAATAAAATATATACATAATTGTATTAAAATTGTAAGAAGTATTTTAAGCCTAAGAATGCCTCTGCACTATCTGCTCAACTGTTCCAAAACAAAGCAGAATGCCAAGAAAGTTCCTGAAAAGAACTAATTAGTTTTCTTGCACGAGAGCCAAACCACTCGATCAAAAACCTATGCATTCCCTCAGACAGCAGTACATTTGGCTTCTAAAGGAATACTTCATGTTATACTGGTCACCTGTAGGTAATATTCAAATTGGCTTTAATGAGCTTTGCAGAAAACTTCCTTCCATGCCAGGAGAACAAGCACAACTGAAGAGCTGGAGACGAGCACAAGAATATTATCGCAGGAGATCTCTCGTGACCCAACAGATCTCAGGAAGGGCTGTTTGCAAGGAATTGCAGCCTGAAGTGAACCGTAAATGCGTTTGAAATTCACAAAAGACAGCCACATGAAAGGCTTACACCAGAAACCTTAAAGCAAGTTAATAGATCACCGAATGAATGGAAATTGCCTTTATGAAAGTTTTATGTACGCTGTCGTTCTAAATAAAGTGAGGGGAAACTACCTAATCTTTTGCATCCTTAACCCAAGTAGCCGTTTTGCCGCACAGGATCTGGTACCTCTGTTTTGTCTTCCTTTCTTTTCCATAGTTTTTAAGATTACTGTAAAGCAATGCATGTTGAGCCACCTCATTCTAAGCTTTCTCTCTCCGAGATTAAAAAGTAACTTCAAGGGTAGAAAGCATGAACTACTTCAACCTGTAATTAAGGAATTAACTTCTACAGCCCTTCAGCACTAATTAGCAAAATATGTTAATGCAAAAAAGCCAATTTTTTCTTCCTATGGATTAAAAAAGAAAAAAAAAAGGAATCACACATTTATCTAGAGGAAAGGAACAGTCACGGAAATTATCATGTGGCACCAACATTAAACAAATATTCAATTACAAAGTTAAGCTGTTCTGATGCCTCAAATAATAGGTAAATTTTACTCTCAAATCTGTTGAACGGAATTTCAATTGAAAAGAAAAACATTCCATCAACAGCTTGCCTTTTTTTAATTGACCATACTTAAATAAATTCAGAAGTCTGTACTATGGAAAGTATTTATCCATCAAAAAGTTTTAATTTTATCTCAAGATACTTCATTCAACCAATACTTGTTCATTTAATATCATATTCCTTTCTACTTCATGAAAAACTGGTGGGGGGTAGGGGCAGGGGAATCACAAGACGACTAATTTATGTCAATACAGTGAAATACTGAAATCCACTGTAACAGTCAAACTTGTACAAAACAACAAAGTAAGTGAAGTTATCGTTCATGACCTGGGTAACTGAGAAAGCTTAATTTATTCTTAAGAAACTTAAACTATAAATCCGGGAAACACAGCCCACTGGCTCAGAGCCCCTCTCCCACATCCCACAGCCACGTTTATGCACATATCTCAATATATGGGAATCCCTGCCTTCCTAAGTCATCTGGTTTGAATCTCAAAAACCAGGAGCAGCAGTTTGCCTGAAGAACACCTAGGATTGCACCATAAGGATACTGGCAAGCCAGTACTTTCTCAAGAAAGAGTGGGGTGGGGAGGGAAATAGTACCAGGCTTTTAATCTCAACAGTATGGAACCTAATGTACGTCATTAAGAATGCTATTATGTATGTCATTAGGAAGCTGCCTGGCTGAAGAGGCTCCTACCAGACATGACAGCATGTGCTGAGCTGACTTTTGAGCTGACAGCACGGCATTTCTTGCATTAAGCTCTCAATTTTTCAGTGAAGCAGAGGTGGTGGAAAATAGTCCATTATCTGCTCCCCCAGCCCTCAGTATATTGTTCCATGCAATAATTATCCTCACAGGATACATGCTACACACGTAAATGTGTGTTCAGCAAGACAGATCGTTCACAGAAGTGTCATTTCAAGATGGATACTGACAACAAAGGCCTTAGAAAGGAAAGAAAGTTAACATTGACAATATGGTCTCCCGTATCTGAAAGGTGCATCAGGCTTCAGAAGACCAACATGGAAGATCATCTCAGATATCCAGCGCTTCAGCAAGGAAGAGTGACAGCAACATAGTGATCCTCCATGCAATGTGACAGGCAACTACGTTCATCTACATTGACAGGTGTATAGGATAAGAGCTAATGAAGTTCCTTCGCTCATCTAAAAATGGGAAGATCAAGAATGGAGTAACCTCTTCTTGACGCTACCGTTCTGAAATGTTCACCAGGAATACTCCTGGTCAGCCTTCAAACAACAAATACAGATCTTTTACGACCAGCTTACAAAGTTCGTTAGCAAGTTTACGTAATTTAAATCAGCACGACGGCTTAGAAATGTTTTAACCTTCAACAAGCGTAACTAAACCATCTCTAAATCAGTCAATAATTCTGATGAGCTGAAAATAAAGGTGACAGACACAAGGACATCAATTCACAAAAGTCTATCAAAAAAGTGATGAAAATTTTATCCATTTTTAGAAATACTTACAATAACTACATTAATTTGACCACATTTATTGTATCGAAATATAAAGCTGCCACAAGAGATGAGGCATTTATTTCTTTAGATTCTCTCCAAGCATTTTCTCATATTCATCTCAATACCTAGATTTATTTCAAAGACAAACAGCTCCCCCCAGAGTAGTCATCACTGCTATTCTGTAGATAAGAAATGACTTATAAAGTGCGATTCCCACATTCAGCCAGTGACTGAATCTACACTACTCTTTAAATCCCATTATTCACCGACCCAGGTGTAAAAACTTGGGCCCATTTCTGAACAAAAGCAAAGTGCAAATTGCCATTATAATTACACAATATGCTCCTTACCCCATCCAGAAGAGTGTTTGTTAGATGCATACGAAGATCTTTACGAAATGGAAATTCCAGATTAGATACGTGAAAAATCGAATTGTCTCTATCAATCATATAAACTTCATTCTTGCCATCAACCAGCATCATGTACCTGCAAAGGCAAGGTGAAGACATTAGGCTTAGAGGTGTACCCTCTGAATCTCTTTTGGTTTATATTAAGTGCTAAAAAAAAAAAGCAATCATGACAGATGTAAAAAGCATTTTAGAAGGATTTTTTTTTTTTACAGTTAAAAGTTTAAACCTGTTTCTTCAAGAATATAGATCATTTAGTTCAATTTAATTATCACACAGAAAATACTTCAAAGATATAAGTTCAGAAAAAAAAATATATATATAAAAGTGTGTTGCTGTGTCCAGATAAAATGATACTGGAAAATCTGTTAAAAATAACAGAGGTTTTAATGCTGTAAGAAATCAGCTAAAAGGTCTTTCACTCCAGTTTTTCCTTTATTAAGCAGATCAGAACTTTGCCTGGTATAAATCTGTAGAGTTTCACTCAAAAGAAACACAAGAAACGCTTTTTGCTGCCTACCCTCGGTGACCTAACACCACCGTACAGCCAAGTCCCAGCCAACTGTGGAGCTGCTGTTCCTCAAAACACTGACAAAGTTTAGCCGAGGTTGATTCCTCTCACATTACACACAAAAACCCCAAAGCTCACTCCACCACCACCAGCAACTCGTGAGCTTGGTTCAGTTGCAGAGATATTTGAATTATCTAAGAATTTCTTTACGCTATGATAGTACTTGGGAGCCCAAATCATTACGTTAGATATCTCTATGCCAATCCCCCAGGAGACTGCTCTGCAGATGTAACATTCTGTATACAAGAAAAAACGAGTAGAAAGAGAAAAAAAAAGGTGAATAAAAGATACAAACCACAAGAGATGCCAAACAGCACGACAGCTGTAACGCACTCGAGTTCCCTTCGTAAAGTTTTTTCTTTGATCTTTGCAACAAGAACACTAGAGTAGTCTTTCAGGAAGAATAACAAGACAAAGGTCTTCTCCAACTCACACAGCAGCCCATGAGGGCACACTTTCTGACCAGAGAAAATTAAACTGAAGAAATTTCAGCAGAAACCAGTATGACAGGCTAGATGCAACAAGTCAGCATCTTGGCAGTCGCTGAGAAGCAATAAAGGTGGCTGAGTATATACCACCAGCAGCTGAAAGCGAAGACCTGAGATGGTAACGGAAGACAGAAACTGTTGTGGGGCTCTGAAGGCTGGCAAAGCAAGGAAGATCAGAAAATTGCCTTTTTGCAACCCCCAAAAAAATGTGATTATACTTAGTAAGACGAATGAAAAGGACAATATAGCTACCAAAGTGTGATTGAATGATCAGACAGGGAACACAATGGCTTAAGAGCAGCGCAAAAAATAAGCGTACGAGAGACAAAGCTGACACGAAGACTCAAAACTGATATAAGTTCAGAAAAAAAAGTCAAACCTGAGTTATGTCAGTTCTACTAATTACTACCTGAGCTGCTCTAATTGAGCTTACACCTCATCAGCCATAACTAACCGTGTTGGTGGTCTACACCAAAAACTGAGGAGCATGACTCTAAGCTGAGCTTTCGCTGATCCTTTCGTTTCACTTTGCACACACATGCCAGAAGCACAAGCGTTATTACAGTTCAACCGAGGAAAGACAAGATCACAGAAATCCCAAAAGAGAAGAAAACAGGAGCACCACCAACTGCCAACATAGTTCAATGGGTCTAAAAGTTCACAAGGTTTAATGTTCTTGAATAGTTTCTGATATAAATAGCGAAGAGACACCAATCTCCCCAGAGCAACTAATCCATGTGGATGGCAGTACGGCTTCTCTGACAACACAGAATAGGGAAACACTTAATTAAAAATAAAAGATTACAGGAGTTTGACCACCCACACCAGAATATTTTGAAAGAAAGCAAGCATATTTTGAAGGCTCATTTGGCAAAGAACTTTTTATACTCATGTAAATTTTAGGATATATATGGGGGGAGAAACCCCAACACTTTTCATAATTCATCCATTTCTCCTCGGAGAGTCCTAGTTAAGAAGAAATAACAAGCTATGAATAGCCTTTTCTAAAAGTCACCAGTGCTTTTACAAGGAATGCCCACCGGGTCTCTGTTGTCAAAGCCCAAGAGCCAGCATCCCCCAGAAATCCTGGAGGCAAAGGTTCTGCAGGTACCTGTTGTCTGCGCAGATCCTGCCTCCAGAAATCAGTAGATCTGACTGTGGGAGCACAGCACCGCCCCTACAGCTTAAATAAATACTTTCCTCCGGTGTTACGGCTAAAAATCATAATTCACTACAGATCAGCTCAACTACAGTTTCTCCACACACGAGTATTTCAACATGTTATATATCAGTTAAAAAAAAACACCAAAACACAAACAACCCAAGTCTTACATAAGTAGAAAAAACCTAAAATCGGGGCAGAACGTTAAATCGATGCAACAAGAAGACCACTGAAAGCTGCACGTGAGAGGCTTTATGAAAAAAAGAAAAATAATTCAATATACATTGAACTAGATAACTTGGCGCCAGTCCCTCAGACGCAGAACTAATCTACAGACAGCGTTCAATTTCAAGCCATGTAAATGTATTCAAAACTAAAACTAATTAAGAAGAGCACATTGTGTTTTGGTTTTTTTTTTTTTTTTTTCAAAAAATTAAACCACAGGGAGGGAAGAAGAAGTAACTAACAGAACAGAACCACGCACACTACTTTACTTTTACAAATACGCTTAATTGGCTCTCTCTGCACCCCCATTCTCACTGCTTTCATTGTAACTCGTTTTACTGACAAAGCAGCATCTGATGCTTCAAGGGAGCTGGCACTTAAAAAAACCCTATATCTGCATCATCACTAGCAGTGGGGTAACATAAGAGATCTTACAACTCCTTTGAATCAAAAAAACCCCAACACAAAACAGTTAAAAGCTTTGTTTTCATCCACGTAAAACATCTACAGGTTCAGGCAACATACAGAAGGTTTCAACAAAATCTATTACTCGAGCACCAAAACTAAGACTTTCTCTAGATCATAGAATGGTTCAGGTTGGAAGGGACCTTGAAGATCATCGAGTTCCAACCCCCCTGCCCTGGGCAGGGACACCTCCCACCAGACCAGGTTGCTCAAAGCCCCATCCAGCCTGGTCTTGGACACCTCCAGGGATGGGGCAGCCACAGCTTCTCTGGGCAACCTGTTCCAGTGTCTCACCACCCTCAAAGGAAAGAATTTCTTTCTAGTATCTAATCTACATCTCCCCTCTTCCAATTTCAAACCATTACTCCTTCATCTTCCACTCAAATCATAACCTACGGAAATCTACTTAAGAGTTGGTAGCTGGATAACCCAATGACCACTAGCAGCGAGATTCCTTCTTTGTCAAATCCCAGCACCAAAGTTACATTTCTTCTCTCATTTCTCTCTTACTCTTTTTAAAGTTTGTCACCATTAGCTCCATATTCCACAAATTCTGCATGACAGGAACCATGGTAAGTCTTACGACTGTGTGCAAAAGATTTCCAATCAATGATCCCCAGGAATCACAATATACCTTACCTCAGAGAACTACTGACAAACAGCATGTGCTTACATTGAAGAAAAAAAAATAAATTTGGTCTCAGGACAATAAATTACCTTAACATAACCTAATTGGGTTACAAAGATGATGAGGGGGGCCTGGAGCACCTCTCTCACGAGGAAAACCAGAGGGACTTGGGTCTTTTTAGTCTGGAGAAGAGAAGACTGTGAGGGGGTATCAGATCAACACCTAGAAATACTTAAAGGGTGGGTGTCAAGAGGATGGGGTCAGTCTTTTTTCAGTGGTGCCCAGTGTCAGGAACAAGAAGAAATGGGCAGAAATTGAACACAGGAAGTTCCATCTAAATGTGAGGAGGAACTTCTTGACTTTGAGGGTGGCAGAGCCCTGGAACAGGCTGCCCAGAGAGGTGGTGGAGTCTCCATCTCTGGAGCTGAAAGACTCAAAGGAACTACACCACAGAATTTAATAAACCCCTGAAAAAAAAAAATCTGAATTTGTCAAAATTCTATTTACCAGCATAAGACAAAAGAAATTTGGTCAAGTAACAACCAGAAGTGTTCTATGAACAGCCAATAACTGAAAATGTGCAAGAAGAAAAGGAGAGAAACAACAAGAGCAAGGTTTTGGTGAAACTGAATTTATTAATCAATGAGAGTGTTTCGTTGACAAGTTGGGTTTGTTTGTTTGCTTCTTTAACTCAAAAAGCATAAATTCATGTGCTTAAAGTCAGGCTTTACGTTTTCTCCAGATGACACTCCAAACTTTCTTGGAGAAATCCTGTAGGTTGCTGATCAGTACATTTCTGAATATTATTTAGGTGTGCCCTGACCAGATATATCTGAAGAAGTTAACTAAGATATCATCAGCATAAGCACTTACACCAGAATAGAGAGAGCACCACAGGGCAACCCCACACAGGCAAGAAAGAACGATGATTTCTCAGACCCATTCAAATAGGAACTAAACCAGCACACAGGAGCTTAACTCTCAGGCCTTGTATTGCATGCTGTGAACACTACTTGCTATTACAGCTCTACATTTATTACTAATTATCTCTATTGTGTGACACCCAAAAGCTCCAATTAGTAACCAGGCCCCATTATATCAGAGTCCGTGCAAGTACACAAGATGACATGGTCCTCTATCAGATGGCTCAGTCTGAATTTAAAATGAGACAAGTGAATAAAAGAGCGGAGCATCAATAAGAGCAATAACAAAGCTGCTCATTCACCTTCCATAACTACACAGGAAAGCAGGGAATTGTGTTTGAACAGCAAACATCATCTCTCCAAGCCCCGATCCCACCACTGCAACCACAGCCAGTTCCCAGGGCAACAAAAGTCCTGACAAGCGAGGTAAAGAAAAAAGGGTCACAGTGTCCACACAGATTAATCTTACAAGCAGATAAAACATTCAAAGTCATAGAAATGGTAAAATCTCAGCTGTCATTAAAAGCTACTTTCCATTCACTTCTGGTCCTGAGGCAAGGTCCATTATTAGTTCTAATCAGACATTAGCATGAACACGATAATTCAGGAAATAGGATGAAAGTTTCATTAGCGAAGAGTTACAGCTCTTGGCATCAGACAAGCAGATCCCCAAATCATCTACCAGAGTATTAATAACTTGAATCCTTAAACTTTAAAAAAATGTCAACCACCAAATATAATCTGGAAAATTTTTATCTTCAGAAACCCGTGATGTTTAGCATACCCAAGTAGAGGCAAGTGTTTCAAAGGCTCAGTTGCTTCCACGTATATCCAGTTTGTGCAGTCCACATCAGTTGGCCCCAAAATACATGCTTAGAGGAATGATTTTATCAAACTTCCATTTTTAGTTTAGTTTCTTTTGGGTGGTGGGTAGGTTTGGGTTTTGAAGGAAGGACTGGGGGAGTTGGTTGGGTTGGTTTTGGTGGGGTTTTTTTGTTTGTTTTGTGGGGGTTTTTTTAACAATTCTGAAGCTGACTCAAGCCACACTGAAAATTAAACCCTGAGGTTTCTCCTTTATGTGGATGTTTTGTATTTTTCCCTATTAAATCTGAAAGTGCATTTTAGGAAATGAAATTATTTAAGGCAAAACAAGGCAAGTTACTTGGTCTCCCTCAACCTACAGAGGCAGGAACAAGAACAGAACTGTGTCTCCCAAACTCCAAATCCAATCCTGCCCCCACCAGCACCCACAGCCTCTGTCCCCTTTTCCCAGCTTATTAGGATGCATAAAGCCAGCTTTGAAACTACTCCTCAGTACATGAACTCACTGGGCATGCTGCTCATGCTACATTTATGGGAAAATTATCTCCTAGAAGTTCACAGAAGTTTGCTGCTGACTTCAATTCTATGCCTTACCTATGTTTCACTTATTCCCCTCAGCCGAAATCCCGGTGACTGTCCTAGCAATAAGGTTACACGTTAACTTTGCATTTATAGGAGTTTTAAACCAAAAGTATAATTTTAAAAAAGCATAGCGCAGCTTCCTCAAACTTTGAGACCCCACCTTCTGAGTTTGAGTTCAACACAAAATCAGTTTTCTGAGAGAAAGCTACAAGTAGCAAATGGATTAGCACTTTTTTTAAAGGAAGCTTAAAAATTCAGCTCCTGTAGAAGCCTTCGTTGCCCCACAATATTTCTTTAGACGAGTATATAAAAGAAGATTATTTCGACACAGTATCATTGCCATCCCTTTTTTTTTAAATTCTTTTCAAAATAAGCTTGTGTCTGTATTATCACATGAAAGAATGCAAAATGTATGAAATTCCATCATCAACTCTAAGTGCAAAATGCTCAGCAACTCTCCATTCCCGGGGGAGTTCATTACACAGCCCAGAACCCGGTCTTGGGAAAGCTCTGCCCTCCCACACAAATTAGCATTACACAACTCAGAGTAGCAATTAAGCATCGCTAATACATTTGCTGACGCAGAGGCAACAACGAAATCCTGCTGCAGATACCGTTCTCCAATTTCTTCATTTACTTTTATGATTGGCAGCACTTCCCAATCACCAGCACGTCGCCGCTACGTAGGTGGGTCACCTGGGAACGTGGCCAAGCTGCTTTACTTTGGACCCTGCCAACTCCCACCTGGCACAAGAGCAGCAACTTCTGGCCAGTCACACCAAACACCGCAGAAAGGGCCAGGAGAATGAAAATGAATGACTGCCCTCTGTCCACTCACAGTAGGAGACCATCTATCTGTGTCACTAAGCAGTTCCATGTCCTGGCCTCCATCCAGACCGTGCTGGATCTGGGGTAACGGTTTCAATTAGACGAGTTTGAAGTTGGCCTGTGGCAGATGGAGCAATACACCCCAACCTCCTGATAAATGGGGGAGGTTCAGCTTGCTTTCCTCTCCTATATTAATTGCAGCTGGCAATGGTCGCCGCTTCAAACTTCGCCTCCTGAAGGATGCCACAGCCTGGATACAGGGACACTATCACAGAACTTATGTGAAGACTCATAATATTATTTTCAGTGTGCAAACAAAAGGAAAGCGACGTCTTTTTAATCGGCACACTGTCAGCTTCGTCGCAAATAACCATTTTTAAACTTGTACACGTGTTTTCACCTGCCCGGGTACACAGCGTGTCAGCCACCAAGAGACACTGCCACACATAAGCAGCTGTAGAATTAGGTATTTGACTTGATAAGTCAAATTTTAAACAAAATTTTTAAAGCCAGCACACACAGGCCCTTAGACATTAGCCTGCTCTGAATATACCAACACTTTGTATTTCTCTCACATACTTCTAGGTTAGATTCTGCCACCAACAGTCACCCCAGTATTTTAAACCAAAAAAACCCCACAACCCCTTAGATTCTGACTGACATTCATTTCCAATTAACAGCTTCCAGCTCCAATACTTCTTATTCATGACCTTGCATTTTCTACAACTAAATATCCTTCCAGTTTTATTATTCTGCTCCTCAGTGAATTCATCTGTTTGTCAGAACATAATTGGTTTCTGTTTCAAAACTCTTAATGACAATATAAAATTAATATTCAAGATCCCCACTTGTGGCTTTCTATATATTATCTTCCAAAACCATCCACTGCCATTTTGTTTCAGTCTTTGCCCGTCTTACAATTCGAGCAACCTTCATCAGCCTCAGTCTCTATAATAAATGAAAATTTTGTCAGTCCAGAAGCATGAGATCTACCACTATCACTGTGTCACAACGACTGTTTTCCCTTTGCATGTATACAAGCTCCTACCAAAATAGTTGAACTCAGAAGAAAAGTCATTCTTCATCTAAACTGAAGACTCTCTGTTCCTCAGTCCTTCTGATTCCATTAACGACCTTCCTTAATTTATCCAAATCTGTCATTTCAGAAAGAGAGAATCTACATTATTGATCTGTTTTTACCTCTCATCACAATTGTAATGGTCTAAACGTAAAGCAAAGCCCTTAAATGAATGAGCCAAACGTATCTTCTACAATGAGGACTTTTTTTCTCCATATTAAAACACTGTGTTACTAAGCTGCTGCTTAGTAAGTATCTCTTACCAAAATCAGGAACACCTGGATTTGTGACTGGTCAAAATTCTCCACCAATTCTCCACCCTTGAAAGAGGAGAGAATTCAGCTTCTGATTAAATGTCATAACCATCAGGTGACTGCTTTATGGCGAGAGGAATAGTTCCCCAGCCTTCAATGACTGTGTCGCTAAACCCTTAGAACATCAATGGAGATCTAAACACTCCACTTGCATTAGATGAAGTGACAACTGCAGGTACCAGTACAAGTTGGGAACTGACCTGTTGGAGAGCAGCGTAGGGGAAAGGGACCTGGGGGTCCTGGTAGACAGCAGGGTGACCATGAGCCAGCACTGTGCCCTGGTGGCCAACAAGGCCAATGGCATCCTGGGGTGTATTAGAAGGGCTGTGGTCAGTAGGTCGAGAGAGCTTCTCCTCCCCCTCTACTCTGCCCTGAGGAGACCCGTCTGGAATAGTGTGTCCAGCGCTGGGCCCCTCAGTTCCAGAAGGACAGGGAACTGCTGGAGAGAGTCCAGGGCAGGGCTACAAAGATGATGAAGGGAGTGGAGCATCTCCCAGAGGAGGAAAGGCTGAGGGAGCTGGGTCTCTTTAGCTTGGAGGAGACTGAGGGATGACCTCATGAATGTTTATAAATATGTAAAGGGTGAGTGTCAGGAGGATGGAGCCAGGCTCTTCCCAGTGACACCCAATGATAGGACAAGGGGCAATGGGTGCAAGTTGGAACACAGGAGGTTCCACTTAGATATGAGGAAAAACTTCTTCCCAGTGAGGGTGACAGAACACTGGAAGGGGCTGTCCAGAAGGTTTGTGGAGTCTCCTTCTCTGGAGACATTCAAACCTCCTGGATGTGTTCCTGTGTGACCTGATGGAGGTGTTCCTGCTCCGGCAGGGGGATTGGACTGGATGATCTTTCAAGGTCCCTTCCAATCCCTGAGATTCTGTGACAACTCTGATCAGGTTGGGTACCTGCAGTAGATTCAGCAGTAACCCACAAGTTTACTTTAACAATCCTGTAGTGGTTTTTTTTTTTTTTAAATTTGAATTCCAGAACATTTTTCTGTCTTCCAGCTATTATGAAAATAATACTTTATCTTTCATACTTTGATTTGCATCTTTCCTAAACCAACAATTGCTTTCCAATACTCATGTTACAGTCAAGAAAGTTATCCTAGTGCATCTGCTCCCCCATTGCCTGATTTAATGAAAAATTAGCAGGTTCCCGATACCCAGCTTCAGGTTCCCAATCCCTTGTTCAAGCTGCTGCTGCCCTGACTTGATGCTAGTATCAAGAAAAAAATAAATAAATAATAAATTCTTGTCTTATTGATCACTTCATATATCACAATGAAATGGCTGGGCTTAATTTCGATCTTCATACAATCATTTCAGTTGGAAAAGACCTTTAAGATCAAGTCCGACTGTAAATGTAACACTGCCAACTCCAGCCCTAAACCTTGTCCCCAAGTGCCACACCTGTATGTCTTCTAAATACCTCCAGGTATTCACAAGCTGATATTCAAAACTAGGAGGGGTGGCTGACGCACCAGAAGGCTGTGCCACCACACAGTGAGACCTGGACAGGCTGGAGAGTTGGGCAGAGAGGAACAGGATGAAATTCAACAAGGGCAAGTTCAACAAGTCCTGCACCTGGGGAGCAATAACCCCCTGCACCAGGACAGGTTGGGGGTTGACCTGCTGGAGCCCAGCTCTGAGGAAAAAGACCTGGGAGTCCTGGTGGACAACAGGGTGACCATGAGCCAGCAATGTGCCCTTGTGGCCAAGAAGGCCAATGGTCTCTGGGGGTGCATTGAGAAGAGTGTGACCAGCAGGTTGAGGGAGATTATCCTGCCCCTCTACTCTGCCCTGGTGAGGTCCCATCTGCAGCACTGTGTCCAGTTCTGGGCTCCCCAGTTCAAGATGAACAGGGAACTGCTGGAGAGGGTACAGCAAAGGATCACCAAGATGATGAGGGGACTGGAGCATTTCTCTCACGAGGAAAGGCTGAGGGACTTGGGTCTTTTTAGTCTGGACAAGAGAAGACTGGGGGGGGGGATCTGATGAGCACCTAGAAATACTTAAAGAGTGGGTGTCAGGAGGATGGGCCCAGTCATGTTTTTTAGTGGTGCCCCATGACAGGACAAGAGGGATCAGGCACAGACTTGAACATAGAAAGTTCCATCTAAACATGAGGAGGAACTTCGTGACTTTGAGGGTGGCAGAGCCCTGGAACAGGCTTCCCAGTGAGGCGGTGGGGTCTCTGTCACTGGAGACATTCCAAACCCATTAAACTCTGAATACAAGTTTCCTTTTTAGTTTTCTCCCCTTGACAACTGAAGGTCCGGACAAGGATTTTTTTGTGTGACTTTTATGACCCTGAAAAATCATCAAAAGCAAGGCAACAAATTTGCAGATGACAATATTTCCTACAGAAATCTTCAGAATGCCTGAAATACAGTAACAAATAATGCACGTTTTGATATCTAAAAAGGTACTAAGACACGGGCAGGAAGAAAGAGATACGGCCACACTTCTCCATCTTACAAGGTTCTAAATTAACTGTTGGCTGAGAAAGCTAATACAGCAGCTACTTTTTAGAGGTCAGCGAGTGCACAGAAATGCACCTGCAGTCAAAAACAGCAGCAACCAAATCATTAGGTCACATAACTAATAGGATGGTATATCGTACAGAAATAATTTTGCATCATTATACAACTTATTGGTACCCCCTCACCTGGGATGCTGTGTGCATTAACAAGAGAGTCAGTTTTGAATAAAGCAGGTAACAGTAACACGGCAGAGCATGGGAAAATGCCTGAATGTGGAAACTGGTATCATTTCTCCTGCTAAAGAATCATAGCTTAGACTGAGCTCAAACTTTAATTTTTCTTGGTTTATAAATCAAGGACAAAGATGCCTTTAATTAATTTAACAGATGGCAAATTCAAAACCAATGTAAAACGACATTTTTCTATCTAAAGTATTATTAGAATCTGAAACTCTGCAATGGAGCTGCTAAACCCAAGAATTTAGCAAGGTTATAAAAGACTATCCAGTTACAGTGTTTTTCTTGACTGCCTTCCAGCATTTTAATTAAGTTAGAGTGCTGTGGGGGTTGTGCTTCTTCAGCTAAAAGGATATTAAACCTTATGGGTTAAATTTTTGTTGTCTTGTTACCATTATTTGACATACAAGAAAGGGTAAATTACAGCTACTACCTATTGAAGAGCACTTACAGCATATTAGGATGAATCTGGTGTAAAACAAAAAAAAGAATTGTTAACTAGCTAGAAAAGATGTCATCCAGTAAAGGATCTGTAAACTAACAGATTTATTTTAAATACTAGATTCTCCTTGCCTCACTCAGTTTTTAATGATGGTAAGTGGTCAAGTACATATTAAAATACATTTCTACGTTCGAGGGAGGAACACTACTGGAAAACAACTGTGCAGAGTAAAGTTCTGATTGTTTCTTTTAAAAGCTGTAAGAGTAATGGAACAAATTATATCTCAAGCTTGACTGAACTACCTAGTTCTCTTATAATTATTTATTATCGCTATCATTTATTGCAGATATTGAGCTTCAAGCTGGCTTGAACTTGTTTGACTCCATCCGTCCTCCGCAAATTTTATCCTCAAAATATCTTAGAGATTTAGAAGGAAAATTGTGCCTGAAGTAATGGGGTCAAAAAAAAATATAATATAAAAAGCAGCAGTTACACAACAGTATGAGAAAGAAAATCAAATTAATTTAGTGTCAGATGACAAGTAGTTACACTCCTTCTTTCCCCAAGCAAGAGAACCATCACATCTCGCACGGGGACCCATAATGTAGCAGTTGAGAAAAGATACCACACCTTTGAAAAAGGAGGTTCCCTTAACTTTGAACCGATTTATATCAGAACATACGCTGGGTTGATTCTGTCCACATCACAGACACATGCCACAGAAGAGCACAACTGCCACTTCCACTCACAGGCTTGAAGATCAGCTCCAAGGGAAGGAGCTGCTTCGATATTTGCGTAGTTAGACTTTACAAACTGAATGTCATTTTTCCCAGAATAAGCTTAAACCATTACACTTCACGGATGTGCCCATAATCCCCCCAAGAGAACCAGCAGCACAGGATGTGCTGTTCCACTACCAAAAATGGTCCAGGAGAAAGGGAAATAAATAAATAAAGCAGTAATCTCTGATACTTATCGCTTGAACATCAGGTACACACACAGGCACAACATTTATCTTGTTCTAATTAGAACATTTTGGGACTACAGTTGAATATTCTAAAATTAGTATTCATAGCACAAGCTAGAGAATACACATTTTAATGCATTAACTATTTATAAATAAACAAAAGAGCTTGCTCAGACGACAATCTGTGCAAAAATTCAACTAGTTCGACGTGAATAATCAGTTCAGTAGTACTTTTCAAAGAGCTCAGAATTGTGATCATAAAACTTTGGGAGCTGTCAACAGGCTTCAGAACTGCAAAGCATCAAGCCCGCTGCTTCACAAAATATACCTTCTGTAGGGTAGCACATCAGGAGTGCTCTTTAACCACTTAGGAAAGGGACACAAAAACAACAGCCTCCTTCTGCCACTTCATTTTAGAGTCTTGATCCTGTTGGAAGCACACACATATGAGAAACCTCAGCCCGGAGTAAGAATGATTTCTTTGGCCATTTAAGTCCATTTGGAACCAGACCGGGGATGGCGTGTTCTGTCACACCTATTTATATATTTCTCTATATTGATTGAAGGATTTAAAAAAAAAAAAAAAAGACTTCAGGAGTTGGAGAAGCAGTAAAGTGATATGGATGTCCTCTAGCAGTAAATAGATAAATACAGAAATGCACTGTCACCACCACCACCACTACACCCCCAAATAAAAACAACACCCCAAACCACCCACTCCAAATACAGCATTAAGACAAAGCCAACTTCAAGCTAACCCAACAGCTGTGAACCTGACAGACCTTGCCTATAATATTGTCTCTACTTGAAATAATATGGCCTCAGGGGAACCTCTTAGGAATAACAATGTTTATACCAAATAATTCTAGATTCTCCAGAGACTTTCAAAACCCTCCTGGACAAGTTTCTGTGCAACCTGCTCTAGGAGGACCTGCTTTGGCACACAGGTTGGACTAGATGATCTCCAGAGGTCCCTTCCAACCCCATATTGTTCTGTGAAGCTGTGATCTTGTGACACTGTGCTACCTTGTTTCACCTACAGTCTCTCAGTCAAGAGAGACCTCTCCGGGTTTACAACCAATACAGTTAAATGGGACCAATGAGTTACCTGGTGATGCCCATGTGTCTGGCTACCAAAACATGACAACTCCTTTTCTTCTGCTGGAGACCACCAGAAAGTCTAGGTATGGTCTCGTCCTCTGTACAATAGGTAGAAAACGAGAAGAGGACAACATGCCCTTTGAGGAAAAGCTTTTTCACAGTGAGGGTGAGGGGACACTGGAAGGGGCTGCCCAGAGAGGTTGTGGAGTCTCCTTCTCTGGAGACATTCAAAACCCACCTGGACGTGTTCCTGTGTGACCTGATGGAGGTGTTCCTGCTCTGGCAGGGGGATTGGACTAGAGGTGATTCTGTGATTCTGTGATAACAAGTCAACAGGTAGAGATGATGAAGCCACCTTGTGCTAGAACTTCTTCACCCTGAGCTAGAATGTCTTTACCTTGAGATAGAGGACATGCTAAATGTGCTAAAAGCGTCCTTAATCCTGCCTCAATTCCCTCTCAGATATGAACTCTACTAAGCATACAAAATTCATGGGTTTTAAAGCTGTGGGAAACAGGCTGTTACCCGTCTTGTAATCCTAAATTTACTGTTCACCACAGCCATAAGGGATAATTATTAACATGCAAAGTGAACAAAGATTCACATCTTGGCAACTAAACTCCCAACTTTCTGGTCTCAAAACACATAACTCCTGTCATGTGTCCTCCCCCCATCTTCTCTCCCTCTCTTACTTAAACACACAAAATAAAGTCACGAATTAGGCACCTGGTTTTTTTCAGGAAATTAAGAGGAATGCTGTTTAGAGTGCCTAGCATCTATGAACTGCTCTTTTCAGCAATCGTTAGAAAGGCAGTTTATACATTATAACCCAGAATCATCTATGTGGCCTTCAAATATTTTTGCAGAAGCTTGACATTATGTTATCATTACACACTTAAAACTGAACTGTGGGTTAGCACTGTAGTCTGTAAGTATGTAAAGCTTCTAACCTCGACTGCATGGGGCGGGGAGGGGAGGGAGAATGCCTTATTACAACCATTTCAGTAACTTTCACAATTCCAATTTCCAGCCAAAATAAATGCTATCTCCAATTAAGTAGGTTATTCAACATGAAGTCAGTGAAATAAATCCCACACAGATTCCTGACTCATCTTAAACCGAAGTTCCTCCTGCTGTAGAGCTACAGAACTAGTTTAAATATGGGCACCTTGTTTTCTCTTAAAGAACTAGTTAAAATAATTATAAAGAAGGACCACCAGGGACTACGCCATGTAAACAGGTGAACAAAAACTGCATTTCCCTTCCAAATGCCTTAAAAATGTAGCGTGCAACAAAGCAGTGCAGAGTTAGGGACAGGGGGACAGCAACGGCCACTTCACCCTTTTAATTTAGATTTTTGTTCCAAGTCTTCTCTTTAAGTATCCCATTTTGACAGTTTCATGGAAATAATAGAAAAAACCCTTACAACTACTACTTAGAGATAATGGCAAATGTCTGAAGAGTAGCTGTCCTACACACGAAGGATGTATAATTAGCACTCAACAGTTGAGTCTTTGCCCATTGCTGATAGTTCCATAAGTACATGCTTTGAATAAAGCTCATTTAAACTTGGAATCAAAACACTTGAGTTAAGCTCAGTTGTTCACAAAACCTGTCACTCCTATAAAAAAAAAAAAAATCCATTTGGTCGTGAAAAATCTGATGGGTAGATGTTCAAACCCTGGAATATTTCTGTCCTTTAAAATGTCAGACCACAGAAAAGTGCCCCAACCACAGAGGAAGGGACACACAGTGTTACCAACCAATGGTGCAGAACTGATATTTAAGTCTGTTTCTTCAGATAAATGGGGAGAGGAGGAAGGCAAAGGAAAGGAATGTGTGATTTAAAAGCAGCCAGATGATTCTTATGTGGGTTCTTCATCCCATCCTATATCATTAAAAGGCAAATGCTCCCTCCTAACCCCAAGACCATAAATATGTATACCCCTAAACATGACTCAAAGACACTCAAAACACAGTATAAAAGAATTCATTTTCTTACTATCTAGGGCCAGAAAGTCAGGTGTCCAGAAAGTTGGTACTCATACCATGAGAAAAGCTCTTTACTTCCAGTGGCAAATCACAGAATATCAGGGATTGGAAGTGACTTTGAAAGATCATCCAGTCCAATCCCCCTGCCGGAGCAGGAACACCTCCATCAGGTCACACAGGAACGTGTCCAGGTGGGTTTGGAATGTCTCCAGAGAAGGAGACTCCACAACCTCTCTGGGCAGCCCCTTCCAGGGTTCCCTCACCCTCACTGGGAAGAAGTTTTTCCTCATATTTAAGTGGAACCTCCTCTGTTTCAGCTTGCACCCATTGCCCCTTGTCTTATCATTGGGTGTCACTGAGAAGAGCCTGACTCCATCCTCCTGACACTCACCCTTTACATATTTATAAACATTCATGAGGTCACCCCTCAGTTTCCTCTTCTCCAAGCTAAAGAGACCCAGCTCCCTCAGCCTTTCCTCCTCTGGGAGATGCTCCACTCCCTTCATCATCTTTGTGGCTCTGCCCTGGACTCTCTCCAGTAGTTCCCTGTCCTAAACATTCCCTGGCTCTAAACTTTCCTGTTAGCACCTCTTCCAAAGCCATCTGTCAATTCTCAACATCCTACATTTTCATCCCCCTGCACTAAATGAGGAAATAATCCGCTAACAATTGTGTAAACCTCCACTTTGGGCATTTTCCACTACCAGGCAATTCCACATCCACAAGAATTTGGCCCTGCCATTTGTACTAATCTGAAAATTAATCTATGGCTTCTTTCTCATTCCCAACAGCCTCGTTCAAGTTCAACTCCGCACTAATATCTTTGCTCCCAGGAGACAATCTTTCTGTTCTCTAGAACTGTTTTTTTTCTCTTAATAATGAGTTCTCAAGTGCATAGCTTTGTTTTTTAATTGAATTAGTATTACTCTCCAATCTTCTCTCTTCTTCTTCGTTCTCATTATTGTACCGACTTTCTCTCTAACCTCCCCCTTTCTCTCAGAAATCACAGTTTTTCCATGAACCCGTTCAACTATCTCTTCTTTAATCCTTTGCAGAGAGGCTACCAATTTTCTTCTTTGTCACCTAATTTTGTCCTAGTCTTTTTTACCTCTTAATTTCTAAAACAATCAAATCTGTTTCCCTGTTTTCTCCATATTTTTTTTCCCAGTGTTCTATAGCAATGATCACCTTTTCACAAGTTACTCTTGTCACTTTTCATATTAGGAATCTGACATTTTTCCGTTACGCATGTAGGCTTCATCTCATCATGCAAAGGATCAAAGAATTGGGAAAGCAAAAAGTATTTAGCCATGCAAATTCAGGGAGGGACTTTCACCTCGTCTTCATTACATTTTAAAAACAGGCATGAAAAGTTACCTTAAAACATACCCAGTAGACTTCCTTCAAGTAATGGTCACAAATACGTTTCCAAGGAGGCTGCAACTGCCAGTAATTTTAAAGTTCTTAACAAGAATAGAAGTTATTTGCAATTTATACAAAAAGTTAAAGAAACCTGAGAAGCTATCACAAGTTTTGTGGGTTTTTTTTTTATTTTGGGAAAAATTGATTATTCGATTAATGAGCACAATCCAAAAATTTGGCCAACAGTTTTATCACACAGTTAAGTGTAGCTTTACTAATTTAATTCTGCATTATGATACCGACAAAATGAGAATTATTTAGGCAACAGGCCTTTTTTCTAAAATGCAATTTGCTAATCATTACAATAATCACTAACTTCAGAGATGTTCCTGTTTTGATAGAAACACCTTTTAGGCCATTAGCAGCAATTCTCAAAGAGCTGCTTTACATTCTGTATCTACTTGTTCATATTTAGGTACCTGCAAGCCATCAAATTTGCATGAATATTTTTCAAATGTAATAGCCTTTGGCAAGAACTAAGTGTTCTGCATTTTTTTAAATGCTTGCCTCGCCATAATTGGCAGAGCCATAGTATTATGATCGTATTTATAATTTTTCACCAACCCTGCACGCGTACAGATGTGAAAAATAAAAAGGTACTTATACAAATGTGGGAAAATAATGTACACCCCTTAATAGCTTGCATTTAGTTCAGGTCACATTTTACCATTATAAAACCTAGTGCTGTTTGATTGTATTAATTTGAATTATTCCACAGATAATTTTAAAGCTTTTTTTTATTATTCTTAGTGGTACCAGTCTTTTAAAAAAAAAAAAAACAAAAAACCAAAAACTGGTATGTCATTACTTTACCAACCTTACTCCTGCCTGAACATTCAGCTCCACTCATTAGAACGAACATCTGCTACAAACAGTATTAATGAGATACACATCAAGGGATAGAGCGAGGCGCTCACCACCTGGGTTAATCACTTTACAGCACAAAGTTGATAATACAGAGTCACAGAGTACGCCCTGGTCACGCTGGTACAACGAGCTTATTCAGAGAGCAACTACTGTTTGGGAAACACAGCACTACACAATTGGGTACGTTTGTAAAGCCATAGGTACCTCCCGGGTACGGTTGACACACAACGCATATTTCATCTCAACAAAGCCAAAAGGCATGATTTTAGTAGGGGAAAATTTGCCCTTTGGATTTCTGTGCCTTAGGAACAGATTAGCACCAGAGGTTTGACAACTGTTCCAATAAATATACAGGATGGAATTCACACCAAACCAGTCAGAAAAGCTGCAGACTTAAGTGACTTAATTTTTTATAATAATATTTTAAAGCAGTATGATTGTAGAGGTGTTTTTTCCCCAAAACAGAGTAAGTTGCATGTAATTTTTACATACACACAAACAGCTGGCACAAAGGAAATTACTTTTCCAAAGGGAGGGAGGCACCAGTAAGTGAGCTTCAAAGCTCTTTAAATTCAAAGTTCATCTCTCTAGACCTGGGATGCAATTGTACGAATCTTTACACACAGGCAGGACACAAAGAGGAGAGAAACAGTATTTGTTTGCGGTAGTATTTTGTATAGTCAAAACATGTTGAACTCGGGGCTCCAGGAGAGCGGAGGAAGAGGAGTTTTGACCCAAACCAAACTCAGAGCCCACAGAGTTGCAAAACGTGCAAGACACTACTCCAGTAAGTTTCCCCAAAATATTTCACGGAATCACTGTCAAATAATTTAACTCATCAATTTCATATTATTTAGTCAATGCAAGGTGGTAAATAATGCTATTTCATTTAGGGAACTAATTTCTTTTTATTTTTAATTATGGATAGGAAAATACAACAATACTAAGAAAGCAAGAAAAGAAGCCCTGTTCTACCACTGAAAAAACAAACCAACAAAAAACCCGCCAACCACCCAGCTGTTAAAGCAGGAGGGTGAAAGTTCAGCTCCAGCTGAAATCCAGGAATAGCAAATGCCTTTGGAGAAAAGTAAAAGTCCTCAGTGAAATTACTGACCCTGCGTATTAGTTAAGACAATCTACAAATAAAGGCTGGAGTCATGAAACCTCTAGAGAAAACTACTGCTGCAGGAATCAAACGCAGATATTTAACAATGGTGAAATTGAAGAAGTTTGGCTCAGTTGAGCAAATATTGCTATTAACTGAGATGGGAGTGTTTTAGTTAAGTGAGAAAGTATAATATGAAGTTATTAGCTGAGCATCTGCTCTTCTCTAAGTCCCATCAGGTCAATGAAACAGCAGAGCCTTTTCAAGCAGAGAGAGAACAAACCAAAAGGTATTCCAGCCAAATAATAACGTAATAGGCAAACCCTGGACTGCTGCATCTAAAGCACACTTAACAGAATGGCTCCAGAGATATTTGATGACAGCAGTTTCATCTCCGAATAAAGTAAGCAGGGGATCCATAAATGGATCTCCACTAACTGATGTCTTAATATTAAATTCAGTAAGGTCACGCCTGTCAACACAAGCATTCAGAATAACTAATGAAAATCTGTTTAATTGCATATGGAGTTCGGATCGTTGGAGAACAACAAAATAATTAGAAGCACGTCCAATGTAAAAACTGCCATAGTCATTTTTCATTGTTGATTAGGGCAGCTATCATGTACAGCTCCTAAATGTCCAAGTAATAGCTCGGGTTTTCATCTTAAATCTCTCTTCCTCAACATTCCTTCAGCTGAATTTCATTAACGCGGGATCTTTCTAGCACCATTTCCTTCTCTGAATATACCCATCAGTCTGTGCATCTCCACCACCAACTGCAAGTCACTATGTTTGGAGAAAACATAAAAGAATTATTTAGTTCCCTCAGTTCTGGTCTTCATCCATTCTGTTTTGTCACCATACTAACTCTAAAAAGCACAGGACAGAATGTCCAAAATACTGAAAATTCCTATAAGAAACTACATGTGCACTTTTATTTCTTGCACAAAAGGCAGTCTTCCAGGTGCACTACTCTTCAGCACTATTCAAAACATATACATCCGCTGCATTTGACTAAGAAAATAAGAATATTCCATAAGATTTTTCAATTTTCCTCATGAAGAACAATATGACAAAGATTGACTCTTCATATTGAAAATACAAAGAAAGCAAGAAATGTGGAAAAACAGCTCACAACCCTATAGAATAGCACTAATTGTAATTTTACAGCATCTTAGCGTTTGTCTTAAGACATACCTATCTGTATTAGCTAACGACCCACAGTTTTGAACAGATTCCTCTTCAGTGGCAATGCACACTAGAGACACTGCAGATGAAGCAATTTCCCTCCTTTAATATCAAATGGCCTTCTCTAAAGACATTATTTTAAAAACAGAATTATTTTCTGCCCATACTGTTTCTTGAAGCAATAGGCTTAAATGATATGAAAACATTTCCATACACCGTCTTTAATACCTGCTAAAATACCAGTTCAAACCAATCCCTAAATCAAAGGCTTCCTGAAGGACTAATCTGTGGGGAAAAAAGGCAAGGATGATGAATATCTGGGCTGCACAGGACATTAATACTTTGGTAAACATATTTTCAGAGTTTTACAAGTCAATTACACCGGCAGGACATCTAAAACGTGGATGAAAAGCATAATAAATGCAAAGCCTCCCACCTGGCTCTTTGGATGGTCAGTTTGTTGGCTGAGGTTACCCGTGTAGGCTCAGCAGCTTTTGAACGCGCTGCGCTGCTCCGCGAATAAGCCCCGATCTCCCGACACCGAGAACACCCGCATCACATCACCCCAATAATTGTGCATGCAGCCAGCCAGTGTGTTAGTAACAGAGTCAGAGAATCACAGAATATCAGGGATTGGAAGGGATCTTGAAAGATCATCCAGTCCAATCCCCCTGCCGGAGCAGGAACACCTCCATCAGGTCACACAGGAACACGTCCAGGCAGGTTTGGAATGTCTCCAGAGAAGGAGACTCCACAACCTCTCTGGGCAGCCCCTTCCAGGGTTCTGTTACTCTCACTGTGAAGAAGTTTTTTCCTCATATTTAAGTGGAACCTCTTATGTTCCAACTTGTACCCATTGCCCCTTGTCCTATCATTGGGTGTCCCTGAGAAGAGCCTGGCTCCATCCTCCTGACATTCACCCTTTACATATTTATAAACCCCTCAGTTTCCTCTTCTCCAAGCTAAAGAGACCCAGCTCCCTCAGCCTTTCCTCCTCTGGGAGATGCTTGTAATATCACAAATGTAACAACGTATATAAAACCTAAAAATATGAATTCCTATGAAGATAAGCATAATTTTGGAGGTCTGGAATTTTACTCAAGAACGATGTGTTTGTATGAAGAGCCACAGTATCTATCCCTTTGCAAAAGCACAAGGAAACAGGGCATCTAACATTTGGGGGTTTATTTCAACTCGAATAAAAAATTCTTTCTATTCCTCAATCCAAGCTGCTGGGTGTAGAGTCAACAGACCCTGTATGACCTGGCTTTTTTCAGACAAGAAAAAATAACCAGAGGATACCTGCTGATACCAGATGGATGCAGCTTTAGACAACAGAGTTTCACACAGTTGAAACCAATCTATAACCAGTTACAATCAGAGAAAAAACAAGTGCTTTGTCATTCTGGGTTTGATGATGTAGGGTGTTTCTCCTACTCTGAAATGCTGACGTGAGAATACCAGAGAAATTAAATACGAGGATGTTCTTTAAATCAGAAAGAACAACACTGAAGAGGTTCAACACACCAATCCCATCAGGTTACAGTCTGTTGTTAAAAAGAAAAGGTCAGCCCTACAAGGAATGAAAGAGAAGTGGCTGGGGAAGATGAAACCATTGACTCTTTGGCTGACCAGAATTACAAGTTTAAACAAAGAATCACAGTACGAATAAAACAAAAAACCTGTTGAATTTCTAATACTAGTCAACTTCTAAGGGACCAATTAGAAGTTTTAATTTAACTTTTATGAACAAATCCTTTAGCTTAACAAACTCTTACTGTTATCTAAGATTATTCTAAGACCTTGGTGACAAGTCCTGGCTGACAGACAGGTAAGGGTCATGGAGAAGAATAGAAGTGCGTACATTTAAGAGTCAGTCTGCCAAACAGCTGCTAAAAAGAAACTTGGCCACAAACTTCAGCAAATGTTGGGTACCAAGACAGCAAGAAAAAAAAAATTAATCTCTGGAGTCAGTTTTGTTAGAATTGCTTTGTCCTTTCTACAACCAAATTCACTTTTCCTCAGAAAAAACAAGTGGTCTACCCAATTTACCCGGTGTTCCTTTTTCATTTAAAATTAACTTACCGAGTGCCATCTGCTTTCCAACTAACTTTGTATGGCTTCTGCTCCAAAAATTTAATATTTTGCTTGTCCATGGAAACAGGCTGTGCTCCAGGGAACCCAGACAATAAAGAAATAAATAAATAAAATAAACCAACCATATTTATTAGTGTTCCGCAACAAATAGTCACACACATTAGACTGAAGCCACACCTCGTACCAGACTTGCTGCAAGGTTACCTTTGAGTTAGAACATCTTCTCCAATAAGAACAAGGGTATTTGTTTATGACAAAACAATAAGTTATGTTCTGTGTTCTGACTCTGGAGAAAGAGATATTTGATATCAAAATTAGAAGCACTAGAAGAACCGTGAGCATCAGCAAGTTAGGAAGCCCCGTGAGCAACTCCCAGGATCGTCAGCTTTGGAAAGGAGAATTTCAGAATCTGAGATACTAAACCCAACGTTCTTATTAGCGTTGGACACAAATCCAGGTTGGCTATAAAAAAAATGACTATTGTACCTCAAGACTAAAGGGTAACAGCAGCTGTATAAATAACTTTACTACTTGAGCGCGCACTATATTTTACACAAACACCTGAACTAGACTATGTCTGGTATTTGCACAGCAATAATTAACCTGAAAACAAGTTGTCATCTCAATGGAAAAGCAGTTCTAGAATCTTGTTTCTTAATATCAGCAGTTGATCATTCCGTTTCATAGTACAAAGCAAGACTCATCTGCTTCACTGGTAAGTGGTTTTGAGGCTTGCTTTTTGTTTTAAACAATCCATCCAAAACTAGTCACCTTTCTTTTTGTTTTTACAACACACTGTTTCCTTCTGCAAAACTAGAAACCTAACACTTATTTCTAGACAGTATAAATAAACAAGTTCTAAATGTTCACATACCCTTCCCATCCACAGAACTGCTGACATTTCTGCTGTATTCCTCCTAATTTTGGTTGTGTTGTCACCTGGGTCACACATTTAACCGTTATTCCTTCCAAGAAAATTGCACCCTAAATAGAAAGAAAAAAAAATTAAAAATTAGCCCTTAAGCCTTCAAAAATCAGGTCAAAACACATCAATACAAGATTAAGGCTGGTTTTACAACACTTGACCTTCACGAGCTTAAATATTCTTTAAAGATTCTCCCCCAAATACCAAGATATATCCACGGAGCTTTGCCAGTAAACTCACTGGTAAACTTTGTTATGAATTAATCATCCTTAGTACACAAGGTATTATATAGAAATAAGGTAGTGGAAAACATCTATTTGTGGATGAGAATCTGAAGCTAAACAGTATTGTAAGCCTCGAGCAAGCCACTGTATGTTAAAGGTCCCAAAACTCTTTCTGGCAGAAGCCTTTGAGACATCACTTTTAAGTGTGTCAAAAAGTATTGCCTCAAAATAAGTAAACTGCAAACTAAGAACAAAATTAACCTATTAAATGCTAAATAATTTTTTTAAAATACATAAATAACATTTCTAGACCAACAATTCCACGCTTTCCTTGATTCGTGGAAATGAGAGCTGCTCACCGAGAGTAGAGCTCTAACGTGAGAAAAATAAAGGCAGCTGGGTAATTAGTGAACTCGAGTCACTGGAAAACATCTTTAGGCACGGGGGTTTTGTTGGCTTCTTTTTGTTTTGTTGGGTTTTGTTTAAACAAAAATCTCAGGTGAGAACATTAAGTTGGATCTTTCTCCCTGCCAACATTTGAGATGCAGGTTTTCAATTAATTGTTAATTTTATCAGACCCAGATGGTAATTCCAATACAAGAAGTTCAGTTCCATGGACCTACCACGTTAGATGTCTCAGAGGTTAAATTTACACTGTAGGGACAACAAGTGAAAGACTGAAGGCCCTTATGTAGCAGCAAACTTAAAGGGTTCTCAGTTGATCCAGGACAAGCTTCTTAACAAAAGAGAAAACATCAACAGCTGGTTTGTAATAAAACATTTGTGTAAAACTATACCTGCATAATTTTATTCTTGACCTAAACCAGGTTACTAAAGCAGAGGTGCTATTGTGGATGCCACAGAAAAGCATACTTAAAGAATTCCAAAATAACTTGTGGATTCCAGAAAAAGTTCGATGCCAAGTGGAATAAAAACAAATTCCGCACGACAGAACCCAATAAAGCCACCAGGTCTACAAAGCTATAGCACTGAAGGCTTCTACAGGGATCCCAAATCGACCAGACCTATTTCAACAGCATCTCAAATAAATTCTGAACGCACACTAAGGAGATCAAAGTACGAAGTTTCCACCTGTAGAAATATGAATCCTGCAAATGAAGATACAAGTATTTTGTATCCACTCTCTAAAAATGCTTACAGCTTGCCTTAACAAATCTACCTGCACACTACTGAGGAGAGGAGCATTTTTTCCTCCCTTCCCTTTCCACACACCACGGCCCTCATCTGTTCTACTCCTCAGCAAGTCAAGGAACTAAAAGCTGGTGAAAATAACATCATAAATTAGTAATCTTCTGCCAAATTAGTATCCTAAACTAGCTCACCATAGGATGAGCCAGCACTAATGCCAGCACAAGGGAAGCAGAAGGAGCACAAGGAGTGCAGGGAAAGCAGGACCGCAGTTTTCAGCGCAGCCTGCATTTAGTTGAGATTGGCTCAGCTGCCATCACCGAATCGTATTCTGAGAACAGAACATCCTAAGGAAATAAACTACTTCATAACCTTAATTCTCTTAAGCTCCACAGACTTTCGGCGGCGTCCCTTATCCCATATTATGTATGTGGGCACCAGCAGGTACAAGAGCACCCGGGTGACGGGGCGAGGGAGGCAGACAGCTCCACACGCCTGGCCAGCACAGGGTCTGGTTTCTGAGTCAGTGCTTACAGGCACCAGGAAATCAAGGAAGATGGCCTCCCGCTTCAAGAAGGACAGGGAACTACCACAGAGAGTCCGGTGGAGGCTACAAAGATGATCCAGGGACTGGAGCACCTCTTACAAGGAAAGGCCGAGAGACCTGGTGCTGCGCAGCCTGGAGAAGATTGAGAGGGGATCTCATGGATGCATATAAATATCTAAAGGGCAGGTGCCAAGAGGATGGGGCCAGACCCTTCTCAGTGGCAAGCGGTGACAGGACAAGGGGCAACAGGCACAGGCTGCAACACGGGAAATTTCATGTAAACATGAGGAAAAACTTCTTTGCTTTGAGGGTGGCAGAGCCCTGGAACAGGCTGCCCAGAGAGAGTGTGAAGTCTCCGTCTCTGGAGGTACTCAAAACCAGCCTGGATCTGTTCCTGTCCAACCTGCTCTGGGTGACCCTGCTTTGGCAGGGGGTTGGACTCCATGATGTCTAGAGGTCCCTTCCAACCCCACATCATTCTGTAATTTTGTAACAGGCAACAGGAAAGACTTCCCAGGAAAGAAAAAAAGTCCTAAACTCCAAACTAGTGCCTGCCATGTGGAAGGGTCTCTTGCAGATTATCTGGTTTTAGAGCCACTAACATCACAGCACGTAGTACAGTCGAGTTTCCCTACAAACCAAAAACAAGCACGTGCTGCTTTCACGCTTAATATAATTTTAAGCAAGTTAGAAAATTCTCCATATGGTAAGAAAGGTAAAAAGTTAGAATGAATTGTTCAAAATTACAAAACATCAGCTTCTTGTAACATAGAAATTATATATCCCAATTTGGTTTGAGTAATTTTGCTTTGTTTGCCATTTCCTGTAATAGCTTTTAACTGTTTATTGATTTTAAACACCTGACCAAACACAACAGGTTCTTTTGCACAGGCAATACGTTGTTGATGTATGTAATTACATACATACATATATATGATGGGGGGGGGCAATTTTGAAAGACTTAAAGAAACAAGTACAGCTTATAATTTGACAGATAAGCCAAGGTTTTGTGTTTTCATACAAGCTTCTCCATCCCCCTGATGAGGCACCTTGTAACCCCTCTCTGTAATGCTGTGTCAGGTTGAAAGAAGTAGAGGACCAGAGAGAACCAGGAACAAAGCAAAGTGCTGAGGAACACAGGGTGAAGGGGAGGTTACCCCAGGTCCTCAGTGCTGCTGCCAAGCCAGGGGTTATAAACCCAAATGGATCCAAGGTAACTACGTGCAGTTAGATCCACGCTCTGCACAACCTTCACACCACCTGTACTAATCAAGCTCTCCTCACTTGCCTCCGTATCCCTCCACCCATCACTTCAGCTGAAGGAAAAGCAGCAACGTCTGTCACCTTGTGTTGGTTCAGATCCTANCCACCTTCAGCCACTCAGACTGGATCGAGTGCCAGTATGTTTCGAGACTGCCTTCCAGAGGACAAGAAACGTTCCCAAAATGTTTCAGGTAGAGAGAGTGTCTGCATCTTCTAAAAGAGAGGGAGGGAGAACCAGGGAGTTAACACTGATCAGCTCGGATTTAATGCTGAGAAATACAGGATCAAATCACAAGAATTGCCTCTGGGTATTTACAAGCAAAAAAGCTGCAGCAAATCACACTGACTGACACTCGGGAGCAACGAATGTTCAACTTATGGGGTCTGGGGGTGAAAGAGGCCTCACAGCGTTGGGAGAAGCTGGAAATGTCAAATCTTTTGATGCTGGCTTTTCTCTTGGCTTGTCTTGTTCTCACAGAGAAACAGGAAAAACACAGCGTAGATGTAACTTCTACATAAGAAAAGAGCAACCTGTTTCAAAACCGGGTTCAGAGGAGTTAGTGTTTCACTAACAAAAGGGAAGAACATATTGAGGAAGATCTGAAGGATCTGGTTTAGGCATAAGAGAATTAATTTATTTCCCCTAAATTTCCTCAAGCATATTCTCTTTCTTTGGTCACATCTCTGAATTTAGTAACAGGGATACAGCCTGTGATGGTAGCTTAAGAATTCAATGTTATCCTTAAGAATGGGCTGGAAAAAAAAAAATCCCTGTGCAATTCAGTATAAACAAATTTCTACTTAATAAGGAATAAGCAATTATACAAATACACGCTGGTAGATAATTAAAGAAAAAAGATAGGGAGGCAGCAAGAGACCAAAAGTGGAATCAGTATTATTCTGTCTTGTAAAAGGTAATTATATTGAGATACATAAACAGAAGTATTAGCCTCAAGATATCTGAAATTAATTCCTCCCTATTAACCACTAGGATGGCTTCAACTAGAGGATTGAGTTCAATTATGGGCAGCAGAGTCTCAGAAAAACACGGGTCAACGTGAGAGAATAAAAAGAATTGGCAAGAAGTATATGGAAAAGAATGGGAATGGTCAGAAGCATCAAAAACAAGGTATACAGGGAAAAAGTGAACAAATTGGCATTTAACGTGCAAAAAGAGAAGGCTGAAAGGAAATGACACCAGGATTCAAGCACGTAAAAAGCTGCTGCAGTATCAGAAAATAGTGTTTTTCCCATATTCATCAAGAGATGCCCATGGGCAGTACAATAAGTACAGGGGTTAAACTCTGGGGGGGGTGAAAAAAAGTGCATTACACAGAGAAAAACGAAGTTAGTAATAGTTAGAACCAAAGTACTTTGATAGTTAAATAATAAATTCCCTCGCAATGTCAGCCATGAGGTTTAGTGGTTTCTCTCCGTCTTGCAAGGTGACCGCAAGACACACGCACTCAAAGTCACGAAGACAAATCATTTAAGAGCTACAATCTCTTCCAGATTGTTTGAGATGTAACCGCCCATTTTAGAAGCGCCACGAATTACACCCTGTACTGCCTGTGAAACACGCAGCTTCCATTGGACTAGAACAGATGGCACTCCTTAATAAATAGTAAAAGATCCGCGTGACCCAGGAGAAGTTTGAAGGTTCTGGCTCAGAATTGTAACTTTTTGTCCTATTTGCAAAATCCAGTATTTTTTTTTCTGAAGACTTTTTTTTCTTTCCTCAAGTGAGATTCTAAGTGTCAACCAATGACGTTGCTTCGATGTTACAATCATAGCACACACTGACAAAGTCAAAATGAGCTTGGATTTCCAATGTAGCATCTGAGACTATAGAATCATGGAATGGTTCAGGTGGGAAGGGACCTTAAAGATCATGCAGTTCCAACCCCCCTGCCCTGGGCAGGGACACCTCCCACCAGACCAGGTTGCTCAAAGCCCCATCCAGCCTGACCTTGAACACCTCCAGGGATGGGGCAGCCACAGCTTCTCTGGGCAACCTGTTCCAGTGTCTCACCACCCTCCCAGTAAACACTCACACGATGACCAAGGGAACTGCAATGGCATCACGTTCTAACTCTTCCTACAGTTTCAAAGAAAGGCCGTTGAGATTTTTTGAAAGTAAAATATGGATGTTTTGAAGAAAGGCACTGCAGTAAAGTTTCTCACAGCCAGGACAGATTGCTAACTGCACTTTGCAGGCCAGCTCAGCAGTTGCTTCTGACTATTCTATCATCCTAGTGAGATGCCTGGGAGGCGCTTCCTCCTCTGCTCCTCAGCTTTTCTTCTACTGGCGCAAAGATTTGGATCAAAATGAAAACATTTCAGAACATCTCTATCACACCAGCCACCTCCAGTTTGACACTGTCTACCCCTAGGTGTTTAGAGGATGAGTCCTGTTCCAGGGCTGAAAACATCTGCCGCAGGAAATCAGCTGGAATGCTGAAAATTTAGCCCTTCAGACAGTAAATTGAGAAAATCTGAGCAAGAGGTATTTACCTGATAATCATTCCCCCTGTAGATTGCATATTTACAAGGAATCACAAAGAGATTGAATCCATCTCTACTCAGTTAAGAAGCAGTCCCATCTGCCAGCCAAGGACCAGAGTAAAGAATTCTCCCCGTTCCTCCTCTTCATGTCAAAGAATGTTCCTCCAGAGCTGCAAAACTGAATTATACGAATATGCATATTAACTAGATGATTATTTCTTTCAAAAATTATCTAACTCATAACTAACTTTCAGATATTAATATGCTTATTCGTATAATTTAGCTTTCAGCATTCAAAAAACTATGTGGGCAGATAAGAAAAAGACTGGGAAGCCACTATCATGATTCCTGTTAAACAGACCAGTTTAGTTTTATACTTGCTGAAAAAAAGGCTGACATCAGACCTCAGCATCACACCTCATTAGCTAATGCATCAAAAGGCAAGTCAAAACAAATAGTTTTGAGGTAGTGGCCCAAACAGATTTTTTTAGATGTTAATGTTTTACTGGAAGGCTAGTGGAGGTAGTAGCCATATCCCTTAACATATTTCTGCTATGGATTTCCTACAGTGTAGGCAATTTTTTCACTTCAGCTGTTGGCATTAAAGTTCTCAAAGTTCATCTTGCTTCTTCAAGTGAGATTTCATATTCCTTCCAGGCTAATTTCTTCCATGTTCCATCCATAAACCATACGGAACAGCTGCAGGGACAATAAAATGCACTTTCGCAGCGTATTTCACATGAGGATTTCCAAGTGTTTGCAAACAAACACCCCTCAGCACACAAGTAAAATAATTCAGTGCTACCCAAGAACTGAATCGATTTTTGCACTCAGCAATATTTCCCCCTACTTTATCTGCAAGTGAAAAATAAATTAGGAATTTGGAGAAAACTAAGCCATTACTCCTCAGGCAACTCAGGTATATTCTTTGTACTTGAGAATTAGTACCACACTATAGTAACCACAGTAACTTATTTCATCAGAATTAGGCAGATTTATGTCAAAACAATCAAAGAGATAAATCTCATCTTTTATCATTTCATGGTTTAAACAGCTTCGAACAAAATACAATTTCACACCTGCCTTGGGGTTTTTAAGCTCATCTTGCTTTTTGCTAATGCAATTCTCAATCTTTCAAAAGTTTTAAAAGTAAGAATATCCACCAAAAAGAGCGCTGAGTTTGAAGGATGCTGAATTTCACCCGCATGGCTACAAAAATAAATAAAAACTGTCACACACCTTTTCCACAACATTTCACCTCTCAAGACGGAGCGAAAAATTAAAAAGCGCTTTATTATCTCAATTCAAGCATAAAAATATATATATATATTAGAAAAAACATAAAGTCATTGTTACAACGGGAATAGTTGAGGTGTTGAATACTGAAGTTCAAGGTTCACATAAAGAAATAAGAGTTTGCAATGAGTCTATCTGGGTTTTTACCTGTTTGAGACAATACCATCAGTCCTCATTTGCCAGAGCACTGGCACTCATGTAAGTACATATTACATGGGAATTGATAACTATCAGTTTCTGAGATTGAGATTAAAATTAGAGTATAAAGTTCTTAATCAAAAATACCAGTTTTAGACGTTCTTTTCTCCTCTTGCCAAAGGAAGAGCTTGATGACCCAGGTTCTGATTCTTGGCCTCCTGTTCTGTCATTATCATCATCCTCTTCTTCATCTTCATCAAAGCACCATTCTGGTAGCTCAGGTGGTGACGGTGCATCATCTTCATCTCCGTAACGACGAAATAATTCCTTCAAGTAGTCTCCTTTATAAATGCCTGGTGGTCTAGCCTGAGCAAAAGTAGCCACAGCAGCCTCAATACTGTCAAATAAAAATTGAAAATTACTCTGGATGCTTAAGTTACATTTTTTAGTCATGTTAGCCTTAACAAACCTAATATTTATTGGGACTAAGATTTTTTTTGTTTTTTAAACTTCCAAATTGGTTAACTGCAAAAATATTCCTTACACTTGAAATATCATGCCTGGCAACAGTTACTCTAGCACAAGAGTCTGCATAATTATGTGTTCTCAGAAGTAACTGCAACTTGAACTGCTTTGTTTCCTCATGGTAGCTGACAGTGGTCTGCTGGTCACCCTGGTAAAACTTTTACTGTTGCTACAGAAAAGGAATGGGTGACACATAGGTAAGTACTTAAGGACAGAATGAAGACAGAAGAGACCAAAGAAAAAGATGAACAAACTCAGTGAAGAAAAACTGAAGTGTTGAAATTCAAATATAGCTACATTTGTTCCCCCTATGCATTATCTTTCCTTTCACCAGGGGTTTTGCCATCACACTGGGAGAAAGCACCCTAATCTTTTGAAATTACTTCTCTTTCTGGAAGTTTCTCATAAAAACCTGCAATTCAGAAGCCTTTTTAATATGCAGCTACCACTTAAGTGCTTTAATAAGCTGGAGGGTGGATCACATAAACCAAAACTAACGGTCATGCACCTTTACTAGCCAGCTGGGATGCGCTGCGAACCATACAACCGCGAGCACAACACGAGGGTTTTATTGTTGCCATTTTCATAGATCCTATGAAAAATGTTAAACAGAAAGCACTGGACATAATTCTGTCTTCAATTTATCACAGCTGTGTGGAGCAGTAACGCTCCGTAGATCAACATTTAGAAATCTTGCTAAATAAAAGAGCTGAGAAATCACAAAAAGGTACACGACCCCATAAGGCTCCTTGACAAGAACATATCTTAAAGCTGGAACAAAAGCATATATTATACACCGTGAAAATAAGATAAGAAAATAGCTTGCCACTGGAACAAGGGAAACATAGAGCAACAATGGAAAAATAATGTAAATATAGAAAGCATTTTTTCCCTGACCTGTACAGAGCCTGGGAACTTTATGAGGCAAAGAACCACTTCCTCAGAACCGGTAAATTCGGTTTTGTTTTCCAATCTTTGGTAAGAGTAGAAAACAAAACATTTCAAGAGTAAGATTATCAGAAGGTCAGTCATCACATCTCAGAAATGACAGATTAAGAACCTGAGTTCTTTAGAAGGATCTTCGTTCTTCATTCTGTTTTCTAAGGCTCCTAATTTCATCCTCACCAGACATTTTTTGGTTTGGTATCTTTCTTAAATTGTTTCACCTCTTCTGTAATCAATGCCATTGAAAGGCCAAGACAAAGTAAAACAGATGGGGCCTGAAAGACACTCAAATTTGTCTCAGATGGTATTAGAAGAACCCTATGCTGCTCTGAAATAAATGGCAACGAAGACCAAATGAGGTAGCACAGACATCTAGCTGAAAACAAAAACAAACCATATTTTGCAAGTTCTAGAAACATAAAAACCTTTGGGAAAAACGAGTTGTGAAAAAGAGAATCAAGTAAGGTTTCTGATCACTAGCTGCCCAGCTTTTAGTCCAGATGACCTTTCTTTAAACTAACTGCAAAACATAGCTCAGTATTCACAACACATCAGCAGCAATTCCTTATGCTTCAGGAATGAATATGGATGCATTTTTCCATCAGGAAAATCTCATTTCCTCATCAGCAAATAATATTGCCTTATTTTAAAGAATGATAAATCAAATTGGATTTATCTTGATGCAATGCTTAGCATTATCTACCACCTTGCCAAAACTCATTCTTTTGCTGTGGATATCTTTCCCATCAAGTGATAGCTGGGTGTTCTGTTAAAGTAATCGGACAGAGATAAACAAACTTCATAAAATTAACTACCTGAATGAGGGGAGGGAGAAGGAAAAAAAAAAAAAAAGAGATATGGCTGTTAAGCTTTAAGGCTTTTCCCACAGAGATTTAACAACAAAGAGAGGCTGCACAGAAGCTGAAGTTTCAAATACAGTCAATTATTGCATCTTAAATTTTTAGATTAAAAGTATAAAAAAATTGCTAGTTCATAGGAACAACTAAGAATCATACTATGAAGATACTTGTATCTGTGTCTACTTCTTATACTCGGCTAAGATTCGGTCAAGATTCAGCCACCTTCTTCTAACAGTGCTCTGTTTCCTTTACTCCAATGTCTTTACTCCAAGTTTACTAACGGACAACAACAACCCAGTTCCTTGCAAACAGCTGGCAGAGACACGCTAAGCGCCAAATAAACCACAACTCCAGTCATAAGAAAAATGCAGCAACAGGAGTAGAATTGTCTTCACTTAATGGGCCACACAAGAAATATCATCAGACACTTAAGGGGCCTGATAGGAAACATCCCTGTTGCTCTAGCTGATCTCTCCACAACTCAAGAAACCAACCTACAATTAAAAAAAAAATACTAATTAAAAAAAAAGTAAGATAAATACTCTCTCAGGCATATCCAAACTATATATTCTTACTCAGACTGTGTGACATGTCACAAGGAAGAGACACAACACATGAAAAGCGCCCCCGCCCCAAGCAAGTACAGCTGAATTTTGATCTACTGGAGCTGAAAAGCTTGACTGAGACAAGCGAAGCTACCATGGGATAATAGGAGTGATGTTAATACAGGTTTTTTGCTCAAGATTTGTGGGCAGTTTTGAACAGTGAATACATTAGGATAGCTGTCAGGAGAATGAGTGAAACATACTGAAGAAGATCCTTTGGTCACGCTCCACAAATCCCTAGGAATTAACATGCAAAGTTACCTCCAGTCCAACTTCTCGACCAAGAAGGCACAGATGAGAAATCCAGTTCTATTGAAACCATGTGTGCAATGGACACCTAAACAAGACAAGGAAAGGGCATAAGCACTTGCAAGTAGTTTTAACACACGTCTTTTAGTTTCCCAACTGTGTTTTTGGATCATCAGTAACTTTGAAGACTTACCTCCCTTCCCATCACGCAAGGCACATAAGCCTAACAAGCTATTTATTATATTCTTTCTGTAAATTATTAGCAACAAGAGTATAGGATACTTCACCTTATCCCAACTCAAGAGCACCAACTTTAATGCAACTGAAATATGAAATACAGGTAAGATTCAGAGTATTTTTTTATGGCTGCTCAAATGCTTATCAGAGATAATACAATCAAATTTAATAATTGTGCTTTTTGTGGATTCAACAAGCCTTACATTCGTTTCACACCATCAGACATAAAAAAGCCACAGCCAGATTACCCTACCTTAAACTTGAAAGTAGTGTCAATAAATCACAATCCTATTACAAATTTGCTATTACCATGCTAAGGCCACTTATTAATTTGGAAAAAAAAAAAGCCTACAAGAAGAAAACAATACAACAGCATAATCACCCTGAATTACTTTTCTTTTTAGTGTAAAAAAAAAAAAAAAAGAATTAAGGCTTCAGCCTCTATTTTACTGAATTCATCCCCCAGTGAAAGGCAGGGGAGAGTCTAATGCATTGGAACTTTTTTATTTTCTCTTCAGGCAACAGCACCATCTAGTGATGAACAAACAAGGCTAAGAATTTGTGCTATTAAAAATGTTGTAAAGGATTCAGGCAGGCTGTTGCCTCTTCCCCATACTGCATTTTACGTTACAAATATTAGAGTATTAGCGTTTCCACTAACTCCAACCACAGTTACTCTTAATATTAACATATGTTTCAGTTGTGACCATGGAGCAAGGTCCTTAATCTTTACTTGACTTCCTTCTTTTTCTACCACAGTTCGAAAGTAAGGTTAGCAGCAATTCACTTGATGCTTATTTGGACAAAATGTGAATATCTTTTCATCTATACTCTCCCCTATCGTATCTAATGGGTGAAGTGGGAGGAGTGG